>QRFJ01000892.1:46727-218718 GCA_006176705.1 Cocos nucifera | reverse complement strand
GGATTGTGTAGTAATGGCTCTCAATTTCTAGATCTCAGTTATCGTCCTACTGTCGGCCAGCTGACAAGAAATGGAACAATATCAAACATTCTCCAGCTTTGATCGGTGATCTTATATATTATGAGCACTCTTTTGCTGTTGATGACCACGGAATTATTGCATCTTGATCCAAAACTGACTGCCATTGCTGGAAGAGTATATGAAGAATTACATACAAGAAGATATCTGGTGAAATCATCAGGCAAAACTATTGCAGGTTGTGAGAAGGATGAATTTGGAATCAAGATGAATGGGATGCTCGTACTTACCAAACAATTGGGTTTCGAAACTTCAAGCTCGAGATGGGTGTCAAAGATAAGCCCAGAAGACAATATTAGGTACAAGTGGTTCAAGGTGGAGAACATTGAGAACCAAATGTTCTTCTTAGGCCTCAACAGCCCCATGTCTCCTTTTCACTGTTGCCAGGGAAATTGATAATGATTCATGATTTCCTTCATTTTCATGTTGGAGATGGAACTGAGGTATACCATGACATAGGAATTTTCAAATTGAAAGATGGAAGCATAAGACCTTACTTTACTACTCAGAGGCTCCAGATTTTCTCATGCCGCCGATTTGGGTGACTCCAAGTCCATGGTGGTGGTGGTCATCTGACATCAGCCCTTATAAACTTCACAGCTCTTGTCTTTCATCTCCTCGACATAATGGTGCTACTGCAGAAAATTCTAATATCTATTGGGAACAAAATGTGCCAGCGGATTGGATGCTGTATAAGCAAAGTAGGGTCTTAATCGGGAAGGCTAGAAATTTTTCAAACTATTATCTATTGATATTTATTTTGAAAATAGATTTTCCTAGCAATGTCTCTTGCCAGCTCAATCTTAACCATTATCATGGAATAGTTAGTTTAATAGCTATTGAAACTGGAAAGCTAATTGATATGAGGCAGTCGAACGCCCATTGTTTTTCTTTTTTCAAAGGTTGATGAAGATGCTTGAATGGATTGCTAGAGCAGTCGCCCCTTCCTTTCACCTAAAGACAAGCGCATGCGTAAGTTTGGCTCGATTTTAGGTTGTACCACTCACCCTTGGAAGAGGCCATAGCCATTGCCAAGATACTACCGTAGCTGCCAAGGAGAAGCAGTCAAAATGTCTTAGCTCTATCTGTTCCAAATCACTCTAAATTAGATAAATTATGTTATTTTAATCAAGTTTCCTCATATTTTACCTCGATGCATTCCTTTTCAACAACCCATGAGATAACTTAGAATTCTAGGAGTAGTTAATTTAACGGCATCAGCCACAGGAACAATTAATCTCATTTTGTTCATAAACGTTATACTCACTAGTAATGCACAAATAAATGATTCTAATTCACCATAAGCAAGCTCTTATGCAACCAATTTAGAATCTTATGACTTGAAACACAAGCAAACAAATTTTCAATCTCCAAAATACTACGTGAAATTGAACCTAAGAAGCCTTCGTTGGTACGATAGATCCATCCTCACCTCTTAGGTATACAAATCCGAATCATAACGAGCAGAAGCCCCAAAGCCAGCAAAATTCTCCTCCACTTCCGCCCCACCGACCTCAAAGCCCAAGTCCTGCAGCAGAGACCTCAGCAGCGGCGCCACCGGCGGGCGCCCGTTGTCCGGCCACGTCGCGAGCAGCGTGCCCTTGGCCCTCCTCATCTGGCACTCCCTGAGGATCGCCGCCCCCAGGCCGTCCATCACGCTCCCCGACGGCAGGTGCTCAACCCCCCGCACCACCGCCGGATCCCCTCCACGCCTCTGCTCCGAGGTTTCCAGCTTGAAGGCCAGCGCCTCGTCCACCGCCAGCGTCTCCCGGTAGTTCTGGCTCCGGACATCAATCGATTTAGATCTAATTACACGAGCGAGTGATTGGTGGGAATGACGTGGCACTGCATAGCGAACAGTCTATATAACTTATCTATGACAGCTTAAGAAGTTTCTTAGCCTTGCCCTAAGGTGCCCCGCTCCTTCCTCTATGCCATTTTAGTCCTCTCTCTCCTTTCCACGTCCAAGAAGATTTGGGCTCTAGTTTGGTGTGATCCAGGCAAGAAAAAGGTGATGAAAAAGGAAGAAGGCAGCACTGCTGCAGAAATGACTGCAGATCTTCAAAAGGAGTTTTGAAAATTTTCTAAATTAGATTCAGATCTGATATTTGGAGAGATGATAAAGAATGAGAAGATCTCCAAATTTATTTCGAGTAGATACTGGTAGAGGCCAGGTGCTTGCGTGGCTAGATCCAGAACCTCAGGCAATCAGCAGGATCATCAAAGGATAATCTGATTACCCAACATCAAGATATAAATTAAATTTAATTTAATTTAATTTATTTTTATTTATTAGATCTATAAAATCAGATCTAAAATATCTCAGATCTGATCTAGATTCAAGAAAAAAATTTTTAAAATATCTCTCTTGATCTAATCAGATCTGAACAAACCTGATCCAAAAAATTAGGATTTCTCCTTCACGCCGATGAGGAGTAGTTGGATGGGTTACACCAATGTAGTCCAACTTTATTCGAGGATAATTGACCCTATCCCCTTCCCATTCTCTTCCTTTAAAAATCGCTCCTCTCTCGACTGATTACCACCATCGAAGCCTTCCCTACATCCCTCTTCCTTCTTCCTCATCTCGGGTGGCCACTATGTTGCCTTGCCAAGCATCGCCATCTCCCTAAAGTCTAGATTTCTTTCTCCTTAAAACTGTCATTGCTTTATTTCAGGAGCTTTCATATCTGTTGGAATTTGCCCTGCAACCACAACCATTGCCACCGCCACCTCCAATAAACCTTCCCTTTCCTCTTGCTTTCTTTTTGGCCTTTGGTATCTCCATTATGGTGGTAGGGGGTCAATGACCTTTTTCCTTGCTCTCAGCTGCCCTAGGCATGCTGGACCACTATCCCTAGATGCCACCGATTATGCCACCATTTCCCCTACCCCTCTAACTATCCTAGTTGTACTTGTATTGGGCCACCACCTCCTCCCTTAGTTTTTAAGAGCCATGGGAAGACTCTATTTCAGCCAGAAATAAAAGAAAGAAAAAGAAGAAAGAAAGAGAAGGAGAGGGAGAGAGAAAGAGAGAAAAATGAAAAAAAAAAAAAAAGAAAGGGAAACCTATTTCTTGATGTGGTCTCACCTCCTTAAATTAGGTCCATAATCCAAATAAGCTTAAACGGGATCCCTATTGGGTAACTCAGTCCGAATGGGCTAGGCCCCTAATTGGATCTAAATCAAGTGGATCCACTCCAAAATCTAAATAGCCTAGACCAAGCATCTCTCTTCTTCCCATGTTTGTCGAGTCAGGTCAAATAGATTAGATCTTGATTGTTCTTTTTTTTATACCTTTACTAATTGACCAGATCAAGTCTAATTAATTTAAATTCTTTATTAATGAAATAGATCTAATTCAAGATTTTAATCTAGATCGAGAGAAGCATAAATCTAAAGACTAGGTCACGTGCCAAAGATGATGACTTTTGGATTCAACTGATAGTAAGTTCTTTTTGTTCATCAGGATTCTTCTTATTATATGTCATGTATTTTGCTTGAAATTTATAAATAAATATATATTAAAATATTTAGAAATTAGAAAAAAATATTTATATTGTGTATACACTTATGAAAATGTTATTCAAAATTATGGATCAAGCATAAAATGTCCAACATGATTATTGTAAGCTGTCAGCTAGAAATAAATTAATTCTATTTGTGTGAATTTTGAAAAGGAGATTATACATGTCCACATTTGCATGAATTTTTTAATAAAGATTATATTATTTTTTAATAAAGATTATATTGTAGTCCCTTCAGAGATGTAAAAATTTAAATTGATATTGTTATGAAAATTTATATATTTATATTATAAAAATTTTATCTATAAATTGATAAAAAAATTTTAATTGGACTATAATCTAGATCTAGCCAATGGAACTGATCGTTAGCTATACATTAGAAACTAATTTCTTCTAAATCTAGCTAGTTGGGGCTGATCATTGGTATAATTAGTCATTTTGGACCTAGCTAATCGAAGCTGATTGTCGGTACACGCTGATGCATCGTGTATTTAATTTTAGGACTAATTTCTTTGCCCTATCATGAGGCTAATCATGGCAATGTGAATCAGAGATAGTTTTCTTTGGGCCTAATCAGTAGAACTAATCACTGGTATATACTGATGGATCGAATGTTTTATATTGAGGGGTTAGTCTCTTCTAGATCTTGTCATGAAGCTAATCATGACCGTAATCAATGAAGACTGAGAGAAGATTTAATATTCTATTGTTACGCATGACATGTCCTAAAAATTTAAATTATATTAATTTTTGCATATATTATTACTATATTTAGAAAAATTTAATTATGCTTGATCCCTCAGAAATATCGATAACTTATTGAGCCCGTAAAGCTCACTTACTATTTTCTATTCTTTTTTAGATTCAAAAAATTTTATGGGATTAGGGACCGAGTAGTGAGAAGCATAAAATCTTACAAGATATTTGCTTAGTTATTGATCTTGATTTATGTAAATCAATGATGAACTATATTTATTTGAATCAATAAAATTAAAATTTTTTTTCATTACCACTGTCTGAGTTAGATTTAGATTGATGTGATTGTGTATTAATAAAAAGATTGATCTTGTATTTCTTCAGAGTATTGCCCAAAAAAGTATGTGGCCTCGATCCAGGATTGGGGCATGAGAAACACTTTCTTATTTTTTAAATAGTTTCTCCTTATAAATATCCATTTCTCACATTGCTGCTCATGTTTTACACTACCACTTCCTCTTTTCTCCTCTGGAATTAAACTTCTAATGCATGTCTTCCATCCGCATGTGGCTTTGAAAATTGGGATCAGTGAGTTCTCACTCGTTTTCCCATGGACCAGGTTATCATAAAAGAAATTAAACGGGGTAAACCAAAAATTGAGAAGTATGTCCATATTCTCTCCCCATCTCCATCATCTTGGATGGATACCTGTGATTTTGATGGAATTTTGACAGAACTCGTAAACTCAAAGTAAGCGACGACTCCCACCCGTTCTACGAGCATGACGAGGTCTCTTCTAGATTGAGGAAGTAGATGACCACTGAGTCAAGAGCGCTTCATCTTGTTTTCGGTTATTAGATCTCAAAATATTTTAAAATTTTTTATTCATTCATTTGCATGAATCTTTCCAGCGATCGATACATGACCCAACAATAACTACGTGCGAGGGAAGTTGAATCCTTCTTTCACGTGAAAGAGACAACCCCTTTCCCTAAGTCTACACTCGCGGGTCGTGTACTTCATCTCCCCTTCCCCGTAAATGATAAGTATTGGACGTCACATCAGAAGAATTTCTAAAGTAGTAATGGAATGTCAAAACCGGAGTCTCACGTGAGAGCCGTGAAGAAAATTTTGACCTTGGTTGCGAAATGGACCCGGTTTAGATCTACTAGTGTTCATACAGTACAGACATTGAGTTTTGGAGGATGTGCTCACTCTTGCCATAATATGATGTTGAAATCAAGTCCTACATCTCCGTAGCGTATTGCAGGTGGGCCTCTAGCAGAACACCTATATTTCTATTTTTATTGAACCATTTAATTACACCAAAAGAAAGATGTCGAAACATATAATTCCGTGCCTGATAAATAGCATAATGTTTACACGACACTCACCTGCCCCTTTGTATTGCATCAATCTTTAACTGCCATTTCATAGAATAGGAAATGAAGCAGGGAATGAAGATTCTTGTATCATAAAATTTCTCTGCACTCTTGAAATGGCCCGTAAAATAAATAAGGGGATTGGTTTGATTTAAGGGATCGGGGTAATTCAAGAGGTGCAGTTTAAATCCGCCGTATGAAAGAAATAGAGTTTTCATGGGAGCTAGGGATTGTAACATAATGCAAAGTGTTGCTGCTGTTCTCAAGGTGCTACTGTGGTCGGCTGGCTCAATCTCGATGGACTCCAATTTTGTCCGAAAGGAAGGCAAGATTTATAAAAGAAACCATTTGATCGGAGTTGTTTCTAGCAAAGACTCTTCGATGCTCGAATTAAATGAAAGATAGAGAATAATAAAAAGGAGAGAAGGCCAGTATAAGAAGGATAGGTCGGTCTTAACTGAGAAGGTCTTTTCCCCTGCATATATCGAAGTCAATGCCCTGCCTCCTATAACACAAAGTGTGATATATGGTGTTGCTTGTAATGCACCACTGCACATATAATAAGCATAATCCTAGAAGCCTCCAATGTATTGCTTGTAATGGTCCATAATGTACTTAAACATGTTTGTCCAAGAGGATTTTTCTGCCTTTTTTTTCTTTTTTCTTTTTTTTTTTTCTGGTAAAGATTACCTGATTCTTGTGCCATGCTGCATGGCTAGTAGTGGAAGAAAAATCTTTGCTAATAATATGATCAAGCTCCTAGAGAATGTCATGTGGCTTTAATTTTCATTCATTTAAACCAACTGAAAGAAAATTTAAAAGTTTATTCTCTGGATACATGAATATACTACTAATCTTTAATTTGGTGGGGAAGTATAATTGTAGTTTTGGTTAGAAAATGGCTTAGGAGTTAAGCTACGTGATGTTTGAAGTTGATAGGTGACCAAAGGAAAAGAATTATCTGATGACAAATGGCTCGGCATTGTTTACCTCCAAGAAAGCATTCGGCTACTAGATGGTGAATTTTATACACGACCGAGACCTTAGTACAGATAAATCAAAGCCTACGTAGGTTTCCGAATGAGACAAGTCGCTGAAGGGTCTTTGTTGAATGAGTCTTGTTAAGACTGACTGATTCCTGCTCATGTAATTTGGTTGTTTGATGTAGATGGCTCAGCATATGGAAATTATTAGGAAAAGACAATTGAATTTGTTCCAAAGATAGCATCGGAGCGCTTTCGACTCTGGTGAAGTCAAGGTGGTCAACCAATTCATTTTGTCACCTTAATGGTAACAGCCTAAACTTTTTGACCCAAGCTTCGTCCAGTATAATCTCTGCCTGTAAAGTCCTTGATTTTGATTTAGGTTTACTTCACCAATTCTACTAACTTTGCAGTGAAGTTGGCGCCCAATAATCTACTATAATAAAGATAACTGGAGAAAGAAATGAAAACTGATATATAGAGGTTAATCCTTGATATAAAAATCATTTTTTCTACCTTTTATATTAATTGCAAATTTTGGGCCATGTCTATCCATATGCTTTGCTATATTAATTATATAATGCCAGCATTGCACGTTAAGAAGATATTTGCTTTTTTGAGGAAAAGAACTACAGCAGCCCTTGTATTCCATTAGGGAAGAAAAAATTTTCTTCAACCCACTTCAACTTGAATATATGAAATAACAAAAAAAAAAAAAAAAAATTTGAAAATGGAATTCTAAGTTCTCTATTTTTACCACAGACTCTCTATTTATATTAGTGAGATCTGTTTTTCAAAAAACAATCGACTCTTCTTTCCATCAGAAAAGATTACAACTCTTCCTATATGCTCATATCTAGCAGACATAAGCATGAAAAAATAAAACCTTTCTGATGCTAATTTTAACTTCAACATCAATTTTACTTAATGTCATGTCAACTAGTTTCTCTTGGCTTGGCAATTAAAATCCTTCTCAGAGTAGTGAAAGTAGTGCATTAAATCTCTGAAAGTTGCAAATTTTCCTTATACTCGGTTACTTGTAGCTTTATTTAATTCTAGCACTGAGTACTCCACCATGTTACAATGTGGCAATTGGATACATAAATTATCAAAGGCCAAAGGTCTATAATGAATGCAACAAATTCTAGCAAAATGCTCCATTTTAAATATAAATTAAATATTAAAATTATCTAGTATATATGATCTAGTGATGCAACATTTTCATTTACTTCTGATGCGGTTCAAAATGTTCCCTCAATCCGTTTGGAGAAAATATCATGCCTTCAATCATTAATGGCTCTTGGTTAAAACAATAGTAAAATTTGACCGACCCTTGCTCAATATAGGAGATCTTGACATAGATTGCTTCCTCTTGATCCTAATTTCTAGTTTAGGCCCAAACACTTACAAAACTGAGTGGTTTTGCCACTTTCTACCGACCTTCTAGATGACCCAGTTTATTTTATTTATTCATGCCCTTCACTGGTATCTCTACTTCTGTGCCAGCCCATACACTACGAACTACCTCATTCAATTGTCTCCGTGGTTACCTAACCTTGGCAAATCTCATCAAATCCATATAATAAGCTAAAGTTTTATTTTTAAGAGAAAAATTAATGTCCTACTTTTGCTAACATTTCTTGGATTTTTGGGAGTTTTAGCGGTTTCCTCCTCTTCTTCCAGGTAGATAAGGACTTCTTCTTCAACGGAATTTTAGTCCTAAATATATGATATAACCATCACATGATGGAATCTTATAAGCTTAATTAAATAAGTAGAGATAGACATCAGGGTCATATTAAATCGTTTAACTAACTTAGGAACCAAAGAAGAAGTTCCAGCAACTTTCCTTATTTTTATATATTTTCAGGTAAATGTTAGAACAGAAAGTCAACTTTTTATTAAATCTAACAGCTAATACTTTATACATCAATTCTCACTGTATCATTTTTCTTCCCTCACTAAGAAAAGCAGCTCATCCTTCCACCACATATTGGCTAGCGAAACATCACCATGGAAGGTCTTGCAACTTTCTTTCATTTATCTTCTTCAATTTTTTTTTTATTATTTTTATATATCTTTGTTTTCAATCCCTCGTTTAGTTTAGGAATCCGTATCACGGAAACTGGAAACCGTACGGGAATCTCAAGAACACGTGGTTGGAAACTAGGGACCGCTGAAACCGTCCTCTGGCCCTCCCCACCCTCCTATTTAAACGGACCACCCCGGTTTAGCCACGGCCAACCCTCCCCTCTCCCTATTTCCTTATTTTAGACAAAGAAACCACCCAGTTCTTTCTCCGGCCGCGAACAATTCATACCATCGCCCACCAACCAACCACCCCTCCTCGTCTCTCCTTCTTCCCCCATGCATTCTCTCTTCTCTTAGTCTCCTCCTCGTCCTCCTGCCCCTCCTCTCACAGTGGCTCATCCTCTCTCTCTCTCTCTCTCTCTCTCTCTGCGCCTGGCTCTGAGGTGATCCTGAAGGAAAGGGAGGCAAAGGTGTGGTGTTCAAGATCTCTGTCTTTGAATTTTGAAACATTTTTTTTTTGTTTCTATTCCTCTCTTTTCGTTTTATTTGAGCATGTTTTCAGTTGGATTATGTGCGGGCATTTGGTGTTCTTTTTTATTCCATAACTGTGAAAAGAGATACTTTCTTGTGTTCTTTTTCTTTTTGTTTAACGATTTCAGTTATTTTTGCTAAATGCGGCTGGATTTCGTAGGTTCGGTCGGATCTCATTTACGATTCCTAGCGTGAAAATGGAAACTGTTGCATGTGATTTTTTTTTTTTTTGTCGAATGGGGATTGGGAATTGCTTAGTTTTAAATGGAAACAGGTCTTGTCTTGTCTCTGATTTTTATTTTGCTCCACTAGAAGATCAGGATGGTCTTATCGGTATCGTATAGCCCTAATTTATATGCTTTTGTGCCAAAATTTCTCTCTCTTTGGTGTTCATAAAGGGATAAACAAGATAATGATTAAATGATGTTCTATTCTTCAAAGCCACCATATATATGAGCTTTCACAATATTTCTACCTTTATCCTCTTCCTTCTTGGCTTTTATTGAAGTTTTCATAGGTTACTAATTTAATGAGTCTCGGGACTGGGTTTTCTATATATGTGGCTAAATTGATGCTTTCTTTCATTTTCTGAAGTCTATCTCCCCCAAATGTACCAAATTTTGGTGTTTATTTTTCCTTTATATTTGTTAGAGTGAATCTAAGTAAATTTGAGTTGTCCCAAACTTCTCTTTACAGGAGGAGATCTATAACTGTTCTCGAAACTTGTTCCTTGTCCCGCCATTTCTGATATAGAAGGTTCAGAAACAATCTGTTGCATTCGACCATGGGGATATCATTTTCATGCCCTGGAGCTGATTATGCTGCTTTGGATGAGTCATTTGAAGCTCTCTTCATGAGATCTCTCAGTTTTTCTGACAATGTGAGATCAACCTTGCGATCGGTCAGCTTCAACGGCCGAGACTCTGATCCTGCAATCCTCAAAGCTTATGGATCTGGGAAGTTAGTTTTTGATGGATCCCTGAGCTTTAATAGAAAAGAAAGGGATCACTTTCACATGAAAACAAAGTTCTCAATAAAAGGTCCTACCTCTGAGAAAGAAAATGGCAGAAGATTGGTCGATTCTAAAAAGTCGAGGTTCAGTCATTTACAAGAGCAGGCCCCAGAATCACCAGTGATTGGAGCAGACAGCCCGAAACATGAAGCTGCTGTCAAGTTGCAGAAGGTCTACAAAAGCTTTCGGACGAGAAGACAGCTTGCTGATTGCGCTGTCGTCATAGAGCAGCATTGGTATGGCCTTACCTTGTTGTTCTTATAGATTAAATTATAGCCCCTTTTTAATGCTATGTTTTAAGCTCCTAATCTACTGCTCACTTTAGGTGGAAATTGTTAGATTTTGCATTGCTTAAGCGGAGTTCTGTCTCTTTCTTTGATATCGAGAAACCAGAATCAGCCATTTCTCGGTGGTCGAGGGCAAGAACCAGGGCAGCTAAGGTACTTTGTGATGAAACAATATATAATGAATCATGTTATGGGCCTTCTTTACAGGTTATACCATATTGGATGCATGAACCTAAGCTTTCATATTCATAAATCATAGGTTGGTAAAGGTTTATCAAAGAATGGGAAAGCTCAGAAACTCGCATTGCAGCATTGGCTTGAGGCGGTAGGCCTGGCAAAAACCCAAATTTTTCTTCTGTCTGTTTGTTAAATTGGCATGTGCCGCATATGATATTGTTTCCATTTTGTTAATAGATTGACCCTCGGCATCGCTATGGTCACAATCTCCACTTCTACTATGATTGTTGGCTCCGCTGTGAGAGCAGGCAACCTTTCTTCTACTGGTAGGCTTGTGAAATCCTCTTTCATGATACTAATCATCAAGTGCTTAATACAAATTATGGGATTAAAAGTTACAATGTATGCCTTATGAGAAAAACCATCCCTTTGAATAATCAGGCTGGATGTGGGGGATGGGAAGGAGGTCAATCTTGAAGAACATTGCCCTCGGTCAAAGCTTCAACACCAGTGCATCAAATATCTTGGCCCGGTAAGCCTCCATCGGAACAAACTTTATGCAAAAAGCAGCAGTTATTTGGACCAGTTCAGCATAGAGCTGAGTTATATTCTCTCATCGTGCAGAAAGAAAGGGAGGCCTATGAAGTAATAGTCGAAGATGGAAAGTTCATGTACAAGAAAAGCAGGCAAATCCTAGACACGTCTGAGGGCCCCAAAGATGCCAAGTGGATCTTTGTTCTAAGCACATTAAAGAGTTTATATGTTGGTCAGGTAAATTTAGATATCTCAGAAAACTATAAAGCAGTATCTTTTCCTTATGTTAACTAGCCTGATGGAATTCATTTACCATTGCAGAAGCAAAAAGGTAAATTTCAGCACTCAAGTTTTCTTGCTGGAGGAGCTACATCTTCTGCTGGGAGATTAGTTGTTGAAAATGGGATTCTGAAGGTAAGAGATTGATCGGTAGAATGATATGCATCTTTTATAAAGAACTCTGCAGCATCTAATGTGGTTTACTGATCTAATCTTGGCAGGCTGTGTGGCCTCATAGTGGGCACTACCGCCCGACCCAGGAGAATTTTCAGGAGTTCATGAACTATCTCAAGGAAAACAATGTGGATCTTAATGATGTTAAGGTTAGGATGTTACAATATTCAGATATCTGATCCTCAAAACCTTGCTTCAACCTTAGTGATGACTTGAAAGATTATTACTTGTTATTAGCAACTTAATTGTTTTAGCGATTCAAAAGAATGAACGCATGACCGATTTGAATTATTCTGTTTCCATTATATACAGTCAAGTCCAACTGAAGGAGATGATGAGTTCCTGATTAGACTTAGAAGCAACCGCTCACTAAAGTTGGCTGAGAAGCATATTTGTGCCAACCCTGAAGCTTCAGCACGATCATCTCATGGCTCTGATAGAACAACAAGCAAAGCTGCGGCAACAGAGAGTCCCGATTCATCTAAGAGATCCAGAGGATTGGGTGTGATAAGTTCCCTTGCTGAGTTCAGATTTGGGGCAGACAAAAAATCACTCATTTTGGATATGTACCACAAGCTCCAGCAGCGGATAATGTTCAGGGATCCAGAAGAGAGCGAAGAAGAATCTGATGAGGAACTAAACTGTGCCACAGGACAGAATGGGACAAATGCATATGGAGATGGCGAAGCGGTTGAAGATTCATCTGCTTCTGAACAACAGTACATATTCCGCAAACAAAATCTATTTGCGGAGGAGCAAGAGGAAGATGAAGATGCTTCTATACCACGAGAATTGATTCTTCGGAGGATTAACTCAAAGAAAGGAATGAAGTCATATCAGTTGGGAAAGCAGTTATCCTGCAAGTGGACCACGGGTGCTGGACCTCGTATTGGCTGTGTGAGGGATTATCCATCAGAGCTTCAGTTCCGTGCTTTAGAACAAGTGAACTTATCTCCTAGAGATGCTGGGCCAACAAGATTTGCTTCACCCCGGAACATAGGTCAAAGTCCTAAATTGCCAGAAGTATCATCACCGGAGTAGGAGTCGCAACAACAACCGCAGAATCCTAGCAGTGGTAGATCAAGAGAGGAAATTCTTTGAGTTATTGTGTTTGTATATATAGTGATGAGAATATTCAATTCCTTCGTTTTGTAGATTCGTAGAGGAATATGTTGTTCAAACTGTAACGAATTTTGTGGATCAATAGAAATCAACACTACCTAACATTGCTAGTTCAGAGTTTCAGATAGAACACTGGTGGGTGGATACTACTGCATCACACTTTCTGATTCCTATGTTGAACATTCTCTGGTTCCCCGTTTCTTTGATAAGCTCAAAGTAAAGGTCAAGCTAAACAGACGAACTGAAACATTCCCTTGTTTAAATTTATGTTAGTATGCATTATCTAGGCTTGCAACTCAAATAGAGGAAGGGGGTGGGGAGGGAGAAGGCATCCAGATTCAAGCTTCAGCCATGGGTTCGGTTTGTATCTTTTGCACAAAAGAATGATTGATCTTCTTTCATCACATGATCCATTGGATGCCGCTCTTCACAGCTCTCAAAGCACTCCGATGGATAGTTTAAATAATTGACGGGGGGGATGAGGTTCTTAACTCTGAGAAGAGGAGCATTTTTTTGAAATATATAAAAAGTGGTGTAAAGCACTCCAGAGTAGGTTGAAACCACATGGATTTGCTTTTGTTGGGGGATGTTAATTTGCCGCCCAACTAACCAGCCTATGATCAATGGATCACCGGTCTTCGACGGACATCCACCAATATAACGATAGAAATACCGACGTATTACCATCCAATGGGTGTGCAGTCTGACAGACCGACTAACTATCGACCAAAAATCATTTGGACGACTGTCAATCGCCCCTCCAATCATTGCTCGATCTCAAGTCCTCTGATCGATCGATCGTCGATCGACAAAAAATCAGCTGGCCAACCGACTGATAATCAGTCGATGCTAAATCAACCGACCAATGATCGATCGGTACAAAATCAGCCTACCGATGATCTATCAGTATAGAACCAGCTGACCGACGATCGATCAGTATAACATCAGCCGACTAATGATCCATCGATACAAAATAAGCCGACCGACCGATGATCGATCGGCCCCAAATCAGATGACTAATCGATGGGAGCTCTCTAAGCAACCTATCCTGCTCCCGATCGATCCTATAAAACTGCCTTTGAGAAGAGTAAGTGACGGTGATTAGTTGGTAGTTTTAACTACTTATCCACGATCACACTACACCAAAAAAAGAGGGACCTACATACCCACGATCACACTACACCGAAAAAAGAGGAACCTACATACTCAATGGTTATCACTCCGATACCTATAAAAAGAAGGTAACCTATGAATGTCTTTGCAGGTTTTTCAACATTCATTCGTAGGCGCAGGTGAATTGGCTGCGACAGATTGACACGCTAGATAGAGGAAGATCGAAAATGATTAGTAAATCTTTGTCATCTATTACGATGGCAAAAATGCATGTTCGCAACTCGCTCAGCTTCACCGAACAGTCATCCTGACGAGAAGTACTTCCCCCTCCACCATTGTCAGTGGCGGAACCGAGCTCTTCGCATCCAACGATCATGGTGGACGTACAAGCCCAGCAACTAGCTGCACTAACACAGTATGTCCAGATGTTAACAGAGGCTGTACACAACCTCCAGCAACAGCCGTGCATGGTGGCTAAAGAACCGACGGCACAGGCGGTACCATCTAGACACAGCCATCGTGTATCGAGGCACTCTGCCTCTCCTTTACTAGAGCGACCATCTCGATGCTCTTGTCGAGCAAAAACTCCATCTCTCCGCTATTTGCGAGGAACCATCCATCGATCACGATGCTCCATTTTTCTGCCTTCTGGTCGAGATCAGCACAAGGAGAAAGCCCCTCGAGATTCAACCACTTCCTCCTCAACCAGCTCCTCAAGAGGATCAACCCCAAGGACACCTCGCCAGCATCAGTTCGATACCTATGAACGAAAGCTCAAAAAAATTGACCATCGACTGGCCCGAATCTACAAGGATACGAAAAGGGGGTCCTCTGAGGGACTCCACATCCAGACTACTTTCTCCTCATGCATCCTGAATAAACCAATTCCATCATAGTTCAAGTTGCTGCAAGTGGAGCCATATGACGGCTCCACCAATCCAATCGATCATCTCCAGAGCTATAAGGCTCTCATGATGATCTAGGGGGCAAATGATGTCCTAATATGTATCAACTTTCCGACCACCATTTGGAAAGCTGCTAGGGCCTGGTATTTTGGGCTTCAGTTGGAAAGCATCGACTCTTTTGAGCAGCTTGAAGACTCTTTCATGGCTCACTTCAACACCGACAGGAGGATGCCACGAACTTTTGACACCCTTTTCTCAATCAAACAAGAAGAGGAAGAAATCCTTCAGGCCTTCATGGCACGTTTTAACGCCGCCACGCTTGAGGTCCAAAATTTCAATGAGAATGTGGCCATTTCGGCCATGAAGCAAGATCTATGGGGTTCCCAATTTACCTATTCACTGGACAAGAACCACCCTCGGACCTATGCTAAGCTCTTGGAGCACGCGGATAAATATATTCATGCTGAAGAAGGCGCTTCTAGCCGGCGCCAATCAAATAAAAAAGGTCAGAAGAAGAAGAAGCAATGGAAGAACGACGTTCCTATGGAACCAAACTGGCCCACTCCAATTAGAAAAATGGTCTTCTCCGAACTGAACCCAGTACTGACCAATATAAAAAGTCGGTACGACACCATACTCCCCTCTCCACTCTGCATGTGCGGATCTTGATGGAGATTGAGGGGGAGAATTACCTTCGCCGACCCCCGCTGATGAAAAATCAAGAGAAAGATAAAAGAAAGTATCACTAGTTCCATCGCGACTATGGTCATGACACCGAACAATGCTTTCAGTTGAAAGATGAGATCAAGGCTCTCATCTGGTGAGGATTTCTTGTCAAGTACCAGCTCAACTCAGTCTCACACCGATCAACCATCAGCATCAAAGGAAGTTCATCAGAACCAACCAATGGCTGGAGTGATCAATATAATTTTTGGACGATCAAGAGCCAAAAGGGCAACATCCGAAGAAGGATCGACCAAGAAACGATGATTCGACGAACTTATTTTCTTTTTGGATGATGTAAGAAAAATTCAAATTTTTCATGATGATGCCATCATCGTTTCGACGATGATAGCAAACTATGATGTAAAAAGAATCCTCATCGATAATAAAAATTTAACTAATATTTTATTTTACTCTGTCTTCTCCTAAATGAAGTTGTCAACAGAGCGCCTCCAAAAAGTTTTCATTTCTTTAGTCGGATTTACTGGAGATGCCATCGACATTGAGGAAAACATAGATCTTCTATTAACCACAGAGATGGAATCTCGACAAAGCACTATCATCTTGACTTTCATGGTTGTTAGAGTTCTTTCGGCATACAATGCCATACTCGAAAGACCAAGACTCAATGCCCTCAAGGTGATAATATCGACATACCATTTATTAGTCTGATTTTCAACTAAAGTCAAAGTCGGAGAGATGCGAGGCGACCAACAGATTATCCGACGTTGCCTCGCAATCACTATGAAGAAGAATAAATCGAAAGATTCTTCACCACTGAAAGATCTTGATCAGTGGAAAGATGAAAATTGAGATAAGCCGGCCGAGCAGTTGGTCTCCATCCCGTTGCAAGATAATGATCTAACTAAAGTTATTCAAATTAGATCGCACCTTCAAATGATGGAGCGTGAACAGCTGATTTGGTTGCTAAGAGCCAATGCTGATATATTTGCTTAGTCAACAACCGATATGCCAAGCATACGTCCAAAAATAATCTCTCACCGATTGAACATTAATCCAAACGTCAAGTCGGTGTGACAAAAAAAATGACCATTCACTCCCGAGCGATAAAACATCATCAACGAAGAGGTGGGCAAACTTCTCGCAGCAGGCTTCATCAGAGAAGCCCATTACCCTAATTAGCTTGTAAATGTTGTTATGGTGAGAAAAGCCAATGAGAAATGATGCATCTGTATTGATTATACCAACTTGAATGAAGCATGTCCAAAGGATACTTTTCCTCTCCCAAAAATAAATCAACTTATCAATGCAACCTCGGGACATTGACTCCTAAGCTTTATGGATGCTTTTGCAGGCTATAACCAAATCTGAATGGCACCCAAAGATGAGGAAAATACTATCTTTGTCACCGATAAAGAAATTTATTGCTATAAAATTATGCCATTCGGACTAAAAAATGTAGGATCAACCTACCAACGGTTGGTGATCAAGATTTTCAAGCTATAAATTGGACGAAATATGGAAGTATATGTTGATGATATGCTGGTAAAAAAGCATCCAAAGTCAGAACCATGTCCAAGACTTAGAAGAGGCTTTCGACACACTCCGACGACATCGGATGAAACTAAATCCGACCAAATGTGCCCTCGGAGTGATGACCAAAATGTTTCTTGATTTTCTTGTTTCACATCGAGGAATCAAAATAAATTCTAAGAAAATAAAAGCAATCGTTGACATGAAACATCCAACTTCGAAGAAGGAGGTGCAATAGCTCAATGGAAGAATCACCGTGCTCAGTCAGTTCATCTCCAAGTCTGTTGAAAGATATCTTTCTTTCTGCAAAACTCTACGACAAGCTAAAGACTTCTCATGGACAAACGAATGTCAACGATCCTTCAAAGAGTTGAAGAAATATCCAATGACTCTTCCATTGCTCATAAAGCCAATGGAAGAAAAATCTCTATATTTATATCCGGCCACATCCAATGAAGCTGTTAGTTCAGTTTTGGTCAGAAAGGATGAAAGTCGGGTATAGCACCCCATCATTATGCAAGCAAAGTTCTTCATAATGCCAAAACCTGATATTCAAAGGCGGAGAAAATGATCTATGTCTTGATTATTTTGGTGCAACGGCTTTGGTCCTACTTCCAAGCCCATATAATTCATGTTTTAACTGACCAACCTCTGAAATCGATCTTTCATCGATCAGATACCTCAAGCAGAATAATGAAATGGGCAATAAAGCTCAGTGAATTCGACGTCCAATATCGCCCACGCATGTCGATGAAAGTCTAAGTTCTGACCAATTTCATTATCGAATGTACTATCTTGAATGATAAATTCAGTTAAGAGGAAATAACCCACAAGTCAGCAAAAACATCCCTAAGATCGATCATAAGTCGGCTTGGGTGTTACACATCGATAGAACGTCAAATGCTATTGGAAGCGGCGCAGGACTCATCTTGACAAATGTTGATGGAATAGTCATCGAGTACGCTCTCTGATTTAATTTTAAAGCTTCAAATAATCAAGCTGAGTACAAAGCCTTCTAGCCTGCTTGAAAATCATCAGAGAGCTTGGTGCCGAAGAACTAAAAATATTCATCGACTCTTAACTCATCGCGAGATAAATCAAAGGCAACTTTGAAGCTTATGATCCAACAACGCAAAAGTATTTAGAGAAGGTGAAAGATCAAGCTCTTACCTTCAAATACTTCGACATCTCGCACATCCCTAGAGCAGAGAATGCTCGGGCCGATGCACTCTTTCGACTCACCATCATCGCTCATAATGAACTTGGCCAAACCTACATCAAATACCACGACGTGCCAAGCATCGAAAGGATGGAAGAAGTATTACAAATTAGTGACAAACCGAGTTGGATGGATCTAATTATCAAATATCTGACTGAAGAAATCATGCCCGATGATCCATCACAAGCGAAGCACTTAAGATGGATGGCTTCGCAATACGTCATGATGGATGGACGACTCTACAAGCGATCTTTCTTCCTTCTGCTATTGAAGTGCCTAGGACCTTTCGATGCCAACTATACACTTTGAGAAGTTCATGAAGGAAGCTATGGGAACCACTTGAGGGGCAAGTCCTTTGCCTATAAGATCCATTAGCAAGGATATTATTAGCCAATAATGCAGAAGGACGCGATCGAGTTTGTCCGAAGAGTGAGCCATGCCAAAGGTATGCGAATATCCAACACCAATCGATGATGCAACTGACATCGATTGTAGCACCATGGCCATTTGCACAATGGAGAATTGATATACTTGGTCCTTTCCTCCGGCATCCAAGCAAAGAAAATTTTTGATCGTCGTCGTCGATTATTTTACAAAATGGGTGGAAGCTAAACCTTTGGTACAAATTATGGAAAGCAAAATAGAGAATTTTATTTAAAAGTCTATCGTCTATAGATTCAGACTTCCACATACAATCATAACCGATAATGGCCAATAATTTGATAATCAAAATTTCAAAGACCTCTGCGCGATGTATCACATCGCACACAAGATAACATCCGTCGGCCATCCATAATCAAATGGGAAGGTGAAAGTTACAAATCGAACAATCCTCCATGTTGAAAACTCGGCTCAATGAGACCAAAGGCCTCTCAGTAGAAGAATTACCTTCGATGCTGTGGGCTTATCGAACCACTCTTTGAGTTCCAATGGGCGAATCTTTCTTTAACCTATATTACAGGATGAAAGTAGTAATACCCATTGAAGTCGGACTACCATTAATGAGAGTGGAAAAGTATGACGAGTCAAGTAATTCAGATCACTGGAGGGCTGACCTAGATCTGTTATCTGAAGTTCGACAACAGGCACAACTCAGAATGGCTACTTATCAACAGTAAGTTGCAAGATACTACAATAGAAGAGTTAAACCAAAAGAGATTCGTCCGAAAGAATTAGTCCTATAGAAGATGGAAGTATCCAAGCTGCTAGACCAAGGAAAGCTCTTTTCAAACTGGGAAGGGCCCTATCGAGTGACGAAAATCCTTCGACCTGGAGCATATCGACTTGAAACACTTGACGGAATTGAAGTCCCCCGAATGTGGAATGCTACCAATCTTAAAGTATACTATCAATGAGATCATATTCATGTACTTTGGACAAACACAAAAAATAAAATTTTGTGAAGTCTTCCATAAAGATGTTTCTGCCATACACAACGATCGGTTAACTAACGTTTTGATCGATCAAAAATCAGACAAGTCGAGAGGATGAAAATTGACACAAACTTAAAAATAATGGAAGAGAATCTGATCGACCAACTATCATTTAAATATTGTAACCAATGAATGGTTGGCATATTTCATTCGGTGGAATCCTACAACCGATGGACGAAGGACGATTGACAATCGATGGTTCAACCACCTTCGGTCGGAGATCTCAAATCATCGATATAATTGGCTTTCTACCATAGAACTGCCGACTAGTGAATAATGTCAATGCATAATTTTCTTACAAATGATAAAGAAAGAAAAGCATCAAACTTTTGGTTGTGGACTAGTTGGTTCGCCCCGACTAGAAAAGAACACAATCCTTGGTGATTTGGCCATGGCCGAATCTAAAGACATTTGGCTTGCACCCGATCATCATGAAAATTGATCAAGTGTTGGACAGTTAAAAAATGACCAAAAAGTCGATTAGAAACTGATCCATGGTCTGCTTAAATCTGATCATCAAATATCTTAATGATTCGATTACTTATCGATTGGTAAAAAACTGATTAATAGTCAGTTAGAAATCAACTTAGGGTTGGCTTGTCCCCAACCTATAAATACCCTAACAAACGACTAAGTGTTAGCAAACAATCTGATTCAAAGTTAGTTTAAAAACTAGTCAAAAGTTGGGTAGATGGTCAACAACTGATCGACTAAAGCATTTGCAGTTGCGGCGTAAAACAAAGTTACACAATGAGAAACAAGTATAAATAAAATTTTTCGTTACTGAAGAAGTTTACAAATGGACCTTTGGTCCTTACAAAATTCAAAATAAAAGTACAAAATCTACTCGACAACCGGCTGCTCCGAGGGTTGATCGAGAATGGCTTCAATTTCGATCGTCGGTGTAGCATCTGTCAGTGGAATGACTTCCGTCGAAGCAACTCCCTCATTCTCCGATAGGACTTCAATAGCCAACTGAGAAGCCAAACCCGTCAGGGCAGAGGGACTCGAGATACCTTCGGTTGGAGCCACGGGAACTGTAGAAATAGCCAGCTTAGTTGAAGCAAGAATGGTGATGGGAGCACCATCGTCCATCGGGCCTGAGGATGATCTATCATCTCCTCCCTCCTTTTCTTTAGCACCATCTCCTTCCTCTTTCTCCTCTTTAGCACCAGCGATGATGATGCTACTGAGGTCAAGGTCAAGAAAGAGCTGTTGGACAGCATCCCGACCATCGTCAAACATGATCCAATAGGAAGCTTCACTTTCTTGAAGGATCAAGGTCTTCAGATCGGACGAGATCTTGAATTCCTAGATGCCCAGTTCTTTCACCTGACTGAGATTCTATCGTAGAACTTGGATCTCTACCTTGGTCGAAGATACCTCCTCTCCAGTAAACTACCATTTTTTACGACAATCCTTTGCCTCCTTAGCCCAATTGTCATGATCCTTCTTCATCTTGGTCACCGCACGTTTTTTCTTCTTAGCACGACTCCTCTAGGCCTTCACCTCCACCTGAGCCAACTTAAGATTAAACTGAACTAACGCAAGTTCGACTCTTACTGATCCAAGTTTGACTCTGAGGTGGGAGACTTCCTTGGATAAATTATTTTCTCGGGTAGTGACTTTTTTCTCCTGTACCTCCAACCGATGGATCATCGTATTACGTTTGGCATTTACGGTCGACATAGAGTCGAAACACATATGTCGAAGATCGGCCATTCTATGATAGACCGACTCAAGTTCGACCATGTTGTGAGCCCACTGTTCACAAAAGATGAATCAAGTTAGCAAAAAAAAGAAAAAGAGAAAAAGAAGATAGTGGGAGGTTATCAACCTACCCTGATGAAGGTTGGGTAGAATGACCCGAACAAGTCGGCCAGGGTCCGACTCCTCCTCGACTCCTAGTCGATCGGGAGGAGAATGGAATGAACCAAACTCCTGGCCAACTGGGGGTCCAAAAAAGCCAAACCACCTTCAGGGACCTAAACATCGACTCATTCGGAGTCTGTATATCTGCGGCTGGAAGCATCACTCCCAACCGACGTAGAGAAAATCAGCGCCTTCTCTTTTTTTTAATAGATGATTGTTCTGGAGGTACCGAATCCACTCAAGCATGGATGGAGATGGTGAACACCCCCGACAAACCATAGTTGGTCATAGAGCGGATGCAGCAATGGTTGGCTGAGCTCTTGACATGGGAGCGACAGTCGGTACGTCGATGATGATGATGTCTTCCTCTGATCGTGTGACAATCGAAGGGGCTTCAGAAGATGCCACCACCACTGGAGCACGAAGGGCGACGATAGGAGCACTGATAGCTCTAGAAGGTGTTATTGGGGGTGCATCAACAGAAGCAGGGGTAGTTGAAGGACCAGTTGCCCAACTTTTCTTTGGCATGCATGATGAGATGGCGCCAGGTGCCACCCTCTTTCAAGTGGCAAACTGGCAGACTTCATCCTCGGAGATCCCAAGAAGAAGGTGCATCCCTACAACATTGAATAACAAGATCATATCAATATCGAAAATCAATTGAACAAAAGAAAAGATAAAATTATAGATACTACATGTACCTATGGATGGTGTCGGACCAAGTTCGGCATCATACAAAGCCTCTTCAGTAATCAGCTCTTTCTGCGGGGGAACCCTCATATCCCTCAGTCGAAGAAAATCCCCCGATCAGCTGGATCCACCCGACCATTCTTATTCAGAAGGATATTTGGCTCTCCTCACACTGATGAAAAGCCCTAGAAAGAAGGAGGAAAACAAAAAAAAATTGGATCCTCCAATCGTAAATAGATGATGGAGGACTGGTGATAAAAGAAAGTCCCTTCCTTAGGATGAAGTACCACCATCTATTAGCCTTTGGATGGGGTCAAAGGATAAAAAAAGGTCTGAACAAAGAAAGCTAAGGAGTCGTCGGGATAAGCCGAGGAGTCATTGGGATTAACTGACACAACAAAGCAAAAAAAATCAAAAGTCGAATGGAGTTCGGCGCTAGTTGGGCCAGACAAATCCTATAATAGTTAAAAATATTTCAGAGAAACTCCAGAATAGGGAACCTAAGGTTTTCCAAATAAAAGGCTATAAAATCTGATGGAGAAGAATTCACCCGACCATCGGGGCCAGGAGCCAACAACCGAAAGTTCTTCGAGATTCGATAATGATCCCAAAGCTACTCCACAATCGATGTTGTTAGAGTAGAAGTTTCGACTACTGGACCTCACGACGAACTACTACGACCAGCCATGCACTCGACAATAAAATAAAAAGAAAGAAACAAAGATGTCAGAAAGAAGATTCGAACTTCGAACCTAGGGGCTAAAGGATAAAAGAACAAGCAAGATTTTCAAAAGCTACTACTATTGAAAGCAATGAAAGGAAAACCTTCAGAAAGAGACCAGTATATATAGGATCCATTGACGGTCAAGATGTATAAAAGCTTCTCTAGATGCTGACATGTGTCGGTCGAAGAGCGGCTGAATGTCAAATCCCTCAGGCTCTACAATCATGCATCCGTTAATGGTGACTGTTGCGATCCCCGAAGCATCGAATAATAAATTTATCGAAGGTCATGATGATCATTAATGACAGACAGCAGAACGAAATTCAAAGCGATGCCACGTATTAATCCCCTACATTTGGTGCATTAAGACAAAATGTCAAATCATTGCACCAAACTTGGATATGGGGGGCAACTATTGGGGAATGTTAATCCACCACCAAGCTCACCAGCCTATGACCGATGGATCATCGATCTTTGATGGACATCCACCAACAAAATGATAGAAATGCCGATGCATTACCATTCGATGGGCATGTGGTCTGATAGATCGACTAACTATTGGCTAGAAATCATTTAAATGACTATCAATCGCTCCTCCAATCATTGCTCAATCTTAAATCCTCCAATCAATCGATCATCGATCGATAGAAAATCAGCTAGCCGATCGATCGATAATCAGTCGACTCTAAATCAACCAATCGACGATCGATCGATACAAAGTCAGCCAACTGACAATCTATCGATATAGAACTAGTCAACTGACGATCGATCGGTACAACTTCAGCTGATTGATGATCCATTGGTACAAAATAAGTCGATCAATTTTAGCTGACTGATGATCTATCGGTATAAAATAAGCCGATCGATCGACGATCGATCGGCCTCAAATTAGATGACTGACCGATGAGAGCTCTCCAAGCAACCTATCCAACTCCCGATGATCCTATAAAACTGCCTCCGAGAAGAATGGATGACACTGATTAGTGGATAGTTTTTACTTACCCACAATCACACTACACAGAAAAAAGAGGGATCCACATACTCAGCGGTTATCACTCCGATGCCTATAAAAGAGAGGTAACTTGATTAATTTGGGAAGAGGCATCTAATACTTTAGAGCAATCTCTATCATTTGCTCTTAGATTTCTATTCGATCAGTCCATATATCCTACTAACTTAAATATTAGAGGATCCCTATCGGAGCCAACTCCGGTAAGTGCGGACTTATCTTTGTAGATTTTTTGACATTCATTTGCAGGCGCAGATGGATTGGCCGCAACAACTTTATATATATAGAAGATTTTATTATATGATGAACTTAAGTTCCATAATCACATAGAGGTCAAATCTTTTCTCCTTTTTGCAGTGCAGGTTACAAAAAAAGTCTTTAGTTCTATCAGATCTTATCATATCCTATAATCAACATACAACAAATGATGGAAAGATCAACCCCAAATAGTAGCAAGAAATTTGTGTCAAGGCATTGCTGCAGTAGACTAGACCGATGATCGAGTATAAGCAAGAGTGTGGATACAATCCTTTGAAAATTTGAACCATTTGAAACATTTTCAAGCTAGAAATGCCATGAGTGCTATATAATCTTTTGATATACTGGTGGAGAATTGGATGCCTATCTATCAAAGAGCGTGATAACGAAGGTTGTCATTTTGAGGAAAAAAATTAGGTGAAACCCAATTAAATTCATTAAGGAAATTGTTGCAGGAACAAAACAGTCTCACCCATAAGTATGACAGCAACGAAACAAACAACAAACTTCTAAAAATAGTAATTTATGATGTAGTTTTTAAAGAGCAAGATGCCAATTTCTCCTCCTATTTATCAATATCACCATGAACACAATCTTGAACTAGAAAAGCAGATATGCTCAAACAGAACACATGTACACATGTAGCATATTGAATAAATGAAGCGAAAAATGCTCCCATCAAAGATTATCATCACAAATCACCATCTTATGTCTAACATGTGAACTTATGGCACACAGAACAGTCAAAGATTGCTACTGGTCAGGTAACTTAGAGTTTGTTTGGCATTATTTTTATTCTTATTGTTGGAGCAAAATCTGGTTGACGCCGGAGCAGAGTTGGAGCAGTAAAGATGAGGTTGCTGTTGGGGACCTGTAAGTCGAGGGTCATGGCTCTGGCAGGATCCTTCGACGATCAAATAAGCTCTTCTGGCCAACAAAAAATGGAGTGCTCAAAAAAAAAGTGGTAGAGTATCGAGAAGGAGAAGAAAGCTTAGAGAAAACGTATCTAGAGGATTTCTTTTATAGATGGAGTGTGTAACAAACTGATGGTGACAGTCATAACCATCTAGTAATGGATCGCTCAGAACCACATGAAGTTTGTTATGGAGATTAGTGTCCATTGTCGTGACTTGCCCATCGAGAGTGGTGTCCGTTGTCGCAAATTATCCATCGAGAGTGGTGTCCGTTGGGGATTAATAGTTGAAGTTTGGAGAAGTTATGTTGATGGTGAAGTGCTCCAAGTCACGATAATTCTAAAAATGTTTAGGCTCCTTTAGGGTCGTCTGCATGTAGGTCGATTTGCATTGTATTGAGAGTTAGACTTGCATAGATAATGAGGTCCTTCCGGGTGACCACAGGGGGTCCAACAGAAAGAAATTCTCCTTATCGATCGGTGAAATTCGGCTACAAAGAGTGTGAAAGGCTTGTGACTGGAGGATTTTGGAAGGAGATTTGATGGAGGAGTTCAACTTGTAGAGAAGCCCGGCTGAAGGAGAAGTCCGAAAGGAGGAGACTTACAGAGAAGCCCGACCGAAGAAGAAGTCCAAAAAGAGGAGACTTGTGGAGAAGCCCGATCGAAGGAGAAGTCCGAAAGGAAGAGACTTGCAGAGAAGCCTGGTCGAAGGAGAAGCCCGAGAAGAGGAGACTTGTAGAGAAGCCCAGCCGAAGGAGAAGTCTGCAAAGAGGAGACTTGCCGAGAAGCCTGGCCAAAGGAGAAGTCCGGGAAGAGGAGACTTATGGAGAAGCCCAACCGAAGGAGAAGTTTGGAAAGAGGAGACAGTCTTGGGAAGAATCGAAGCCGTGATTGAAGCTCTCCTGCGATTATAAGTTTCGTTCAGATGAACACCAGATCGAGCTTCAGTGGGAGTGGGGTTTACCCCTAACAATAGTCCTCCTACTACCGAGTTTGAAATATGAAGGATAGGAGTACACGAAGGCAACCGCCGAAGCTCTTTTCCAATTTTGTATTGGCGCCAAAACTTCTTGAATACGAAATGATTTGAAAAGATAATTTTCAAAGCTCCCACTAGAACTTGACCCCAGGTATGATGCATTAAAATCCTGCCAGCTGCACGCCCCGATGAGTGGGACATGCATTACCCAAGGATCGGCAGGAGAAGGTCCGTCATCATAGCCGTCTTGAGCTCCGCATGTTATTTAAATCCATATCCTTCTCCTGAGGCCTCATTTCTTCTCAAGCTCTTCTCCTTCTTCCTCTAGAGTCCCTCTTCCTGTCTGAGAGTTCTTCACCTCTCTTCTCTATTCCTTCCATCCGTAAGTGCTTTCCTATCCAATTTCTGCCATGCCCGTCATTCTATTGCTTTCCTTAATTGATCTCAATTAGTTTCACAACCTTTCTCTGATTATTTTGATTTCCTTTGCACTTCCCCCTTTTGATTTCTTTAAGAAGATTTTACTCCTTATTTTCTTAATTTTTTGCGGACTTTTCAATTCGAATGTCTTCAGAGGCCTCTCATTCGATCGATTCTTGGAGCTCGTCCGATCTGACCTTCCGAAACTCCAATTCCATAAGTGAGACCATTCTTAGAAGTATGTCCTCCCCGACTTTTGCACCAAGGGTGATCCCCTGCAACCTAACCCCAAGTGATCTTTTACTAATTAAGATTCAATATGGGATCCCTCCAAAATACAAGCTAGAACTCCCTAGATCCAATGACTGAGCTTGCTCCCCTCCACCTAGGTGATTTTGTTTGTACCTAGAGGCTCTTCACATCGGGTTAAGACTTCCCCTTCCACCCTTTATAGTCAAGCTTTTCCATTTCCTAAACATCTCTTTGGCTTCTATAGTATCGAACTCCTTCAGGTTTGTAATTGGATTCCTTTCCCTCTGCTGCATGGCCGAAGTCCGTCCCACCATTTCTCTTTTCAGAAACTACTATACCTTCAAACATCATCCTTCTGCAAAGAATTGGTGGTACTTCTCATCTCAATTTGGTAAGAAGGATTTATTGAAAGATGCTCCTTCCTCTATCCATCACTAGAAGGAAAAGTTCTTTTTTGTGCATTGTCCTACCTTGGTGTTAGAGCTTCCTCCTTGGGATTTCTTGAGGAAATCAGTCCATCGAGCTTCCACCTTAGATAGGGATGACCTCGATTCCGCTAATAAGCTTAGGACTTATCGAGCTCCACCTCTTTTTGAACTCCTAAAAGAACATACCCTGTTCAACATGAGTTTGAGTTTCCTCAACCCTACGTGTATTCTTTTTGACTTTGCAAATTTTGATGAGTTTCCATACACATATGTTGTTGACTGAGATTTCTTCTTTACTACAGAGATGGATTCCTTGGCGGTGGAAATACTCGCTAAAGAATTTCAGCCCCACAAAAAGAAAGAAAAAGCCCCTAGAGAAAGCTCGAAGAGGGTGAAGGTCAACACCCCAAGCTCTGTGCTTGCCGCGACTGCCATCGCCATCCCCGAGGTTGCCGAGGGCACCAAGGTTATTCCTGCCGCCAAGGTTGGTGACGCTGATAAGGGCTCCATGCCCTCGACAACCACAAGCCCCCCAGATGAAGATCGAGCTTCGCAGCCTTCCACCAAAAAGGATAAGGGAGGAGACAAAAAGGGGAAGAAGAAGGTCATCGTAGAGGTACCTCGCAAGGCACGCCCTGGTGGATCCAACGATGATAGCAATAATCTGGGAGAAGACCTCTTCAACAACCCAGAGATCATCCGAGAATTAATTGACAAGCTTGCCATGCCCGAGGTGGTGGACCAGATGGCCGACCTTGACCATGCCCAGCTCATCCAGGAGTCCCTTGGGACTTTCCTCAAGGTAACCATCCTGTCAACTCTCCTATTTTTCTTCTTTTTTTTTTCTCTTTTTTTTAAATATGGTTGGCTTTCTATAGTCGGGCCACCAAATACTTGCGCACATTAAAATGGTGCATCGTTTGAGGGCAAAGGCATTGAAGACTCAAGAGGACCTTCAGACTGAAGCCGATCACCTTCAGGAGAAGACCGCCGAGGTCGACCATCTTTTAAAAGAGAAGATGGTCGATGTCGAAGGCCTACGAAAGGTGATCAGAAGAGAGAAGCTCACCTCGATGGGGTTAAAGGCCGCTCTGACCTTGGAGGAGGAAAGAAGAAAGAAAGCTGAGGTTAAGATCGCCGAACTGAAAGATCAGACCTTCAGATTGATTTCGAAGGTGAAAACCCAAACGATGGAAGAGTTCAAGGTTTCATCCAAGATGCAAGATCTAAATGTTGCTTTTAGCCAGGAGGCCTTCTAGAAGGGTTACGAGCTTTGCGAAGATCAAGTCCCTGCCAAGTTTCCTGAGCTTGATCTTGATTTTCTATATGAGGAAGAGCCTGCTGAAGCAACGAGCCCATCCACTACCACAGTCGACCCCTCTCCTGCCGAAGTAGTCTTCAAATCCTCCAAGCCTGCTGCTGAGGTGCCCGAGCCCATACAGGAGCCCAAGGTTGTCTCTGAAGCATCGATCGAACCCGTTCCTGAGCCCATGGCTACTCCTGGAGTGCCGAGCTCCTCTGTTGCTTTCCCTCTGGAGGTCGAAGGCCTTTAGTAGTTATATTTTTTTTTTGCTTTATCCTGTACTCAAAAAATTTTTAATCAATGAAAGTATAAATTCTTTTAATCAATAGCTTAGAATACTTTTCATGCATTGGATACAGTCCTCCATTGATGTCGAGCCACTACCTTAGGAAATTTTTTTAAAATCGATAATTAAAAATTTAAAGAAGGAAGTTCACCACTTGAGAAAGAAACTAAAGAAGGCTGAAGATGAACTTCAAAAATCTAGAAAGAATGCATCGAAGGTGATAATTAAGGTTACCCACCTTCGTAAGCTGCATATGAAAGATTCCACGACCTTCACCATCAAGAAGGATAGCTTTGAGAGAGAGTTAGCAGGGCTCAAGAAAAGTGCCAGCGATAAGTCTTGGATATTGTTGGTGCAAAATCTAATCACCGTCGGAGGAGCGTCGAAGTCAGAGAAGATGAGGTTGTCGTCGATGACCTATAAGATAAGTCTCGTCCAAAGCTCGAGGTGGGTGGCTTCAACAAGATCCTCCGATGATCAAGTCAGTTCTTTCAGCCAATAGAAATGAAGTACTTAGAAAAAAAATACAGGATATCAAGAAGGAGAAGAGAGCTTAGAGAAAACATATCTGAAGGATCTCTTTTATAAATGAAGCCCATAACAAACTGATAGCAACAGCCATAACTATCAAGTGGTGGGCCGCTCGAGACCACATGAAGTTTGTAATGGAGGATAGTGTCTGTTGTCATGGTGTGCCAGTCCATTAAAATTTAATAGTTAAAGTTTGGAGGAGCAGACGTTAGTTGATGTTGAATCTTTGAGTTATATCAAAACCAAAAAAGTTTGGACTCCTCTTAGGCAGTCTGTGGGTGAGTTGGTTTGTGTGTGGAGCCAAATTTGTGCAGAGATCTTCCTGGGCGACTGCGAAAAGTTTGGCTACTAGAGAAGTCCGAAAGGAGTTCGACTGCTGGAGAAATTCGGGAGAAGTTTGACTGTTGGAGAACTTTGGGAGAGGTTCGACTGCTGGAGGAATCTAGAAGAAGTTCGACCACTGGAGGAATCCAAAAGAAGTTCAACTGCTGGGGGACTCCAGGAGAAGTTTGGCTACTGGAGGAATCCAGAAGAAGTTTGATTGTTGGAGGACTCCGAGAAAAGTTTGATCGCTGGAGGAATTCGAAAGAGGTTCGACTGTTGGAGGACTCCGAAAGAAGTTCGGCTGCTGGAGAACTCCAAGAGAAGTTCGACTGCTTGAGGAGTCTGAAAGAAGTTTAGCTGCTGGAGGACTCCAAAAGAAGTTCGGCTACTGGAGGAATCCAGAAGGAGTTCGACTGCTGGAGGACTTCGAAAGAAGCTCGACTGCTGGAGGACTCCAGAAGAAGTTCGTGATTGAAGCTCTACCGTGATTACGAGTTACACTTGGCTGAGCACCAAACCAAACTTCGGCGAGAGTGAGGTTTACCCCCAACAATAGTCTCCCTACTTTCAAGTTTAAGATTCGAAGGATGGAAGTAAAAAGACGACTGCCGAAGTTCCTTCCTAGACTCCCGTCTTATCAGGATGAGACATTTTGGCATTTACTGCACTAGCATTAAAACTTTTCAAATTTGAAATGAGTCTGAAAAGATGGCCCTTCATTTCTCCTATCGAAACTCTGCCCTAGGAACGGTGCCATAAAAACTCTGCCTGCAGCAGCCTTTTCGTCATGATGAGTGGGACACGCGGTGCACGCTGACCGACCGAAGTTGATCCATGATTATAACTACCTCGGATTACTTCTGGCTATTTAAGGTCTTCTCCATTCGCTTGGAAGTCATTCCTGCCCGAGTTTTCTCCTTTCGTTAGCCCTCGTTCATCTTCTTCCCAAGGGTCTTAACCTTCTCCCTCTCCTTCCTGAGCTTTGGACACCTTTTTGATTAGTCCTTATCGCATCCATCATCCCTTCATTCTCCCCAGATAGCTTAGGTCAGTTTTCTAACCCTTTTCTTACGTTATTCGTGCTTTTTATTTCTAGCTTTCTTGCTTCCCTGATTTTTTGGTGGCGACCTTTGCCCCACATTTTTTCTTATTATTCTTTTTTTTGGGGGGGGTTTCTTGGGGTTTAATCTCGATCTGAATGTCTTCCGAAATCTCCCACTCCATCGATTCATAGGGCTCATCCGGATCGATCTTCTTTGACCCTGCACCCCTGGCCGAGGTAGAACCCAGGAACATGTCCCACTCGTCTTTCGCTCCAGACACCATTTCATCTATTCTTATCCTGAATGACCTTTCTCTGATCCAAATTCAGTACAAAATCCCTTTGGAATACGATCTTGAACTCCCTAGCTCTGACGACCGAGTCAGCTCCCCTCCGACTGGCCGATTTTGCTTGTACTTAGAAACTTTATGTGCCAAGCTTAGGCTCCCACCACCCCCTTTTATAGTCACCCTCTTCTAATTTTTAAATATCTTCTTTGCATCTATCGTACTGAACTTTCTTTGGTTCATCATAGGTTTTTTCTCCCTCTGTCGGTTGATCGAAGTCCAGCCGACCATTTTGCATTTTAGGAATTTCTACACTTTCAAATGCCATCCTTCGATGAAGGATTGGTGATACTTTTCCTCCCAGATCGGCAAGAAGAGGTTATTGAAAGGTGCCCCTTCTTTCATTCACAACTGAAAGAAAAGTTTTTTTTTGTACATTGCCCGATCCTGCCATTAGGTCTTCCTCCATGGGGTTATATTAGGAAGTCAGTTCACCGAGCTCCTAGCTTAGATGGATCCGATCTTGATTCCTCCAATAAACTTAAGGTGTACCGAGTTTCTCCTCTTTTCGACCTTCTAAAGGAACAGACCTTGTTCAACCTAAGTCTGAGTCCCCATGATCCCGTAGGTACATCTTTTGATTTTTGGATCTACACGATTTCGTATATATGTATTGCTACTGACTACGCTTTTTTTTCTATTACAAAAATGGACACACAAGCTACCGAGATACTTACCAAAGGGCTCTACACCAAGAAGAGAAAAGGGAAGGCACCAAGCGATGGCTCAAAGAGGGCAAAGGTCAGTGCTTCTAACTCCGAAGTCTTCGCCTCCACTACCGCTGCATCCGAGATCATCGTCGGCACCAAGACTGCCCTAACTGTCGAGGTCTGCACTGCTGACGTGGGCCCAGTGCCTTCCATGCCCTTAGGTCCCTCCAGTGGGGATCGGGCTTCGGATTTTCCTATCAAGAAAGAGATAGGAGAAGGAAAAAAAAAGAAGAAGGCCATCACTAAGATGTCCTACAAGGCTCGGCTTAGCGGGACGGATGGTGATAGCAACAAACGAGGGGAGGATCCCTTCAACAATCCAGAGATCATCCGAAATCTAATCGATAGGTTTGCCATGCATGAGGTGGTGGACTAGATGAACAACCTTGACCCACGGCAGCTTATCTGAGGTTCTCTCGAAATCATTCTCAAGATGATTGCTCCATTGCTCAACTCTTTCTCTTCTCTTCTATTTCTTTCTCTCTTTTTTTTTTAACACCAATCATTTATTGCAGTAGGATCATCAGATGCTCACCTACATCAAGAGGACGTATCGTCAGGAGGTGGAGGCACAGGAGGCCTAGGAGGATCTTGGAGTCGAGATCCACCATCTTCAAGAGAGGGTTGATGAGGTCGAGGACCTTGCCGAGGAGAAGGCAACGAACATCGAAAGTCTCTAGGGCGTGCTTCGTAAAGAGGAGTTCGTCTCGGCCGAACTAAAGGCTACACTGCCCTTGGAGGAGGAAAGGAGGAGAAAAGCCGAGAATAGGGTCGTCGAACTAGAGACCCAAATGATGAAGTCGATCTCAGAGGCGATGACCCAGGCCGTGGAAGAGTTCAAGACCTCTCCTGAGATAAGAACCCTGAATGTCGAGTTCGGCTAGGAGGCGTTTATCAAGGATTTTGAGCTCTACGAAGGTAGGATAGCTCGGAGGTTTCCCAAACTCGACCTTAGCTTTCTGAAGGAGGGGGAAGACGAGGCAGACGTGGGACCATCTGATGCCATAATTGATCCTCCCTTCATTGAGCTTGCATCTGGTCTGTCCGAGTCTGCCGTAGAAGCGCCCAAGCTAGTTCGGGCACCCGAGACAGTCGAGAGCGCTCCGGTTCCATTTTTTGTCATCCCTTCTGAGGTTGAAATCCTTGAATAGTTATATATTTTGCTTTTTCAATCCTTTTTCACTTTGTACTCAAAATTTTTGATTAAATGAAGGCGGATTTCTTTTTTATCCATATCTTTGAATATTTTTTATACCTTGAATGTAGTCTCCCATCAATGCTGACCCACTATCTTAGGGGGTTCTCCTGAAACCCTTAATAAAAAGCCTAAAGAAGAAAGTCCATCTGCTAAAGAAGTAGTTAAAAAAGATAAAGGACGACCTTTGAGCATCGCGGAAGAATGCTTCGGAGGCAACCAAAGAGGTTACTCACCTTCGAAACTTGCACATGAAAGATGCTGCTAGTTCCAGCATTCGAAAGGAGAGATTCGAGAGGAAGCTGGCCAAACTTTGGAAGAGTTCGAGCGATAAATCCTAGGCATTGACGGTGAAGATTGGCTTCCTAAAGACTCAACTCAAGATGGTGAATGAGAAAGTTCAACTTCTGGAGGAGAGCTTGCCATGGTCCTCCGATAAGGCATGATTTGAGTGGGATTGGTTGACAAGATTCTCCGCACTTCAAAAGCAGCTGCACAATGTCAAGCTCACATATATGACCTACCGATTGGGTTGGAGTAGTAGGATGTCCACGTTAGAACAAAAGCTTTGTGCCTCCAACAATGGAGTAGCTCGGCTCCAATGGCAACTCGATAATGGTTTTTAGGCTGGTACAAGCAGGGAGGCTGAGGAGGTCACCTCTTTGAAGATGACCATCAGTGAGCTCTAAGAGTCGATCGGAAAGAAAAAGGTTGAGGTTCAATGGCTGAAGCTTCAGCTCACCTATGAACATCGGACTGTCAAGGATGCAAAGGTTGAGTCTGAAGTTTTGAGGAGACAACGTCGAGAGCTGGAGGGTAAGTTTCAGCTTGCTAATAGAATGTACCTAGATGGTCTCTACAAGAAGGAGCTTGAGGAGGAGATCGTTAGGCTAAAGCAAGCCTTGGTAATGGTCGGGATCAGCAGCCCAAAGTCTGAGGAGTTTGATTCGCCTTAGGGCTTCAGTCTCTTCCCCTTCTTTTTCTTTCTTTTAGTGTAATCGACCTTGTCGGTCTATGTTTTGCTTGTAATGCACTTATTTTTGTAATGAAATAATACGTTTCTTGTTATTTTTGTTTTGTATGAATTCGAGGCTTATTTGTGGCCTTATCTTCTTTACCCATTTTTCTCTACGTTGCCTTCTCATGAAATGCTTGTTGTGGACACCGAACTAGGACCTCTTCCGCACACCAAGATAAGATGCCGCCTTTCATATTTAATGTAGTCAGGTTATCACGAAAAAACATGTATAAGGATTCTCCACCAAGCTTCTTCCTTCCCCTCATCTTTGGTCAACGAGGTTCTGACTTTTGCTCACGTTAGAATGAGGCTTTCCTTCTAGTCTTAATGTGGCTTGTGGGGGTCAAATACCCAAGGCTTTCCTTCTGTTCAAGAGTTATAGGCTGGATACCCAAGTCTCCTTCACTCTCTCAAGTCTTGCTTTGATACCTTGCAGCAAGATCCTGTTTGGGTCTTCGGCTTTTTCTTTTGCTTGTGGATGGACGACTGATGTAAAATGATGAAAGATATTCAGATCTTCACAAAATTTGATAAATCTTGTCCCAGCAAACTGCCACCCATTATCAGTTATGAGAGTTTAGGGCAGACCAAACTAGTAGATGATTGATTTTCAAATGAAGTCCTACACCTTGGCTTTAGTAATTTTTGCCAATGGTTCGGTCTCGACCCATTTGATGAAGTAGTCAATTGAAACTAGGAAGAACTTTTGTTGCCCGGATGTCATTAGAAAAGGGCCAAGTATATTTATTTTTCACTGCGCGAATGGCCACAGTGCACTTAGTAGAGTAAGCTCGGAGGTCAGCTATCTTTATATGTTTGCAATTCTCTGATAGTGGTCACATTTTTTGACATACTCTATGAAATCGTGGTACAATATTAGCCAATAGTATTTCTGTCAAAGTAATCTTTGTGATAAGGATCTAGCTCTAACATGACTTTCGTAAATTCTCTTATGCACTTTCCATAATATGAAGTCGACCTCTGAAGGTCGAAGACATCTCAAGAGCGGTAGAGAATATGATCTTTTATACAGCTTGTCTTCATATAGAACATATCGAAAAGCCTAATTTCTAAGCTTTCGAGCTTCTTTCGGATCATGAGGGAGAGCTCCATCCTTGAGGTAGGCAACTAGCGGGTCGATCTAGCTCGGTTCGCGCTCAACTTGCATAATAGGCTGTGACTCCTCTGAGCTTGGGCACTTTAGGATTTCAAAAAATACTTCTTTGGACGGTTCGATTGAAGCTAAAGTGGCTAATTTGGAGAGAAGATCGGCTCTTATATTCTCTACCTTCGGAATCTATTGAATACTAAAACCATTGAAGGTTAGAGTCAAGTTTTTCACCTTCTCAAGATATTTTATCATACTTTCCTTTCAAGATTCATAACTACCATTGACCTGTCAGACCACCAATTAGAAATCACTGTAGACTTAGAGTCGATCCACTTCTAACTCTTTTACTATTTTTAACCTAACAATCAAAGCTTCATATTCGGCCCTATTATTAGTTACTGAGAATTCAAAGCACAGCGCATATTCGACGATGATGCCTTCTGAGTTTACCAAGATTAATCCTTCGCCTACTCTAGAAGCATTGGATGAGCCATCCACATATATGGCCCAAAAACCTTCAGGAAGGTTGACCTTTTCTTCAAGGGAGCTCAGTTGCAACTATAGAACACTGGTTTCATCCTGTTCAAGCTCGACTTCATCTGGGATGATACATTCCACTATAAAATCTACTAATATTTGGGATTTGATCGATGGCCAAGGTCGATAGTTGATGTCAAATTTTGTGAGTTCGATCGTCCATTTTGTGATTCTTCTGGAGGCATTCATTCGATGAAGGACTGCCTTAATTAGCTGATTCGTAAGAAGCATTATGAAGTACCCTTGAAAGTAAGGTCGGAGTCTCCTAACAGTAATTAGAAGAGCATAAGTCAATTTTTCTAATTTAGAATACCTGATCTCTGCATCCCTCAGGACCCAGCTTATGTAGTAGATCGATCGCTATACTTATATTTCCTCCTTGACCAGGACTGCTGCTAGGGCTACTAGAGAGACTGCTAGGTACAAAAATAATTTTTTTTAGGCTTAGATTTTGCCAGCAATGGGGGTGAGCTAAGGTAGCTTTTAAGCTCCTCGAATGCCTGTTGGCATTCCATCGTCCAGCAGAAGTTCTTTGGCTATTTGAGAGCTTAAAAAAAGGGCATGCATCACTCATCGATCTCGAGACAAAGCGGTTTAGGGACATCATTTTTTTGGTCAGACGTTGAACATCTTTAATTATTTTTGGAGCAGTCATTTTTTGAATAGCTCAGATTTTCTTTGAATTTGCTTCAATCCCATGCCTCAACATCATGAATCCCAAAAATTTTCTCAAAACTACTCCGAAGGCACACTTGGTTGGGTTCATCTTCATCTTATACTTCTTAAGTGCACAAAAGGTCTCTTCAAGGTCAGTGGCATGGTTCATTGAAACTCAACTTTTGATGAGCATATCATCCACATACACCTCCATGTTGCGGTCGATCTGCTTCTTGAAGATTTTATTGATTAAGTGCTGGTACGTTGCCCCTATATTTTTTAGTCTAAAAGGCATAATCCTATAATAGTAAAGACCATGGTCACTAATAAAAGCAATTTTCTCCTCATCTTTTGGTGCCATCCGAATTTGGTTATAGCCAAAAAAAGCATCCATAAAGGTGAGGAGCTCGTGGCCTATGATTGCATCCATCAGTTGATCAATCTTGGATATGAGGTAGCTATCTTTTGGACAGACTTTGTTCAGCTTTTTGAAGTCTATACACATCCTCCACTTACCATTTGCCTTTTTGACGAACACCACATTTGAGACCCAGCTTGGATAGTTAACTTCTTGGATTAATCCAGTCTTGAGAAGCTTGTAGACTTCTTCCATAATTGCTTTCTATCTTTTCGGAGCATCACTGCGCATCTTCTCTTTTACCAGTCGACACTTAGGATCAGCAGCCAGTCAATATTTCATAACTTCGGCATCAATCCTCGGCATATCCATTAGGACCCAGGCGAAGACGTCTGCATTCTTGCGAAGGAAGGTGATGAGTTATTCTCGAACCTCGCTCCCCAAATTAGAGTCGATCTGCATAGTGTGCTCTATGTTCTCGTCATCCAAGGATACAACTACAAGGTCTTCCATAGGCTCACCCCACTTCTCCATAAGGTCATGCGGACATCTAGCCCATCAACAGGGCAAAGGTCAAGTTGGGTGTTTTTCTGTAAGGCAATGGAGTAACAGTGTCTTGCCAAGGTCTAGTCTCCCCTAATCTCTCCAATTCCGTAGCTTGTTGAAAACTTCACCTTTAAGTAATAGGTTGATACCATAGCTCAAAGTGTGTTCAAGCCAGGTCAGCTAAGAATAGCATTATAAACAGATAGAGCTTTTATCACTAGAAAATCGATCTACACTCTGGCCAGCCTCGAGCATTATCCTACAGCCACAGTTAGAGTTATTATGCTTTTAACTGGCATAGCATCATCAGTGAAGCCTACCAACAAGAAATTTATAGGTCCTAAATGATTATTAGATAAAGATATTTTTGAGAAAGTATCATAAAATAAAATATCAGCAGAGCTTTCATTATCTACCAGAATGCGGCACACATCATAGTCAGCAATATTTAAAGAGATTACAACCACATCATTATGCAGAAATTGAACTCCTTAGGCATCTTTGTTGGTGAAAGCAATGGACTCCTCAGTTCTCTGCTTCTTTCTGGGCTCTGCTGATCTGCTAGCCTCCGCTTATCGAAGTCTCCCAGAGATGGTGTTGATGATATCGAGGGATGGTCGATCTAGCTCCTGCTTCTTTCTTCTTGGTGGTTCTGGCTACGATAGTGCCCTCAACCGATCTTTCCATCTTTCAGGCTGACATCATAGGAATCGACCGAGCCTGCCCTATCTGATGAGCTCTCCGATCTTGTTTTGGAGCTGGATATACTTTTAGTATCATGATCATGGTCATGATGATAGAGACAATACTTATTAAGATTGTACTTGCTGGGATGAGAGTGCATCCTCTCTTGTCTAGGCTGTTGCTTCTTGATCTCCATCAGTACTTATATTTTTGGAGTATTGAGAAGGGCATAGTTGTGGAACCTTCGGACAGGGGAGCCTCATCATGCCCTTCTATCAGGGCTTCCTTGCTTCCGAGTCTGAGGAGTTCGGGCTCGCTTGCGCTCAGGGAGAGTTCAAAAGTGCGGTCGAGCTTCACTCATCTTTCCTTCCTCAACGGACCTGTCCAGCTTGCCAATTCATCGCTCTCCAGTGGCATCATTATTCTTGGCCTTGAAGGCCTCTTCTGCTCAAGCATATCCTTCGGCCCGAGTCAGCATATTGATAAAATTTTTGGGGTACTTCTTCTTCAGGAAGAATGCAGATTATTCTTTTAAAGACTGTCTTTTAGTGCGGCCATAGCAATAGACTAGTCCAGATTTTGAACTTCCAGAGTAGCTATATTGAAACGATTGATATAAGCCCGGATGGATTCTCTCTCTTGCTGCTTGATGTTGATGAGAGATTCCGAGCCTTGCCTGAGATGGTGATTACTAATAAAATGAGCCATAAACTGAGGTCAAAAAAGAAGATGGTATTTGGCTTGAGGGTAGAGTACCAATTTCTTACTGTTCCTTTCAAAGTAGACGAAAAAGCTCGGCACAGGATGGCATCAGACATGCCATGGAGCAGCATCATTATTTGGAAGGCCTCCAGTTGATCAATCAAATCAAAGGTCCCATCGTAGCTCTTAAATTGAGAAAGCTTGAAGTTCGATGGGATCGATTCCTGCATGATGCGGTGAGAGAAAAGAGGATCGGTACAGATATCATTACTATGGAAGGAGGGTGCATGACGGAGTTCTTTGATCCACTGATTCATCTCTTATAGTTTTCAGTCTAGATCCTCTCGATCATGGATCTTCAAGATTTTTTAGTTGAATGGAGGTAAAGTCCCCCCAAGGGTAGAGTCATGATCAGAGCAGGGGCTCTCAACCCTCTGCTTTTTCTTTTTGGAGGTTACCAGCCGACTAGCCCAAGTCAGTGAAGGGAAATCCTGATTTCTCGGTCTAGGTTCGTCCAGATCTGATTAGATCAAGAGATATATTTCAAAAATTTTCTCTTGACCTTAATCAGATCTTGATATGTTTCAGATCTGATTCTTATTATTTTAATAAATAAAATAAAATAAGATAAATTAAATCAAATTCAATTTACCTGATTTGGGTAATCCTATTACCCTGTAGATGATCCTGATTGCAGCGGAAGGTTCTGGATCTAAGCCACGCAAGCGCCTGGCCTCTACCGGTATCCACTCGGGTTGGATCTGGAGAACCTCTTCTTCTCTATCACACCTTCAAAAATTAGATCTGGATCTGATCTAGAGGATCTTCAAAACTCTTTTGAAGATCTGCAGTCGTCCTTTTGCAGCAGCGCAGCCTTCTTGCTTTTGATCGCCTTTCCTTGATCTGAATCGCACCAAACTAAGTCCAAAACACTTTTGGACGTGGAGAGCAAGGGGAGAAGAGAGTATGGCATGGAGAAGGAGGGGAGAGGCAGCCTTGGACGTGGGAAATCTCTATTGAATTCACTTAGGATTAGGGTTGGGCGCAGGGTCTTATTTATAGACCTCTTGTGATCCAACTCCTCTTCCTCTCAACCAATCACAACCCTTTGTGAAATCAGATCTAAATCTGATTGGTTGAAAAAGAGACCCCTGGATTCCTCCTTAGAGGGCGCCTAAGACCAGTCAAACTGGATTCTTAGTAGAACTCTGATTGGAATCCTAAAGGGAGGTGGAGTCCTTGTCCAACAAGGACTCCTAGGCGCCTCCTACTTGGGCTCACGCCACCCTTGGCGTGCGCCCATCTCCTTGCCAGGTTCTGGCAGGGGGACAGGCCCCCACCAGCTCTCCAATAGGTGCATGACATGTGGTCAAAAGTCAAAGGGTGAATGGTCAACGTTTGACCAGTCAAAGGTAGACTTTTGACCAAAGTCAAAGAACAAGAAATGGCAGGTGACCAAAAATGGTAGGTAATGTCTTACAAATAAGACAACCTATTCTGACTTGGACAACCTCCAGTCAGACCATATGAAGGCCTCTGATTGAGCACAAACTCCTTTGGCTCAGTCAGGACAACTTATTTATGATAGTAAAAGAAGAACGTTAGGTTCAATCGAGTGCTAGCACGATTTCCTTGAACCTAATTGAATCTCATTCAGATCAATTGAACTAGATCAGTTCAATTGATGATCACCAGATTCAAACCCTTGTTTGTGTGACCCAGTTAGGTTCAGTTCTGTATGGTAATGGGATATGTCATGATCTCTATCATAGACATCATCGAAACTCCTTTCGATGGATCAGAACTCTTCTGATTCGAACAGCTAGAATGATCGATCATCTAAATCATTCTAATTGCTCCCAAAATCCACCAGTGACACCTAGCAGTATATGGTGGCAACCCATCAGAGCTGAATGCGAACCTCTTGGTGCAGCTACCTGTGTGATTAAGTTCTTCTATCTTGAGCCCCGATCAGATTAGGGTTAAGGTGAACTCGTCAAACCCTAGTCTCTGTCATATGATGTAATCATTCGATTCGAGTCCAATGTGAAAATCTAAATAGAAACTCTTTCTATTATTTCACTCTACCATGGCCATGGATTTCTGGACTTGATTCTCATGATCATCATAGGGCTACTCCTCTACCACCGAGGTAGATAGATCCCATCTTGATGCAATCCAGTTCCTACAATGAACATGTCATAGCCAACATACACCTCAGGGTTCCATATGGCTAGGAGACCGAGTAATGGTGTAGTCAAACTATAACACCCTCAAGGTGAACTGCCGATGCATCTCAGGTCAAAGAACCAGACACACTACTGCAGCATCGAGTCAGTCATTGACGAGAAGGTAGACTTCCCTAATGACTACTCGAGGTGGTCACGCTCAGTGCCCTCGTTCTCTAACGAGTACCTGTACTCTCGCTCCGGTGTCTCCACACCGTAGACTCAAGACTCATCTACTAAAGAGAAGCGATCGTACACCAACCTTCCGGATCAATCACCATCCTCGTGATGATCCTATGGTCGGGAGCTGTTTATGAGTTAATAATGATTATTCATGTCTTAAATTTTCAACTCTTGAAAATATGAATTATCATTACCATTAACTCAAAGGATGTATCACAGACACTAAATACACATGTGTGATAGAAAATAACCCATTTCATTAATTATAGTCAAAATTATAATTTTGCCCCTAGAAGTGTATTACAAGTGTCAGCCAATTCTGGCTTCTAGGGCACATATATCTAACAATCTCCCACTTGTCCTAAAGCCAATTGGCTACAAGTCTAAGTCCCATCTTCTCAAGGTGGGCTTCGATCTTCTATTGGCCCAACGACTTTGTAAGTGGGTCTGCCACATTATCTGTGGAGTTGACTCTCTTGACCTCAACGTAACCTTTCTCAAGGTAATCGCGGATGAGATGGTATCACCGTTTGCTTGGAACTCTTCCAGCACAAACAGTCTGCCAGATGTCGACTTTCGATCATCTATATCGGACATGAAGTCCGAGTCTGTGTATCCCTAAACTTGGAGTTCTCCATTACCAAAGACCAACATCATATCCTTAGTTCTTCTCAAGTACTTAAGGATACATTTCACAGAAGTCCAGTGTTCTTCACCTGGATTTGACTGATATCTGCTTGTGACACTCACAGCATGGGCTATATCAGGTCGTGTACATAGCATGGCATACATGAGGCTCCCTATTGCAGAAGCATAAGGGATCTTGCTCATGCGTTCTATTTCCTCAGGTGTGCTGGGGCACATCTTCTTGGAAAGATGAATACCATGTCTGAAGGGTATTAATCCCCTCTTAGAGTTTTCCATACTAAACCTCTTTAGTACTTCCTCTATGTACATTTTCTGTGAAAGTCCTAGCATCCTATTCGGTCTATCCCTATAGACCTTAATTCCTAGAATAAAGGATGCTTCACCTAGGTCTTTCATGGAGAATTCCTTAGACAACCACACCTTGACTGATGTCAACATGGGAATATCATTCCCAATAAGGAGGATGTCATCCACGTACAATACGAGGAAGACAACAGCGCTCCCACTGACCCTTTTGAAAACACATGGTTCCTCTTCGTTTTTGATGAAACCAAACTTTTTGATCACATCATTGAAACGAGTGTTCCAGCTCCGAGATGCTTGCTTAAGTCCATATATGGACCTTTGCAGCTTGCAAACCTTGTGATCAGTATCACTGGATGTGAAACCTAGCGGCTGTTCCATATAGATATCTTCCTCAAGATATCCATTTAGGAATGCCGTTTTCACGTCCATTTGCCATATTTCATAATCGAAATAGGCTGCAACAGCAAGCAATGTGCGGATGGATTTTAGCATAGCTACCGGGGAAAAGGTATCCTGATAGTCAATGCCTTCACGTTGACTATAACCTTTTGCCACCAGTCTAGCCTTGAATGTCTCCACATTCCCATCTGCACCAATCTTTCTCTTGAAGATCCATTTACACCCAATAGGTACTATACCTTCTGGTGGATCTACCAAGGTCCAGACTTGGTTTGAGTGCATCGAGTCAATTTCTGACTTCATTGCCTCAAGCCATTTCTCGGAGTCGATATCTGATATCGCCTCGTTGTAGGTTTTGGGATCATCACCATGAGCACCATTACCTATGAGGAACATTTCCTCTATATCCTCTGAAATAATACCTAAGTATCTTTCAGGGGGACGGGAAAACTCTTTCCGATCTACGAGGTGGAGGAGGTAGTGTTCTTATTGGCTCAACCTGATTTGGTTCCACTTGGTCCTTAGCTCGTTCTGCTTGTGAGACTTTCTCATCAAGCTTAATCTGCTTTCCAATGCCACTATCTTGAATAAACTATTTTTCAAGAAATATGGCATGTCGACTCACAATCACATTGTGGTCTTCTGGAATGTAGAAATAGTATCCTAATGACTCTTTAGGATATCCTATGAATCGAGCTCTAAAGGACCTAAACTCTAACTTGTCCGCTTGTTGTCTTTTGACATAAGCCGGACAACCCCAAATTCTGAGATGACTCAGACTTGGTTTCTTACCGTGCCATATCTCATACGGTGTGGTAGGAACGGTTTTAGAGGGAACCCTATTCAGTAAATAGATTGAAGTTAATAATGAATGTCCCCAAAGAAAATCTGGGAGGTCTGTGAAGCTCATCATGGATCGAACCATATCCAATAGAGTCCGATTTCTCCGTTCTGAAACCCCGTTGAGTTGAGGTGTTCCTGGTGGAGTCCATTGAGAGACTATGCCATTTTCCTTAAGATAGTCTAGGAATTCCCGGCTAAGGTATTCACCTCCTCGATCTGATCGAAGAACCTTAATGGGTTTTCCAGTTTGTTTTTCTACTTCATGTCTGAATTCTTTGAACTTTTCAAAAGGCTTCAGACTTATGTCTCATAAGATACACATACCCATACCTAGACAGATCATCGGTAAAGGTAATGAAGTAGACAAAATTGCCTCTAGCCGGCACATCGAATGGGCCGCACACATCAGTATGTACTAGGGCAAGGAGATCTGTGGCCCTCTCCCCATGTCCAACAAAAGGGAGTTTAGTCATTTTGCCTTGAAGACAAGATTCACAAGTTGGATATGACTCAAAAGTCAATGGACTCAATAGCCCATTTTTCGTTTCCAATTTGTTATATCCTGATAAAGACCATTAATAAGGAAACCATTTGCAATTTTATTTCTTTCATAAAGAATGTTACAATGGTCCTTAAAGAAGGTGATCACATAACCTTCTTGTGCTAAGCATGAAACAGAAATCAAATTCCTGCTAGCTGCAGGCACATAATAACAGTCTTTTAAAACTAAGTCTAAACCAGATGGTAATCGCAGAGGGTATGTTCCCACGGCTACTGCAGCAACTCTTGCTCCATTACGCGTAGGATCATGTCTCCATCCCTCAGCCTCCTGCTATCCTCAAGACCCTGCATAGAAGTGCACAGATGAGCACTAGAACCAGAGTCAAGCACCCAACTGGATGCAGAAGAAACCGTAAGGTTAGACTCAATAACGAGCATACCTCCAGAAGGACCTTCCTTCTTGTTCTTTAGGGTGGCCAGGTAAGTAGGGCAGTTCCGCTTCCAATGGCCGTCGCTGTTGCAATGGAAACACTTTCCTTTGCCATCGACCTTCTTCTTCGGTTCTGCCTTCTTCTTCTTTGATCCTTCTACCTTTTGCTTTTTCACAGACTTCTTTTTCTTTCCATAAGACTTTCTTTTGGAAGAAGTCCGTTCCATAGCAAGAACTGAGCCTTTAGAACCTTTCATAGAAAGCTCAGCGGTAACCAGCATATTCATCAACTCGGCCAAGGAATTCTGAAGTTTATGCATGTGGTAATTCATGATGAATTGCCCATATGCATCAGTCAAGGATTGCAGAATAATATCGTTCTGCAAATCCAAGTCCAACTTCACACCGAGCTTCTCAAGCTCTTCCATGTCCTTGATCATTGTCAGACAGTGATCTTGGACTGACTGCCCATCACGCATCTTAGCCTTAAAAAGTCATTTTGTGACTTGATATTTGGCTGCGCGACTCTGTTCACCAAACATCTCCTGCAGGTGAGCCAACATTTGGCGAGCAGTCCCGATATCTTCATGTTGGCGCTGGAGCTCATCAGACATCGAGCCCAACATGTAAGTATCTGGCCTTATTATCTTCGTCAATCCATTTTTCCAGAGACGCTCTCTGTTCAGTGGATGGACGAGCTGGTAAGGTGGGAGGGTCCTGGTCCAAAACATGTGTTAACTTCTCTAAACCCAAAACAATTTTGTAGTTCCTGAGCCAATCTTTATAATTGGGTCCAGTCAGTCTATGTGTGTCCTAGGATACGTGCCAATGGGTTGGACGCAGACATTTTCCTGTAGAGAGTCAAAGATTCTAGTTAGATACTGTAATTTTGACTTGACCAATTTGTTTAGGGATTTTATTTTTAAACAAATTAGCTCCCACTATTTTCTCGGATCCCTACACTCCCTCTGTAGAGATGCAAAAATCTCCGCGATTGATGATTTCTAGTGGGTGGTGCGGTCTCACCAACTGACTCATCACCTCACCTAACAGTTATTGGTGATGGGTTAGCCAATGAGTGAACAACTCTTGTTCAATGATTCTCTAATCATGGTGCACCCAAACTTGGTCTCTAATTCATGAATCTCACCGTATCCGGAATATTGATCCACTCCTTAGTTAAGTCAGACCCACCATTTGCATAGACTGGGTTCCTAATTGGGTCTCTCACCGTATCCAGAATATTGAGCCCAACTCATCCTCCAGCCCATAGCATCCAATGCCTAATAGACATGGTTGCGTCTTTCCCGGTGCAACTGAGCCACTGTATCCAGCCGAGAACAATCAACCCGGGAAGGGCCCGCACATCTACAATGGTGGAAGACCTCAGACTTAATCTTTTCTTAGGGAGAATTGATTCAGGTCTCATTAAACTAGACTTGGCTTAGTCATAACAATTATGACTAACCTAGTGGCATGGGTTAGCTCGGATTATTGACCACCTCAGATCAGAACTGTGTCAACAGATATGGCCAGGTAAGTGAGACCGGTGGAAGGAATATGCCATTAACTCGTACAAGAATGCATTCAGGTCGAGTAGCTTCCAATTAAAAACCAGTCGGTCGTCTGTGCCAAACTTACCTTAGACACCAAATTGTTGAGTCAGAACCAATTGGGTTAGCCTACAATCCAGACTCTAACCTCTGAGCCTAATTAGGTCTTGCTTGATCGTGACTCGATCTTGACCCAGACTTAATCCTATTAGGCTGGTCAATTTAAGCATTGTTGATCCCATCTAACCAACTCTTGATTCGGTTTGATCAACCGCTTAGACCTAATTGAGCTACCCAAGCCCGAACCCAGTATTATGAATATGTCTTAGATCTGAAATTCTCAATTTTAGACCTAATTAATATTCCATAAACTTAATTCTTAATTAAGTTGGGTTCATAAACAAAATATGCACAATAAATCCTAGGGTTTCAGGATCTAGGGTTTTGCAGAAAGTAAGTTTTGGGTTTCTGATTAAGGACGAACACGCAGCACCCCTACACATCATAAGAACACCCCATCGAATGGGAAAGAGAGGGCCTTTAAACCCTTCTTCGTTCTTATGACCGGACGGCCAAGAGGAACGCCTTAATCAGGAACATTCAATACTACAAAACAAGTTATCAGATCTATATCATATATCTCATATACAAATTAGATCTAATCATGGCATATTTTGCATACATCTCATGTATCAAATCATGCATGTTTTCAGATCTAAATTATCTCATAATAATCTAAAAAATTAGATTTAAATTGATCTAATCAAAATAAATTCTAATCTAGACAATTATGTAGAACTATTCTACAACTAGTCTAGACATGCATCAATCATATCTCATATGATATTTAAAATTAAATAATTTTTATTTGCTATTTTATCAGATGTTATTATAACACTTATAATATCAAAAATAGTAAATAAAAGATCTAAAATATGATTTAATCAAATTAAATCAAAAGACATGCAAAACTATTCTATAGAACTATTCTATTCTAGAACTAGTCATGCATATCTTCTAATCTTAGATCCAAATCATTTAATTTTAATTTTTTCTGATTTCAGATCTGATCACATCTCATGTGACATCTGAAATCACATTATTTTTAATTAAAATAAAATTTAAAATCAGATCTAAACAATTTTAGAACCATGGCTCTGATACCAGTTGAAGGGAAATCCTGATTTTCCCGGTCCAGGTTCGTTCAGATCTGATCAGATCAAGAGATATATTTCAAAAATTTTCTCTTGATCTTAATCAGATCTTGATATGTTTCAAGATCTGATTCTTATTATTTTAATAAATAAAATAAAATAAGATAAATTAAATCAAATTTAATTTACCTGATTTGGGTAATCCTATTACCCTGTTGATGATCCTGATTGCAGCGGAAGGTTCTGGATCTTAGCCACGCAAGCGCCTGGCCTCTACCGGTATCCACTCGGGTTGGATCTGGAGATCCTCTTCTTCTCTATCACACCTCCAAAAATTAGATCTGGATCTGATCTGGAGGATCTTCAAAACTCTTTTGAAGATCAGCAGTCGTCCTTTTGCAGCAGCGCAGCCTTCTTGCTTTTGATCGCCTTTCCTTGATCTGAATCGCACCAAACTAAAGGTCCAAAACACTTTTGGACGTGGAGAGCAAGGGGAGAAGAGACTATGGCATGGAGAAGGAGGGGAGAGGCAGCCTTGGGGCGTGGGAAATCTCTGATTGAATTCACTTAATTGGGTTGGGCGCAGGGTCTTATTTATAGACTAGCTTGTGATCCAACTCCTCTTCTTCTCAACCAATCACAACCCTTTGTGAAATCAGATCTAAATCTGATTGGTTGGAATAGAGACCCCTGGATTCCTCCTTAGAGGGTGCCTAAGACCAGTCAAAGTTGGTTCTTAGTAGAACTCTAATTGGAATCCAAAAAGGAGATGGAGTCCTTGTCCAACAAGGACTCCTAGGCGCCTCCAACTTGGGCACACGCCACCCTTGGCGTGCGCCCTTCTCCTTGCCAGGTTCTGGCAGGGGGACAGGCCCCCACCAGCTCTCCAATAGGTGCATGACATGTGGTCAAAAGTCAAAGTGTCAATGGTCAACGTTTGACCAGTCAAAGGTAGACTTTTGACCAAAGTCAAAGAACAAGAAATGGCAGGTGACCAAAAATGGCAGGTAATGTCTTACAAATAAGACAACCTTTTCTGACTTGGACAACCTCCAGTCAGACCATATGAAGGCCTCTGATTGAGCACAAACTCCTTTGGCTCAGTCAGGACAACTTATTTATGATAGTAAAAGAAGAACGTTAGGTTCAATCGAGTGCTAGCACGATTTCCTTGAACCTAATTGAATCTCATTCAGATCAATTGAACTAGATCAGTTCAATTGATGATCACCAGATTCAAACCCTTGTTTGTGTGACCCAGTTAGGTTCAGTTCTGTATGGTAATGGGATATGTCATGATCTCTATCATCGACATCATCGAAACTCCTTTCGATGGATCAGAACTCTTCTGATTCGAACAGCTAGAATGATCGATCATCTAAATCATTCTAATTGCTCCCAAAATCCACCAGTGACACCTAGCAGTATATGGTGGCAACCCATCAGAGCTGAATGCGAACCTCTTGGTGCAGCTACCTGTGTGATTAAGTTCTTCTATCTTGAGCCCCGATCAGATTAGGGTTAAGGTGAACTCGTCAAACCCTAGTCTCTGTCATATGATGTAATCATTCGATTCGAGTCCAATGTGAAAATCTAAATAGAAACTCTTTCTATTATTTCACTCTACCATGGCCATGGGATTTCTGGACTTGATTCTCATGATCATCATAGGGCTACTCCTCTACCACCGAGGTAGATAGATTCCATCTTGATGCAATCCAGTTCCTACAATGAACATGCTATAGCCAACATACACCTCAGGGTTCCATATGGCTAGGAGACCGAGTAATGGTGTAGTCAAACTATAACACCCTCAAGGTGAACTGCCGATGCACCTCAGGTCAAAGAACCAGACACACTACTGCAGCATCGAGTCAGTCATTGACGAGAAGGTAGACTTCCCTAATGACTACTCGAGGTGGTCACGCTCAGTGCCCTCGTTCTCTAACGAGTACCTGTACTCTCGCTCCGGTGTCTCCACACCGTAGACTCAAGACTCATCTACTAAAGAGAAGCGATTGTACACCAACCTTCCGGATCAATCACCATCCTCGTGATGATCCTATGGTCGGGAGCATTTTATGAGTTAATAATGATTATTCATGTCTTAAATTTTCAACTCTTGAAAATATGAATTATCATTACCATTAACTCAAAGGATGTATCACAGACACTAAATACACATATGTGATAGAAAATAACCCATTTTATTGATTATAGTCAAAATTATAATTTTGCCCCTAGAAGTGTATTACAAGTGTCAGCCAATTCTGGCTTCTAGCAGGCACCCATATACCTCTAACATTAGCCACCCCAATCGATCATGCAGATTTTGACGAAGCCTGTTTCGACTGAATCGACCACCGACAGCAGCTTCTACCTCGCCATGCCTTACATCGCTTCCTGTGACGGTTTTGCCAAACCCTGCGTCACGACACTAGCATTAAACTGCCCACATCCATCATCTACTGCTAGGTGAAGCATCTGATTTCAGTCCTGTATAGTGTAAATTACTGCGTCTGTGGCAGATCCTGATGGACTCTGACTTGCAAACACGCACGACCTGCACCCCTCGGCCGGTGCCCACTATTCAGCACGGTTCGCCGCTGAAGTTCGCTTCCCGAGGCGAACCCACCTTCGCTATTAACTGTCTACGTTGGAGGTAAACCTCACCTCCTGCCCGACCACGTGGTTACTACGTCGCCTCACTAAGCTCCACCTACAACTTCCGCTAACCTTCCATAGACGAGCTCAATCATGAACTTCCCGCGAGTACCTCAATAGCTGAACTCTTTTCCAACAGTAATCCAAGTCGACAACTTCCTTGCCAGACTACAAGCCCTCAGCAAGCCCAACACTTCCTTCCAAAACGTTCCTCCCAGTATCGAACACTTCCTCCCCGCGAGTCATTCCCCAACCAGTACGAATTCCGGAGTGCGCGATAAGGCAACGCTTTGTCTTGGAGCACCTTCCTTTCGTTGTTACTTGCACGAGACTCTATAGACACCTCCTGTAACAAAGCATCGACTATTTGGATTCCACTCCCATATCGATCACGAGCTGACCTACTAACATGATCCATTAACAGGACAAACCTCCCTCACTATACATATGAGTCCAATACCTGATAATCCTTCTCTAACCCCTCAGCCAAGTCCAACGCCAAATAACATATTGGCTGCAAAACCCTAGAAGTTTCCCATCGGCACGAGCACCAGCAGTCGCCAGTAGCCAGACGATAACTTCACCACGATGACCCTGCATAGCACACATCTCATTCCAGAGCCCGAGTCCATGCGCAATCCAGCCAGAGATCCTTCCCGAATCAAATCAATCATCTCTCTCTGATGCGAAAAAAATACCGGCATATCCTCCACACGAACGTAAAAGAAATCCTGTATAGATCATCGTGAGAATGAACGATATGAGACTTGAGAACAAAATTCCGATCCGTACAAGTATATACTCTCATTTAATCTATGACAGAGCCATAACAAAACTTCTTCTCTCAGAGCCTCCCTCTACAGTCCCGAGCCTCTCCGACCCCCTCCCTTCCTACGTAGCCCCCAAGACTGTTTCCTGTACGTCAATCCCAACAAGTGCGACACTTGTCTTGGGCCTGGATTCCGTGCAGGCGTGCGAAGCTCGGTCTTTCAAATTTCTGCGTGAGGCGGTCAACTTCTCTTCAAGGTTCTTCCCACACAGCTGAACTTCTTTCCAAAATTCCCTCCAGCAGCCAAACTCTTCAAATTTTTTCTATTAGTCAACCTTTCAGGCACTCCTCGCAGTAGTCAAATTCCTATCAATCGCCATCAACAGTCCTCCACATGAATCACATCTAACACATAAACCCCAACTCACCCATGAGACTGCCTAAAGGATTCAACTCCTTTGATTGATGTAACTCAAAGATTCATCACCAACCTCGATGCCTGCTCCTCCACACCAACTTCATTAAATTCTTAATGGACTGCACACCGCACAACAATAACAACTTCCCATAGACAAACCTCATGTGTTCCGAACGGCCCACCACCGTAACATTATGCTGTCGCATCAGTTTTTAAGGCTCCATATATTAAAAGAGAGATTTCTTCAGATACATTTTTTCTAACTCTCCTTCTTCTCATATCTTAAATTTTCTCTTGGATACCCAATTTTTTGAATCAAAATGAACAACTTGATCCCATCCGAGAATCTTGCTGGAGCCATACTCCGACTGAGATGACTGGTCTGAGCTGATGATCTTTCTTGTCTGATTTGTGGTTTGTTTTTTTTTGGCGGGTGGGGGGTGGGGTGGTTTGTTCGTTTTGGAGATACGACAAGCCATAAACTGTTAGGTGGTGGCGTTCAGAACCACTATGAAGTTTGTTATGGGAAGTGTCTATTGTTGTGGTTTGCCAGCTTCATTAGAAATTAATAGTTGAAGTTCGGGAGGACATGGCATCTATTGGATGAATTCTTTGAGTTACATCAATACCAAAGGAGTTCAACCTCTCTTAGGCCAGTCGTTGTTTTATGCTGAGTTTTTTATTGTAAGATGATTCATTGTGAGAGCCCTTCTCATTATAGAAAGTTTGGACTACTAGAGGATCTGAAAGAAGTTTGACTACTTAGTTAAAAATTTGAAGAAGTTTGCTGCTAAATTGATTATATTAAAGTTTCAGCGTGAAAGACCGTGAAAGTGTGTCGACTCTATGAGAGAGATGAAGAGAAGTTCTCATCCGCGAAGAATCAGGGAAGAAGTTCACGGTTGATACTCCAGAAAAGTTTGCTACTAAAGAAATCCGAGAGGAAGCTCGACTCTAGAACTCTTGAGAGAAGGTGTTCATTCACATGTAGGAATCCATTAATAATGTATATCTCTGCACTGAGATCCAAAAGAAGTCGGCCGCTGGAGGACTCTAGGAGAAGTTCGCGCGAGACTCTTGGAAAAAGTTGCTTCTTTTTATTATGTTCTAGAAAATTTACTTGTTTTGATGACTCTGAAAGAAGTTCAACTTTACTTGGTAGTGAATCCGAATTTGTAGTTTAAGCTGCTAAGGCTGAACGGAATTTATGAAGTTCGACGCTGGTATGACTCCGAGTATATATCTATCTAGCTTGGAGAACTTTGTAAAGAATTTTGCTGCCTGCTGAGACTCTGAAGAAGTTCGACTGCTGATGACTTGGAAAAAATTCAGCTTATTAGGACTCCGAGAAGTTCATATTTAAGCTCCCTTATTGATTAACTGATTCTATACTAGTTGAGCACTAAACCAACTTCGCAATGATTTACCTCCAATAGACATAATACGAAGTCGGCTCCCTCGAAGGTCGAACTTCAAACGCGAAGAGAAATCATATTGTATGAATTTTCCATGGTCTTTTGATAAGGCATGATATGAGTGGGATTGGTCGAAGAAGTTCTCCATGCTTCAGAAAAAATTGCATGATGCTGAGCTCACTTATGATACCTATCGGTTGGGTTGGAGCGAGTGGATATCCAAGCTTGAGCAAAAGCTTCGTGCTGCTAACAACGAGGTGGCCCAGCTCCAAAAACAACTCGATGATAGTCATCAATCTGGTGTGAGTGGGGAACAGAGCAGGTTGCCTCCTTAACGAGGACTCTAGGCTATCTCTCGAAAGTGGTTGGAAGGGAGAAGGCCAAGGTTCAATGGCTGAAGATCTAGCTGTTGTGCGAGCAGCAAACCATTAAGGATGCTGAGGCTAAGTCGGAAGTTTTGAGGAGAAGGTTGTGTGAATCTGAAGAGAACTACCAAAAGGCCGATAGGATGTTCCACGATAATTTAATAAGAAGAAAGAAACTCAAGGAGGAGGTTGCTAGCCTGAAGGAGTCCTTGGTGATGGCCAGTAGCCCTAAGTCCAAGGAATCCGATCCTTCTTAGGACTTTGGCTTCATCCTATCCTGCTTCTTCTCTTTTTTTTTTTTTACACGCTCCTACAAACCTTTACATTTACCTTCACCTTGTAATCAATTTTGTCTTTAATAAAACAATATTTTCTCCTATTATCCTTCATTCTATATGAACTCAATGTTTGTCGATTGCTTTATATGACTTACTTCATCTTTCATTGGCGTGGTTGTTGGAGGTGTCAGCCTGGAGATCTGATCTTGCATCAAGAAGAGGTTCATTATGCGATTCATTTTATTAGGGCAAGTTTCTCCTTTTCTTTTCCTTGTCTAGTGCAGCCTTCCACCAACCTTTTTCAAGAAGTTCGGTCATTTAAAGTTAGCAGGATCTTGTTTTCTGTTGGGATGAGATTCTCCTCCTATTTCCTTACAAGACCGTAGGGCATGCAAGAGCCGTCGAAGGACCTCTTCCCTCATCTCGTCTAAGATTAACGGAGCTTCTCATGTTAGAATGAATTACTCCTGTTCCTAGCAGGGCCATAGGAGGAGCAGGATCGCCCTCTTTCCTCATCTCGTCAATAGATTATGATTCTTCACTTCTCATGTTAGATTTCTTCTTCTATTCTAACAAGACTGAGGCATATTAGGAGTGGAAGGCCCCTCTCACCCCTAAGTTAGAGTTCTTGCGCTTTGCTTCGGATAGCCGCCTATTTTACTCAATGTAATGTTAGCCTTTAAGGCCATTCTCATCTCTCTACAAGATTAACGATTCTTCTTTTGCTCATATTAGGATGAGGTTCTCCTTCCATTCCTAACAGGGCTATAGGGGCACGTCAGGACCATTGGAAGGGCCTCTCTCCTCATCCCGTCTAAGATTAACGAGATCTTTGCTTTGCTCATGTTAAGATAAGGTTCTCCTCTTGTTTCTAACAGGACTGTAGGAGCACGTTATGGCCGTTGGAAGGGCCTCTTCCCTTATCTTATCTAAGATTAACGAGATCTTCGCTTTGCTCATATGAGGATGAGATTCTCCTTCTGTTCCTAACAGGACTGTAGGGGCACGTCAGGGCCGTTGGAAGGACCTCTTCCCTCAACTCATCTTAGATTAACGAAGTCTTCTTCTTTATTTAAGAATGAAGTTTGATCAAACCATTTCTTATAACAACACAATTTCGCAGACAGAGATATTGAAAAGGATTAATTTTATTAAGATCAAATTACTGGTGATACATTCGCAAGTTTTTCGAATTCTAGGATCGTGGGAGAGTTATCCCTCCGAGCTCTTTCAAATAATACGTTCTAGGCCAGATGACCTCTTTGACTTCATATGAGCCTTTCCAATTTGGCATGAGCTTTTCTTGATTCTGAGATTATGAAATAGTCGCTCGTCGAAGTACCAAGTCTCCCACTTTGAATACTTTATCTCTGACCTTTGAGTTGCAGTAGCAAGCTACTTTCTATTTGTAGGCTACTATCCAAACCCGAGCTTCTTTCCTCTTTTCTTCCAGCAAGTCGAGGTTAGTTCTAAGATCTTGTGAGTTCTACTGCTCATTAAATGCCACAACTCGCATTGACGGGAGCTTGAGTTCTATCGAAATGACTGTCTCTATTTCGAAGGTCAAGACGAACGGTGTCTCCTCAATTGGCAATCTCTAGGTAGTTCAGTATGCCTAGAGTATGTAATAGAGTTCATCCACCCAAGTCCCCCTCACTTTCTTAAGTCTTGCTTTGATACCTTGAAGAAGGATTCTATTGGTCACCTCGGCTTCGCCATTTTCCTGTGGCTAAGCTACTAATGTAAAATTATGAGAAATATTCAAGTCCTCGCAAAACTCGATAAATTTTATTTCAGAAAACTATCATCCATTGTCTGTTATGAGAGTGTAAGGCAGGCCGAACCTGCAAATAATTGACTTACAGATGAAGTCCTGCACTTTGGCTTCAGTAATCTTTACCAGGGGTTCGGCTTTGATCCACTTTATGAAGTAGTCAATTGCCACCAGAAGGAACTTCTTCTGTCCGAGCACCATGGGAAAGGGCCTAAGTATGTCCATCCTCCACTACACGAATGGCTATGGGGCATTTAGGAGGATAAGCTTGGATGCCGATTGTCTTTGAATATTTACATTTCTTTGGCATCGATCACACCTTCTGACATACTCTATAGAATCATTGTGCATTGTCGGCCAATAGTAATCCTGTCGAAATAGCTTATAAGATAATGACCGAGCCCCCAAATGACTCCAATAGATTTCTTCATGCACGTAATGCAAAGTTGGCTTCGGAGGGTTGGAGGCATTTTAAGAGTGGCAATGAATACGACCTTTTGTATAACTTGCTTTCATAGAGAACATACCAGGAGGCTTGGCTTCGTAATTTTTTAGCTTTTTTGGGGTCATGAGATAGAACTCCATCTTTGAGATAAGTGAGCAATGGGTCGATCTAGCTTGGCTCATGCTCAATCTACATTACAGACTACGGTTCTTGCAAACTCAAAAATTTTAGAACTTCGAAGAAAACTTCCTTGGGCAATTCGGTCGGAGCCAGTGTGGCCGATTTAGAGAGGAGGTCAGCTTTGGTGTTTCTCGCTCTCAAAATTCATTGCATGCCAAAACTCTTGAAGGCTAGAATCAAATTCCTCACTTTCTTGAGATACTTTATTATACTTTCCTCCCAAGCTTCATAACTGCCATTGACTTGTCCGACTAACAGTTGAAAATCGCTGTATACTTGAACAAGGTCTGCTTCCAACTCCTTGGCTATCCTTAGTCCTACTATCAGAGCTTCATATTCGGCCCCATTGTTCATCATAGAAAATTTGAAGCACAGTGCGTACTCGATAATGATTTACTCTAGGTTCACCAGAATTAGTCCAGTACCTATGCCCGAAGCATTAGATGAGCCATCAACATACAAAGCTCAGAAGCCTTCTGAAAGATCAGCCTTTTCTTCAGAGGAGCTCGACTGTAGCCATGGAATGCTGACTTCATTCTATTCAAGTTTGGTCTCATCCGAGATAGTGCATTTCACTACGAAATCTGCTAGTATTTGAGCTTTGATCGATGGCCGAGGTTGAAAGTTGATGTCAAATTCTATAAGTTCAATTGTCTATTTTGAGATTCTTCCGGAGGCATCTGTTTGATGAAAAACTATCTTGATTGGCAGATCAATGAGGAGGATTATGGTATGCCCCTAGAAGTAAGATCAGAGTCTTCAGGCTGTAATTAATAGAGCATAAGTTAGTTTTTCTAACTTTGTATACCTGATCTCGACGTCCCTCAAAATTTGGCTTATGTAGTAGATAGGCTACTATACTTTCATCTCTTTCTTGATTAGGACTGCTGCAAGGGCCACTGGGGAGATCATCAAATACAAAAGTAATCCTTCTCCTGATTCAAGCTTGGCCAACAGGGGAGGCGAGCCGAGGTAGCTCTTGAGTCCCTCAAACGTCTGTTGACATTTAGCATTCCAACAGAAGTTCTTTAGTTATTTGAGAACTCGAAAGAAGGGCATACATCGCTCGACCGACCTCGAGATGAAGCGATTCAGGGCTGCCACCTTTTCAGTCAGGCGCTGAACTTCTTTGATTGATTTTGGGGTCGTCATCTCTTGAATGGCCCAAATCTTCTCCAGATTTGCTTTAATTCCGTGCCTCAACACCATGAAATCCAAAAACTTTCCTAAAGTCATGTCGAAGGTGTACTTGATTAGGTTTAATTCCATCTTGTATCTCTAAAGGGCACTGATAGTCTCCTCAAAGTCAGCTATGTGATTTGTTAAAGCTCGACTCTTGACAAGCATGTCATCCATATACAGCTCCATGTTGCGATCGATATACTCCTTGAAAATCTTATTGACCAAATGCTGGTATGTTGCTGCTGCATTTTTTAGTCTGAAGGGCATAATTCTGTAACAATTAAAACTATGGTCAATAATAAAAGCAATTTTCTCCTCGTCCTTCGGTACCATTCGAATTTGGTTATAGTCGGAGAAGGCATCCATGAAGGTGAGGAGCTCGTGGTCCAAAGTTGCATCCACTAGTTGATCAATTCTAGATAAGAGATAACTATCTTTTGGACAAGCCTTGTTCAGCTTCTTAAAATCTATACACATCCTCCATTTGCCATTGGTCTTCTTGACAACGACCATATTAGAAATCCAGTTTGGATAGGAGACTTCTCGAATGAATCCGGTCTTGAGGAGCTTGTCAACTTCTTCTGCAATTATCTTTTATCTCTTCGGAACATAGCTGCATACCTTTTCTTTCACTAATCGATACTTCGGATCAATAGCCAGTCGGTGTTTCATGACTTCAGCATCAATTCCTAGCATGTCTGTGGGAACCCAAGCAAAGACATCCATATTTCTCTATAGAAATTTAATGAGCTGCTCTCGCACACTTGCTCCCAAATTGGAGCCGATCTGCACCATGTGCTCTTTATTCCTATCATTCAAAGAAATTGAGATAAGATCTTCCATCGGTTCTTTCTTTTCTTTCGTAAGGTCGTCCCGGGCATCCAACACATCAACTGGGCAAGGGTCGAACTACTCACCCTTTTGCAGGACGATTGAATAGCAATATCTTACCAGAGCTTGATCTCCTCTGACCTCTCCAACCCCATAACTTATTAAGACTTCATTTTCAGATAGTAGATCGACACTACTGTCCGAAATGCATTTAGACCAGATCGATCGAGGATAGCATTATAAGCAGATGGAGTTTTTACCACTAAGAAGTTCACTTATGCCCTGGATTGCTTCGGATATCATCCCATAGCCACACTTAAAGCTATCACGCCTTCAACTGGCACTGCATCATCGGTGAAACCCACCAATGGAGAATTTCTTGGTTCAAATCGATTATCAAGTATAGACATTTTGGAGAAACCACCATAAAATAAGTCATCGGCCGCACTTTCATTATCAATAAGAATGCGGCATACATCATAATTGATAATATTTAAAGTAATTACAATCGCATCACTATGTGAGAACTGAACTTTTTTTGCATCTTCTTCGGTGAAGGCAATGGGCTCCTCAGTTCTCCTCCTTTTAGTCGACCCCTTAGACCCGCCAGCCTCCTCCCATCGAAGTCCTCCAAAGATGGTATTGATGATGCCAAAGGATGGCCGATCTTTTGGTTGCTCCTTCATCCTCGATGGCTCTGGTTGCGGTAGCACCCTTGGTCGATCTTTCCTCGCCTCTAGTCGGTATCTTAGAAATTGGCCCAGCTGACCCCGCATGACAAGCTCCTCAATCTCATCTTGGAGCTGAATACATTCCTCAGTATCATGGTCGTGATCACGATGGTAAAGATGGTACTTTTTTGAATTGCGCTTGTCAGGGTGAGTGTGCATCCTCTTCGACCTCGGTAGCTACTCCTTGATTCATCAATACTTGAGTTTTCAGAGCATTGAGAGGAGCGTAATTGTGGAACCTTCTGAGGAGAGAACTTCATGCCCTTCTGTTAGAACTTCTTTGACGATGAGCTCGAGGAAGAGTTCGGACTCACTTATGCTCAGGAGAAGTCTACGTGCGCGGTCGAACTTTATTCGACTTTTCTTCAACTGCGGGCCTGCAAGATTCGCCTACTTGTCACTCTCTTGCGGCTTCCTCATCCTTCAACTTAAAGGCCTCCTTAGCTCAGGCATAACCTTCAGATCGAGCTAGCAAATCAATAAAATCCCTGGGGTACTTCTTCAGAAAGAATAGCAGATCATTCTTCTGAAGGTCATCCTTAAGCGCGGCCATGGCAACCGACTGGTCCCAATTTCGGACCTCTAGTACAGCGGCGTTGAAGCGGTTGACATAGGCTCGGATGGTCTTCTCTTTCTGCTGCTTGATATTGATGAGCGAGTCCGAGCCTTATCTTGGATGTCGGCTGCTGACAAAATGAGCCACAAACTAGTGGCTTATTTGATCGAAGGAGAAAATCGTACCGACTTCAACATCGAGTACTAGTTTTTTAAATTGATGGCTCATTTGATCGAAGGAGAAGATCGTACCTGGCTTCAGCATTGAGTACTAATTTTTCACTATTTTCTTCAAAATAGAACGAAAAGCTTGGCACAAAATGGTATCCGATATGCCGTGGAGCAGCATCATAGTCCAGAAGGCTTCCAGATGGTCAATCGGATCAGTGGTCCTGTTATGGCTCTCAAATTAAGGAAGCTTGAAGTTCGACGGGATCGATTCCTGCATGATTCTCTAGAAGAAAAGAGGGTCAATATAGATGTTATCATGGTTACCTAGGGCAGCATGGCGAAGCTTTTCAATCCATCGATCCATTTTTTGGAGTTTTCGATCAAGAGCCTGATCTCGATCATGGATCTCGAAGGATTTTCGACTATAGATGAAAAAGATCTCTTCTAAACATGATCGGAATAGGAGCTCTCTGCTCTCTATTTTTTTTCCTGGAGGTAACGAGTCTGCTGATCCAGGTATGCCTCCTTGGGCTCGGTTCTTAACATCCCGACGGGGGGTCCTCCGACCAGACTGCTATCAGAGGCTATTGCATGGCCTGCACCATCTCAGTGAGGCTCCGGACCTGCTACATCAATAGGTTGAACTGCTCTGGATCCACCATTATTGCTGGCGGAGGAGGTTGCGGTGCCAATGAAGCAGGCGGATTTAGCTCAGATCTGGTGGTAGAGATGGTCGATCTTCGAGTGGTCATCTTCTTCGAAGGCATTTTGAGGCCGAGGGAGAGAATGGAGATGATGCTTGAAGGAGAAAGCTCATTAGATCAACTGAGCACTCCTTTTAGAACAAGGGCTCAGGGCCCTTCCTCAAACGTCAATCCTGTTGGTATGGAATCTGGTTGATGCAGGAGCAGAGCTGTAGCAGGAAAGACAAGGTCACTGTCAGGGACCTACAAAATAAAGTTTCATTCGGAGTCGGGGGTCGCGGCTCCAACAGAACTCTCCGACGATCAAGTCAGCTCTTCTGGCCAATAAAAAATGGAGTACTCAGGAAAGAAAATGGTAAAGTATCGAAAAGGAGAAGAGAGCTCAGAAAAAACGTATCTGAAGGATTCCTTTTAAAGATGGAGTGTATAACAAACTGATGATGACAGCCATAACCATCTAGTAGTGGGCCGCTCGGGACCACATGGAGTTTGTTACTGAGAGTAGTGTCTATTGTCGCGATTTGTCCGTCGAGAGTGGTGTCCATTATCGCAACTTGCCCGTCGAGAGTGGTGTCTATTGGAAATTAATAGTCGAAGTTTGGATGAAGTTGCGCTGGTGGTAAAGAGCTCCAAGTCACGATGGTTCCATAGAAGTTTGGGCTCCTTTAGGATCGTCTGCATGTAGGTCGACTTACATTGTATTGAGAGCCGAACTTGCATAGATAATGAGGTCCTTCTGGATGACCGCAGGGGGTCCAATAGAAAGAAATTCTCCTTGTCGATCGGTGGAACCCGGCTACAAAGAGTGTGGAAGGCCTGTGACTAGAGGAGTTCGGAAGGAGATTCGATGGAGGAGTCCGGAAGAAGTTTGACTTACAAAAAAGCCCGACTGAAGGAGAAGTCCGGAAGGAGGAGACTTGCGGAGAAGTCCGACCGAAGGAGAAGTCCAAAAAAAAGGAGACTTGCAGAGAAGCCCGACCGAAGGAGAAGTCTGGAAGGAGGAGACTTGCGGAGAAGCCCGACCGAAGGAGAAGCCCGAGAAGAGGAGACTTGCGGAGAAGCCCGGTCGAAGGAGAAGTCCGGAAAGAGGAGACTTGCAGAGAAGCCCGGCCGAAGGAGAAGTTCCGAAGGAGAAGACTTGCGAAAAAATTCGGTCGAAGGAGAAGTCCAAAAAAAGGAGATTGTCTTAGGAAGAATCGAAGCCACCATTGAAGCTCTTCTGCAATTATAAGTTTTGTTCACCCAAACACCAGACCGAGCTTCGACAGGAGCGGAGTTTACCCCTAACAATTATTTTTTATCTTTAAAAATAAAATTATAAAAATTAAAATAAAAATAATTGATAATATTATTTTTATTTTCTACTTTTTAAAAATTATTTTACTAATTTTAAGAAAATAAAAAGTAAAAAAAATATTATCAATATTTTTAAAAATAAGATATTCATATTTTATTAGGATTGAAATCAGACTGAATAAAGATCGGATGTTAGCATATCCATATCCATATTATTTTATCTGATGAATATAAATATGAATATGAATATTATTCAGATATAAAAATTTATATCCATATTTATTTTAAACGGATATGAATAGGAAGTGTAGATGTAGTTATGGATTCAAGTTAGATAATTAAACTTTATAACTATAGAATCAAAGATATTACTAAATAGATGATAAATCAAATTAATTGCATGCTTATATGGTTATATATTTTTTTAAAAAAATAATAAGTACTATATAATATTATATAAGATCATGGATAAATTTAGATATTCGGATACGGATCGGATAGTTGTCTATCCACATCTATATCCATTTTTCTTTGATGGATATGAATATGGATATATATATTAATCAGATTCTTAAATTTCTATCCATATCCAGATTGATTTGAATATGAAAATTAATTCGAACGAATATTATCCATAATACATTCATCTCTAATTTTACCAATACGATAAAAATCATCTCCATGGTATAATCATTATCCACACCAATATTACTGCCATCATTATCACTATAATCATTGCCACACCACTACATTATTGGTCATTATTATTGTCATCGCTATTATCACTAATGTTATTATTGTCGCCACCATACCACCAACACCATCATCTTTACCACCACTATCTTCACTATTTTCATCGGGACGGCCATCTCTCTATCAAAATCTTTATATTTATTTTTCAAAATAATTGATCAATTTATAATTATTTGATTGTGGTACTATAAGAGTCTAGTGGAAAATCAGCAGTATGCTCTATTATGATGTAAATTGAAGCACCCCATGCCAATCAAAGAATACGACCAAGAATACTCCTGTCGAACCGAGCTCGGAGAAATAATAGATAGAAGGAAATCTCACCGTCCATTGCTAAGGCACAGCGTGGTCAGACTACAAGCGGCTACTAAAATCGCCCACAATCCATGTGTCCAAACTCCGAGCGTAGCCCAGCCCTTCCTCACCTCCCTCCATAGGCTTGCTTCTCCCATGGCCGCTGTGCTCGCCTCAAACCCACGTCAACCCCTCTCCAAAACCTCCTTCCCCCTCTCGTCCCCATCCTCGCCACGCTTCCCCTCCCCCCTCCGTCGCTCCCGGCGCCGGCCCCACCCCGCCCTCCACTCGGGCCTGCCCGCCGACTGGCCCTTGGAGCAGCGCCTCGAGGAGTCCCTCGCCGTGCTAGACCTCATGGACGCTCAGTCCATCACCCCGGACCCCGCCCTCCTCTCCGCCCTCCTCAACGCCTGCGCCGACGCCCGCAACCTCCGTCTCGGCCGCCTCGTCCACGACAGGGCCACCCGCGCCGGCCTCCAAGCCCACCCCACGGTCGGCAACGGCCTCCTCCGCCTCTACTCCCACTGCGGCCTCCTCGGCGCGGCCCGCCGCCTGTTCGACGAAATGCCCGAGCGGAACGTCGCCACTTGGACCACCGCCATCGCAATGTACCTCCATGCCGGCTTCCCCCGTGATGCCATCCAACTATACTGCTCGATGACCGCCGCCGCCGCCAACACCGGAGTCCGGCCCAACGCCTTCACTTACACCATTGCTTTAAACTCGTGCGCTAGCATTGGAGATCTCGAGCTCGGCATCAAAATTGATGAGGAGATAAAAAAAGATGGATGCGAAATGGATGAGTTTGTCATTGTGGCACTGATCGACATGTACGCAAAGTGTGGCCGTGTCGACCATGCTCGTGAGGTGTTCGACAAAGCTCAAATTAAGACAGTGGAGGCTTGCACCGCGATGATCGAGGGGTACAATAGAAATGGCAAGGCCAAGGAAGCCATGGATGTTATCAGGAGGACATTGCAAGATGGGAGGGATGGCGAGGTGGCTAGTAGGTTGGGGTTTGCGACGATGATCAGACCGTGCGTCGCCGAAATGGCACTGAGACAGGGGCAGGAGATTCATGCCCACAGTATCAAATTGGGGCATCAGCCGGGGTGGAAAACTCTAGGCGCATTGTTAGAATTGTATGAGAGGTGTGATAAGATGAAGATAGCCTATCAAGTTTTCGACACCATGGGAGCGAAAGATCTACGCTTGTGGAGCAGAATGATGGTCGGGTTCGTGAGGAATGGGTTGTGTGAAGAAGCCCTGAAGCTTTACCTCAGGATGGCATGTTTAGATATTGGAATGGATACTTTCGTGGTTTTCCTGGCTATTAAGGCATGTGTTGGGGTGTTGGGTTTGGAAGAAGGGAAGCAGATGCATGGCAGGGTCATCAAACTTGGTCACCTGTTGGAAGGTTCTGTGATTGGTGGTCTTGCTGAGCTTTATGGCGAATGCGGAGAGAAGGAAGAGGCTTACAAGCTACTTAAACAGAAAGGCATCTTGCACGCATAGGTTTGTTTGATGGAGATCTTGCAAGAGGTGTCGCAAATGGTGGATATGGTGGAGAGGATAGCTTCACCAGGCTAAAAAATCGCCTAATCGGAGGAGATTTATTGAATCTTGAATCTCTCGTTACGCACGCATATATATGTGGTGACAAAAGTTCTAGTTTTGATGGAGCAAGGAAAATTCAGGAACCTGATTATATGTAAATATTTGCTCTCTCTCTCTCTCTTTTAATAAAAAAAGCATGACATCATAAAACACTTTCCAGCATATTTTGTTGCTTAGATGCTCCATTGAGGATTTGTTGATGATAGTCTACCAAGTTTGTAAAATCTCCCGATGGTTCTACCAAATACCGGAGTTGAAATCGTGTGGTGGGAAGAGCTATGATACACCTTTATTTTTAAGTCCCTTCCTCACGAAACGTTTCTATCAAAAAGACCTTGACCTTACTCTTGCAGCTAATTTTCTCAGCCAATTACCGCAAAGATAAGGGGATGTTAACCTGCCATGCGGTGGAATCAGCAACTCCGTTTCATCCAGCCCGACCCAATCCAAGAACTCTTCAATTCAGTGTATAAATTACCTTTGAACCACTATTTCATATGTTGCTTGCAATTTCTAAACAACACGATGAAGGCATATTTGAACAAAATATCAGTAGCAAATCCTTCTCTGATAAAGTCTTGCCATACCTGAGTCATCCCACATAGGCAGTGAGGCAGCTAGAATAATGAACTCAAAACGGATGGTTCACACTGGACTAAAAGAATTATCCATACAAATAAATGGAACAATTACATGGAGAGTGACATCTAGCATGCATACACTAGCATCGATCTTAAACGATTGGAGTACATAAAACAGGATGGAGAAGACATTGTTTTAAGAGCAATTAGGCTCCAGAAGTTTAGCATGACCCCATTCGAGAAATTCCAATTTCAGCAGTCATTTGATCAACGGATGGCTCCATCAGACATTCTTATGAAATATACCTGAGACCAATAGATATCTTCAGAATAGATTCGCCATGTCTGGTACAATTTTATGACCTCGATGCAGTAACAGAAAACTATTGTTTTCAGAAATGAACTTTTGGTGCTCTCGAGCAAAATACTGAAGAAGGACCCAAATGCAGATTCCGTCTAGACATTTGAACATGAACGTTAAATTAAAAAATAAAAGGCCTTGCTACATGTATAAACACTTGGTTAAGGGAGGGCATCTGACTTTTGGTAGAAAGTAATCCTGGAGACGACAGATGGAACTACAGTCTTGATGATCGCATGATTAAAGATGACAACCCTCCTAACTCGAAGCACAACAATGTCAATGTCAAAAAAAATACAAGCAAAAAGAAAACATACAGAGCACAATTTCAACAAAATACAAAGTCTGAGAGAAGAATGGACCAAGTCTATTATGAAATATCACTTTACTAGTAAATCAAACTAGTCTCATTACAATACAACAACATTCGGCGTAATTTCAACATAATTAGTTGTTTCATATAAAATCAATTTGATTTTAATTTTGATACTTGTCTGAAAATGGAAGTATTTGCAGAACAATAAAAACCCTAAGGGGTTTAGATATCCACACATTTTCAAGACCACCTCATTTCCATCGTAAGAATGAAATGCAAATATCTACCACGAGGGAAACATTAAAAAAACAGATTGAGGTGATAAAATCTACTACTTAGTTCAACGCTATATATGTGTTAAACTTTTAAGAAAATAGCATATATAGCACATACATCAGCAACAATAAAGTCATTGGCACATGATGAACTTAGAAGATGATGGTAAACTAAAATGAAACATACAGCATTTCTTCAAGCTTTAAGTCTTAAACATCCTTGTCTAACAAATGACTTACAGACTCCTCATGGCAAAACCAATGTGAAGAACTACAGAACAATAAAGCATGCTAAATGCAATCCATAACGCAAAATTCTATGAAGCCTCATGCACCAAGGCAAGTTCAGACCAATAACATCATCAGCGCAGCCTCCTAGCTTCCCTTTCAGACTCAAGAAGGGTAAGGACATCGCCCTCCCTAACAGGGCCCTTCACATTACGCATGATTAGGCGGTTCTGGTCATCCAGAAATTTGACCCTAACCTGGGTCACTTGACCTCTTGAACCAGTTCGTCCCATAACCTTCACCACGACTGCAAGCTTCACTTGAGCATCCATCCTGCACATGCAGATAACAGCTAAACATTCAGGTTAAGTGAATGTAATGAGGTTGGAAATCATTTAAAAGAAAGGAGAAAAAGCATTAAATGCTTCAACAAATCATTAGAGCAAGAATTCCTTTATCAACATCCTCAGTTCTTTGCTTGAGCCAAATGATGCAGCTCACAGCATCAATAAAGATGACAAATAGATCAAATTAATATCTGTTGACTGATTTTGATGATGACAAAGAGTTTTGAGTATAAGTTACTAATGTTGTTTATAAGGTTATGTAGTTGTAGAAGTCAAATACTCGGAAATTCCAAATGTTTTCCAATATCCAAGTAAAGAATCACCACCCAAAATATAAGAAAAGAAACTCAAAATTGGGCACACTCTTCAAGAGGCTTTAATGAAAAAAAATCAAGTCAAAAAGGCAAATTTAGCCTATAAATTAAATTAGAGAAGAGAGGATCACAAACAATCTTTGGCACACATGAAACGCAAATTGAACCGACCCAATTTGGAACTGAGCCAACTTAGTCTCAGTAGAAGTAAAAGATAGAAAGCACAGAAAGTGAAATTTTTAAGACCCCAGAGACTAAGCCAACCCAGCTACAAACTGAGCCGACCCAGTGTGTGTAACGGTTAGTTTTCAAATCTGCAGCTTTTTCATCCCATGGACTTCCCAACGGCTATTTTCTTATCTCCAACGGCTAGATCTCTTTCTGAAGACCCCCCAGATGTCAAAAAAATAGTGGATAGTCTTAAAAATATATATGAAACCCTTGGAACATTAAGGACATATTTTTGAAAGCATATTGAGTATTCTTTGAGAAAGCTAAGTAGTGAGCTAAAAAGAGAAGAGCAGTTGTTTTCAGAATGATTCTGTCCTTCTACCACAAATCATCCTCAAGCAAGTGAGAGCAAGAGTAAAGAGAATCAAGGAGCCTTACAATCTCTCAATCATTCAAGAAGAAGGAATCAAACTTACAAGCAAAGCAACTTAGATTTTCTTCTTTCGTGCTTCAAAAAAAATTGTTTTAATTGTATTTCTATATTTTATTTCAAGTTTCTTAGGATGAGAAACTTGAATTGATCCAAATCTTAAATTGGACGATTGTATTGATTTAATTGGTGAGCCAAAGTTAAAACCAATCAGAATTGATTGCCAACCCGAAAAAAAATAATCACTTGTGAGATTTTGATTGGTGATCCGGGAAAAACCAATTGGGTTGATTGTGAGCCCAAAAAATAATCTTATATGATTTTGGTTGGTGAGCCAGGAAAAACCAACCGGATTTGATTGTGAGCCTAGAAAACAATCAAACTGTAATTCTAGTTATGAATTATAGTTGAATTCCCAAGAGGTATACTTGGAGAGTGGACGTAGGTGTTGAGTTTAGCACCAAACCACTATAAAATTTGTGTTTGTGTTTGTGCTTATTGCTTATTGCTCTTATTCTTTACATCTTTTATCTTTCCATTGCTCTTTACATAAAAGATTATATTATTTATTGTGTGCACATCACTTAATTTAAATCATTGAAAATCTGCATATTAGTCATTTAATTTTTGAAATACTCAAAATCACCCCCCTCTTGGGTAGCCATACCTGGGCAACAATTGGTATCAAAGCGGGTGCTCTAAATTTTCTCTTTATTCTATAGCTAAAGATCTTACCCATTTGGTTCTTTGTTAAGTGAAGGATACTCAACCATTAGACCTCCTTTTTTTCAATGGCACCAACTATACTTATTGGAAAACTAGAATGAAAATTACATGTGTAATTTCATACTTAATGGTCCTGACACACCCACAATGATTGTCAATGATATATGTGTACCTAAATCGAAAAAAGATTGGAATGAGCTAGATAAAAAGCAGCTCGATTAAATGCTAAAGCTATTAATATTCTATATTATGTTTTAGATTATAATGAATTCAATAGAATATCAACATGTTTATCTGCAAAAAAGATTTGGGATAGACTTGAAGTGACTCATAAGGGTACAAATCAGGTCAAAGAATCTAAAATAAACATGTTGGTTCATAAATACGAGTTGTTCAAAATGAAACCTCATGAGACAATAAGTGATGTTTACAAGATTTACTGAAATTATAAACGAATTAAAAAGTCTTGAAAAAGACTATTCTAACGGTGATCTTGTATGCAAAATTCTTAGGTCCTTACCGAAGGCTTGAGAAGCAAAAGTAACAACAATTCAAGAAGCTAAGGATCTTAGCAAGCTTGCTTTAAAAGAATTAATCGGATCGCTCATGACACATGAGCTCAATATAAACCAAAGCATGGAGGAAAAGATGAAGAAGACAATCCTTGCACTCAAGTCATCGGCTATTGAAGAAAGTTCAAGTGACTCTATCGAGAATTCGAAAGAAATGGAGATGATTATAACAAGGTTCATAAGATTCATGAGAAAAAAGAAAAATTTTGAACCAAGAAAAGAAAAAGAAAAGTATCAACTTAGAAAATATAGAAAGGACTATCCCCCATTGAAAAAGAGCTCAAGAAAATTAAGAAGAAACGTTACATTGGCTAATTAGAAAAGTAGTGAGAGCTCAAATTCTGAAGAAAAGTCATCCTCAAGTGAAAAAGAGATAAACCTATGCTTGATCACTCTGAAGAGGTAAGCTTAAATCAATCCAATAATTTTACTTTTAATGAACTACATAATGTATTTTCTAAATTATTTAATGATTTTAAAAGGCTATCTAAAAGGAACAAAAAGCTTAAGAAGGGTAATCAAAATTTGAATAAAAATAAAGATAGATTAGAAGAAGATAAGAAAAATTTGCAAACAAAATAAGATGACTTAATTAAACAAAATGAGAGTCTACAAAAGAAAGTAGATTGATTAAAACCCATAGTAGGTGAAAGAATAAATTATTAAATGAAAATAAAGATATTTTGAAAGAAAAAATGCTTTGGCTAAAGAAAAAGTTCTTAAATCTGAAAAATCTTTAGTTGAAAAAAATATTAAGCTAAAAATGAAATTTGAAAAATCAAAATTTTATATTGAAGAAAAAAATAACTTGTTGAAAGAAAAGAAGTCATTTTTGAAAAAAGAAAAAATACCAATCTAAGAAAAGAAATTGAGATAGAGGCCTATCTTTAACAAGTTTACAATTGGCTCTCAAAAACTTCAATCTATTTTAATCAATCAAAAAGCTATTTTCGATAAAGCTAAAATTGACTATAATTCATTAAGAAAATAAAAATTTATAAATAATATATTTAGTAAAGCTTATTTTGAAAATCATTCTGTAGTTTGCTTTACATGCAACAAAATTGGTCATAAAATTTCTGAATGTAATGCTAAACGAATTAGTTATAACTTAATTAAGCAAATATGGGTTCCAAAAGATACCATAAGCTCTAACCTCAATGGATCCAAGATGGCTTGGGTACCAAAATTTAGTAAATAATTTTGTAGGTTCACCAAGGATCCAATGGAATGAAAAGAGAAAAATATTATGAATGGATGGGAATGAAAATGGATGGATGATGCTATTGGATAAAATCTAAACTTTTCTCACATCATACCATCAATGTTTATTTGATTGATTCTATTGATTTTAATAATCTATCGATATGATTTCATATCATATTCACTTACTTGAAATACTTTTCATGTTTTGGTAAGATTAGTATAAGTGATTGATTTTGATGTTTGAAATAATTTGAATACTTTGATTTTTAAATCAATGTGCTCTTCTATAAGTATCATATTTTGAATCAATATAAAATTAATTTATCTTGAAATTTAGCACGATATCTCAACTTTTCTTTATCAATTATATATTTAAGAATCTTGAATCAACAAAAGTTAAAATAGATATAAATATTTTAATTGCTAGACCTACAAGAGAAATTTTGGCATTTCCTGATAAGATAATTGTCCAAATTCTTCTAAAAATTTTCTGCCCTAAGTACTTGAAGATAAGACACTCTAGTCATAAAAAATCAAGTGTTTGACTTTGATGATTTATATTATATCTTAGCTTGATCTCTAAGGACTTAAAAATTTCTTAGTTAAACCTAACTTTTGAAGCCTTATCTAGTTTTCTTTTGACCTAATCTTGATATGATCTTATTTGATTTGATTGATTATCATACCACCAATTGATGTTAAATGATTCAATGTTTTATCTTATTGATTTTGATGATGTTATAATTGATTATGATTGAAGATATATTGAACAAAACTGATTTATGAACTTTTATGATTAGAGTTTAAGAATAATTTGAAACATTGACATTTTTATTTGTTAAGCTAAATTTCTTGAAGAAATATTTTCAAATTCAATTGGTATCTTAAATTATAGAAAATACAATTAATGACGATAAGGAAAAGAAAATTTGATAAATGAAGAAAATAAATTTAACATATCAAATTACATCGAAATCGTGCCATAATAGAATATTTTTCATAATATGATTTTAATTTGGTCATGAGATACAAAATTGATCAAGAGTAAGCAAGAAATGAAATTAAGAAATATGACATAGAGGGAGCGAATTTTGAATAAAAGTTAAACTCAATTAACTAGAATATTAAAGAGGAGCTTAATAATTTTAGATTATTTTATTTTCCTGATTTTATTGATAACCTCCGTTTAGAGTTATTCTTTTTGATGCTGTCAAAAAGAAAGAAAATTATTGTTAAGTATATGCTTAAGCTTAACTAAAATGAAGTATGTTTTTATTGTTTAGTGGTTTTATGCCTTTTTAAATGTGCAACTTTTTAAAAACTCACTATATATTATTTTGCATATACTCAAAAGTTTTGTCATCATCAAAAAGGAGATGATTGTTGACCTAAAGATTGATTTTGATAATGACAAAAAGTTTTGAGCATAAGTTACTAATGTTGTTTATAAAGTTATGTAGTTGTAGAAGTCAAATGCTCGCAAATTTCAAATATTTCCCAATATCCAAGTAAAGAATTATCACTCAAGATATGAGAAAAGAAATTCAAGATTGGACACATTCTTCAAAAGGCTTTAATGAAGATAAAATCAAGTCAGAAAGACAAATCTAGCCTATAAATCAAATTGGAGAAGGATCACAAACAATCTTTGGCATGCATGGCATGCAAACTGAACCGATCCAGTGTGGAACTGAGCTAACCTAGCCTTAGTGAAAGCAAAAAATAGAAAGCATAGAAAGTAAAATTTTCAAATCACAGGGGACTGAGCCGATCCAGCTACAAACTGAGCCGATTGAGTGGGACTGAGCCGACCCAGTGTTTGTAACAGCTAATTTTCAAATCTGCAGCTTTTTCATTCCATGGGCTTTCCAACGACTATTTTCTCATCTCCAACGACTAGATCTCTTTCTGAAGACCCTCCTAATGTCAAAAAATGGTGGATACCCTCAAGAATATATATGAAAACTATTGAAGCATTAAGGACATGTTTTTGAGAACATATTGAGTATTCTTTGAGAAAGCTAAGGAGTGAGCTGAAAAGAGAAGAGCTGTTTTCAAAGTGATCCTTTATCCTTCCACTACAAATCACCCTCAAGTAAGAACAAGAGTGAAGATAATTGTTGGTGCAGAATTTGGTTGACGCCGGATCGAGCTGGAGCTGAAAAAGAAGAGGTCGCCGTCGGTGATCTGCAAAACAAAGTTCCTTCCAAAGTCGGTGGTGGTGGCTCCGGCAGAACCCTCCGACGATCAAATCAGCTCTTCTGACCAACAAAAATGGAGTGCTCAGAAAAGAATTAGACAGAATTTTAGGAAGAAAAGAGCTTAGAGAAAACGTATCTGGAGGATCCTTTTTATAAACAGAGCCGGTAGCAGACTGATAGTGACAGCCGTAGCCGTCTGATAGCGGGCCGCTCGGGGCCGCATGGAGTGTCATGGAAGGAGGCGCCGCCTGTAGCATCGCCTGTAGCAGACTGATAGTGACAGCCATAGCTGTCCGATAGTGGACCGTTTGGGACCGCATGGAGTCTGTCACGGAAGGAGGCACCATCTGTAACGCCGTCTGTAGCAGACTGATAGTGACAGTCGTAACCATCCAATAGTGGACCGCTCGAGGCCACGTGGAGCTTGTTACGGAGAGAGGTGTCCGTTGTCGTGATGTGGCCATTCGTTGAGATTTAATAATCGAAGTTCGAAGGAAGCAGACGTTGGTTGATGAAGAATTTTGACATATATCAATTCCAGAGAAGTTTCTACTCCTAAAGAGAATACGGCTAGAAGGGATCATTCAGAAAGAATGCTAGTTAAAATCTGAAAGTAATCCACTGAAGGAATCCGGATGGAGTTCGCCTGATGGAGAAGTTCAGGAGTCCGACTGGTGTAGTTCGACTGAAGGAGAAGTCCGAAAGAAGTTCGGCCCCTGAAAGAATCCGGCTGAAGAAAAAGTTCGAAAGAAATTCGGTTCCTAAAAAAATTCGAAAGGAGTTCGGCTCTTAGAGGGAGAATTCCCGATCGAAGCTCTTCCGTGATTACCAGTTACATTAGGCTAAGCATCAGACTGAACTTCGACGGAAACGGAATTTATCCGAATCAAGAAATCTTACAATCTCTCAATCATTCAAAGAGAAGAAATCAAACCTACAAGCAAAGCAACATAGATTTTCTTCTCTTGTGCTTCAAAAGAGTTTGTTTTAATTGTATTTCTATATTTTGTTTCAAGTTTCTTGAGATGAAAAACTTAAATTGGTCCAAGCCTTGAATTGGACGATTGTATTGGTTTGATTGGTGAGCCACCGTTAAAACCAATCGGGGTTGATTGTTATCCTGAAGAAAACAATCACTTGTGAGGTTTTGGTTAGTGATCCGACAAAAACCAACTAAATTGATTGTAAGCCCAAAAAACAATCGGACTGCAATTCTAGTTATGAATTCCCAAGGGGCATACTTGGGGAGTGGACGTAGGTGCTGAGTTTGGCATCGAACTACTATAAAAGGTGTGTTTGTGCTTATGGCTCTTATTCTTTACATCTTTTATCTTTCCATTGCTCTTTACATAAAAGATTATATTATTTATCGTGTGTACATCACTTAGTTTAAATTATTGAAAATCCACACATTAATCATTTAATTTTTGAAATACCTAATTCACCCGCCTCTTGGATAGCCATACCTGGACAGCAATATCGAGTGACAAGGTAATGCCTGCACTCTTTCCGACTTGTACCGATACTATGAAAAACACAATCAATTAATTTATGACTATGAGCATTTGATCATCTACAATTAAGTTGTGCCAATCCAGTTTACAGCATAAGAAATGCAGCTGATCATGAACTATCAAAAGATTGGCTAGCAATTTATAGGTTCATGGCAAAAAGCATCATCTTGAGGATGGCATAAAGTATATCCAGTTCCATGAATAGATAAGCATCTCCCTCTCCTTACCCGACATTAAAAGGGGATCGATGATGATGCACAATGCAGACATCCAAACACATTTGAATCGGTTCATATCTAAGGCAGACTAAAGGAGCAAAGGGGATGACATTGGGCCTGAACCAAGGATATAAAGATCAAGAAAAAAATCTACCGATATCATCAAAAACTAGACAGATTTCAAAAAGCTCAATATCAAGATCAATTGGAGATCCTATTCAATCAGGACGAAATTAGTTCCACAACCACTTTCCACATTTGTATTAGATCAAATCATAGTAGATTAAGGCTATGTTTGGTATGCAACTGTAGCAGTATTGAGCTGTAGCTATGGCTTGAGCTTTTAGCTGTAGCTTCGTTAACCTAAGTGTTTGATAAAAATTAGCTGTCTGTAAGCTGTCATCTACAAAATGACATAAAAAGACAATCTCATTTTATTTATTTTTAACATCACTTCAAATATTCAGTTTAATTAAATATAATGGATGTAATAAATATATATTAAAAATCACACCCCATGCACCCTTGATGCATAAAATATAAATATATATTATATATAATATACTAATATATATTATAATAATATAATATTATATAATATTATATTATTATAATATAACATAATATTATATTATATAATATTATATTTATATTATAATATATATTATAATATATTGTTATAATATAATAAAATATAATATTATATGATATTATTATAAGATTATTATAATATATTCTAATTATATTATCATATATTATTATGTTGTATTATTGTTATAATAAAAATATAATAATATTATTATATAATATAATATTATGCTATAATATTATTATAATATAACGTAATGTTATATTATAAAATATTATTACATTATTAATATATAATATATTTATTATATTTATCATATAAATATAAATATTATATGTTATATAATATTATTACATTATTAATATAATAATATTATTATATTATATTTATCATGTAAATATATATTATATATCATATATTATAATATATATTATAAATAATATATTATATTCTAATATATATTTATATTTATAATATATATTATAATATGTTATGATAATATTATATAATATAATGTTATATTACTATAATATAATATTATATTATATTATGTATTATTATTCTAATATTATGATAATATATTATAATATATTATATTTTTGAGGATGAAGCTTAAATGTTAAGGCAGACTAAAGGAGCAAAGGGGATGACATTGGGCCTGAACTAAGGATATAAAGATCAAGAAAAAAATCTACCGATATCATCAAAAACTAGACAGATTTCAAAAAGCTCAACATCAAGATCAATTAGAGATCCTATTCAATCAAGACGAAATTAGTTCCACAACCACTTTCCACATTTGTATTAGATCAAATCATAGTAGATTAAGGCTGTGTTTGGTATGCAACTGTAACAGTGTTGAGCTGTAGCTATGGCTTAAGCTTTTAGCTGTAGCTTTGTTAACCTAAGTGTTTGATTAAAAATTAGCTGTCTAAGCTGTCATCTACAAAATGACATAAAAAGACATAATCTCATTTTATTTATTTTTAACATCACTTCAAATATTCAGTTTAATTAAATATAATGGATGTAATAAATATATATTAAAAATCACACCCCATGCACCCTTGATGCATAAAATATAAATATATATTATATATAATATACTAATATATATTTATATTCATAATATATATTATAATAATATAATATTATATAATATTACATAATATTATATTATTATAATATAACATAATATTATATTATATAATATTATATTTATATTATAATATATATTATAATATATTGTTATAATATAATAAAATATAATATTATATGATATTATTATAAGATTATTATAATATATTCTAATTATATTATCATATATTATTATGTTGTATTATTGTTATAATAAAAATATAATAATATTATTATATAATATAATATTATGCTATAATATTATTATAATATAACGTAATGTTATATTATATAATATTATTACATTATTAATATAATAATATTATATAATATATTTATTATATTTATCATATAAATATAAATATTATATATTATAAAAAATATAATAATATTATTATATAATATAATATTATGTTATAATATTATTATAATATAACATAATATTATATTATATAATATTATTACATTATTATATTATATTTATCATGTAAATATATATTATATATCATATATTATAATATATATTATAAATAATATATTATATTCTAATATATATTTATATTTATAATATATATTACAAAATGTTATGATAATATTATATTATATTATATTATAAATATAATATATAATATAATAATATGATTATATATAATATATTATATTCTAATATATATTTATATTTATAATATATATTATAATATGTTATGATAATATAATATAATATAATGTTATATTACTATAATATAATATTATATTATATTATGTATTATTATTCTAATATTATGATAATATATTATAATATATTATATTTTTGAGGATGAAGCTTAAATGTTAAGTAAGGCAGACTAAAGGAGCAAAGGGGATGACATTGGGCCTGAACCAAGGATATAAAGATCAAGAAAAAAAATCTACCGATATCATCAAAAACTAGACAGATTTCAAAAAGCTCAATATCAAGATCAATTAGAGATCCTATTCAATCAAAACGAAATTAGTTCCACAACCACTTTCCACATTTGTATTAGATCAAATCATAGTAGATTAAGGCTATGTTTGGTATGCAATTGTAGCAGTATTGAGCTGTAGCTATGGCTTGAGCTTTTAGCTGTAGCTGTAGCTTTGTTAACCTAAGTGTTTGATAAAAATTAGCTGTCTATAAGCTATCATCTACAAAATAACATAAAAAGACAATCTCATTTTACTTATTTTTAACATCACTTCAAATATTCAGTTTAATTAAATATAATGGATGCAATAAATATATATTAAAAATCACACCCCATGCACCCTTGATGCATAAAATATAAATATATATTATATATAATATACTAATATATATTATAATAATATAATATTATATAATATTATATTATTATAATATAACATAATATTATATTATATAATATTATATTTATATTATAATATATATTATAATATATTGTTATAATATAATAAAATATAATATTATATGATATTATTATAAGATTATCATAATATATTCTAATTATATTATTATGTTGTATTATTGTTATAATAAAAATATAATAATATTATTATATAATATAATATTATGCTATAATATTATTATAATATAACGTAATGTTATATTATATAATATTATTACATTATTAATATAATAATATTATATAATATATTTATTATATTTATCATATAAATGTAAATATTATATATTATATAAAAATATAATAATTTTATTTATATAATATAATATTATGTTATAATATTATTATAGTATAACATAATATTATATTATATTATATAATATTATTACATTATTAATATAATAATATTATTATATTATATTTATCATGTAAATATATATTATATTCTAATATATATTTATATTTATAATATATATTATAATATGTTATGATAATATAATATAATATAATGTTATATTACTATAATATAATATTATATTATATTATGTATTATTATTCTAATATTATGATAATATATTATAATATATTATATTTTTGAGGATGAAGCTTAAATGTTAAGTAAGTAATTTTAGAAAAAAAAATAAAGGATAAGTTTAGAAATAAAAAATATACAGCAGGCTTTTAATTTTGAAATCTTGGATAAGGAAGCTTTCAATAAAAACTAGCTTGTAGGCCATAATCTACCTCCACCAAATACTAAAGTAGCTTAAATAAGCTAAAACTATCCCAAAAACTGTCCAAAAGTTGCATGCCCAACACAGCCTAAGTAGAAGATTCTTTTCGACAATTATTTTCTCTCAACAAAGCATCTTAACTTTTTAGTAGGAAATGAATGTGGATGCATTCATGGGTAGGCCCAAGGGATCCTGCAACTATAAATAGGATGCCTAGCCATTTGTAAAAGCCATATTGAATTGAATGAAATTTTTAATTCTCTTCTCCATTATTCTGCAAGTTTGAGAGTTCTTTACATAGCCTATTCCTCTTATTCTGCTACTCCATTGTTAAGTAGATGTTCTTCCTCAAGGAGAGATCACCATGTGCACTATTTTTGGTACAAGAGTGATTCAGGTCTGCGTATGGAGCATTACATCAACATTGAAGTCATGGTTCTCGTTGAAGCAGCCGCAACATCCCAGTGCCAAAGACTGATCCAAGAGATGTAAAGATCCAATGGTTATGAGAACAAATAGTGTGATCACAGGTGGAGTATGATCATGCAATTGGTCATGATTGCTGCCCTATAAGATCGGAATGGGAAGATGTACCATCAGATAGATCCTCCAAGCACCTCGTCAACCCTTTCTACCACTGTGTTCTAAATCAAGGGCTGGTTGGCCTTTCTCCACTTGATGAGCCTGGCAAGGCAATCCATGTTTCCTGAGTTTTATAAGAAGCTAAATCCAAAAGACTTCCCCAACTAGATCACCAGCATTGAGAAGCCTATTAAGAGGCCTTAAAATTTTGAGGCTATGCATCCATCTAGTAAGAGAATATCCAGCACTCTAGAGCAAGTACTGGAAAAATGAAGATCACTTATTGCCCAAAGATGAAGAACATCTATGCCGCCACTTCCTTCAAGTGGATCTCTTTCACTATTAATTTTATATGAATCTTAGACAACATGAAAGGAGCATCACCGACTACGTGTAGGTGTTTTTCAAAATCTCCACTTTAGCATGCTCCTAACGGCAAAGGAATTCATGTAGCCCATTATCTCAATGGCTTACATGTTTCAATCAATGATAAGACTGACGAATGATGCCTATCAAAAGGCATTGCATGCTGAAAGGAAATTAAGGAGAGCTCAAACCCTTTACTGTCTCTCGGTACAAAAAAAGGTTCATGAGATAATTATCTCCAAATATTCCATTATTATTTCTCAATTGGTAATACTTGCATCGACAGCGTGTGATGTCATGTAACACCTCTAGATGCTTGTCTCATATTATTAGGTCATCCTTGGCAATATGATCAAGAGGCCATGCACAAGGAGCAACACTTACACCTTTAACAAAGATAGAGTAGAGATTATTCTCAGACCTATAAGAACAGAACAACTTCTAGGAGAAGAAAATATCACTATTCACTACCAAGGGTTTCCTTAAAGACAACAAGAATTCAAGCTTTCACCTCAAGGGCAAATTCTGTCCAGTCCGGGAGTATGATGCACATCATTTTGTAAAGTTAATTCACATTAAGAAAACAAATCTTGGAAATATGATAAAAGAAGGTTGATATCATCCAATGTATACAGACATGAAAAATCAAGATAAATCAAAGACCCTATCTAATTACAAGGCAATTATTTTGCAATCACTTTCCACATTTATACTAAATCAAATCCTAGCAAATTATATAGGAGATTCTTTTCTACAATCATTTTCTTTATTTCTAAAATCTCTTAGCTTTTCAGCAAGAAATTAATGCTACATTCATGGGTAGATTCAAGGGATCCAACAACTATAGATAGAGATGCTAGCCATCGTAAAAAGGACATCTTCAATTGAATGAAATTTCCAATTTTCTTCTTCAACCTTCTATGAGTATTAGAGTTCTTTATCATTGCTTCTTCCTCCTATCTTGTTGTTCCATTATTAGGTAGATCTTTTTCCTCTACAAGAACGATCACCATGTGCACTAGATAGCCAACCCTCCATAGCCTGATGCAAGCCAGTATATGATGGTCATTGGATAGCTTTTAAGACGTATCAAACATGAAGGCAAGGATTTAAGGTGAACCATAAACCCCCTCTCTTCCCCTTCTTTCTCTCCAAATCTAACAAAAAAGTTGATTTATTACTGTTGAATCCACCACAAGAGTGTTTAGCTCAACTACATATAATTCCTTCAGTTTATTTAGTTCCATCCTATTTGGAAGCACCTAATTTTAGTAGAGGAAGCTAGACAAGCAAAGGTCTTCAATCTCTCAAGTTGAGCTATATTATCCTTTGGTCTTTGTCATCCTATGTACACTCTTTCACTGTTTTGATCTTCTTTTAATATTCTACATAACATGATTCAACTGTTTGTTGGAATGCCTCCTACATATGTTCAAGGCTTTTCTGTAGTCAAATCCCAATTTTCTAATCCTCTTTTGGTCCCTAGTATTAGTTAAGCATCATGATACTTCATGAAAACATAAAGTTGTATCAAATATGAAGTCAAGAATCATTAATACTGAAATCAATAGGTGAAAACCAGAAAAACTAACAGACATGTGCAGCACCCAGTTGGCATGAACTATATCTACTTTTTTTGTATGCAGGATATCTATAGCTTCAATAATTTCTATTGTTCATGATTATCAATGTCATTATGTTTAATAAGTTATCAGAATACACAAACACAAGCAAAAATCTTAATTCCAATCAATTTGGAATCAATTTATTAGAATAGATTTCAATTTATGAACGTGGCTAAGACCAATGCCAAATCTGACATCAAGCCTCCTAAATGAAAATTTCCTAACTGGATCAATTGGATGGGAGGGCTACTTAACATAAATTATGTGTGATCCTACTATTTAATTTCATAAATTCCAATAAATACAGAGGATGCAACCAGCCACTAGGCAAGACAGAGGGCCTGGGTTGTGCCTATTATGGACCCTAAATTGGCCGGAAGTTATAGATAGCAGCCCTCTATCTGCTTTTTACAGAAACAATCCTCTTAAGGGAATATTTTCATTTGTAGATACTTTTGTTAAGGGAAACTGGAAGATATAACTAAGCATGTAAAGATTGGTCTAGTCATAAAATATGACATTTATCATGTTTAGGACAATAATTATTACAAGTATTTATTCTTTACAAAATTGTTGCCCAAGATTGATTTAATTGGGTCCTTCCTAATCTTATAAACTTGGGGAATGATCCTATGTACTAAAAGAAAAAATAGACATGAATTCTTTTATGAGAGAAAAAGAAAGAGAGAGTTCACTCTTGTTTCTATTCCCATTTTCTACTACTAAATTCTTCCCCTCATTTTCTTTTTAGCCTCGGTTACTTGTTCCCTGTATTCATCTGCAGTAGATCTAGGCCATCATCTGATCAATTACATTACAGAGACCAGCCAAAGAAACCCAATATCCTCTTTCTTAATCCCTATTTAGATGCGATTGTTATAATATTAAATCCTCACCCTAGATTTTCATCATTACTTCATTGAATTCATTTCTATGCTTTACTTAACATCTGAACATGGGTATAACTACAAAGCCCTGGATGCTGTCTTTTTAACCTTTGCCCTCTTCAGCCAACAACCATAATAGATCATACCAATTACAATTCTTGACCCTTTAGGAACATAAAGTTCATCAATATACCTAGATGTTTTCACTTTATTCTTCGTTATGTTCCATTGTCAAAACAGCAAGCTCACCAGTGATTCTAACCACAATGTTTTGCAAAAGCTTTAGTTCCTTTTGTAATATTCTTTGTAATATTCATATGTCTAATCTTAAGGGGTCACATTAGGTAATATGGTTATAGTTTGAACATCATGTTAGGAATAGTTTACCATATAATTAAGACTGATACCAAGAAAAGGGGTTGTACTACCAGAAAAGTTGCAATTCTTCATCTTTATAGCCTACCATGTAGTACTAGCAATAGTATCAATATCACCAATGTTACATTAGCAATAAACATAGCCAAACTTGCACATATGTTGCGAAACGGTCCATCCAAATTAAAAGACACTTCAAGAAAATAGTTGCATTTAAAAAAAAAACCATAAATGTATAATATGTTTAGTGAATCAGGTATCATTCATCAAAAATGTAACTATTTTCACAGATATCATTTGTCATGCCCTGAAATTATCTATAGTATCATGCCACAGAACAGCTAATAGTAATTTGATTACCATCAACAATGCACATACAATATTTTGCTACTGCAAGTAACAGCAGTATAAAGTTAAATAGCTTATAATAACAAATCTCATGGCAACCTCCGCATAAAGCAATATTTCATTTCATCCAGTGAATGTGTTTCCAGTGGTCCAAAGCCAAAAATCCTGATAATTTAGGATCCTCTCCAAGAAATCATTTTTATAACAAAGCACAAGTTATGACTAAATCCATCCTCCTGAATTCAATTTATATTTTTCTTCTTAAAATGCCAACTTAGATATTATAATAATTTACAATCCTTCTACAGTAGAACATTTTCAGCGCTGCTTATGACACCATATCCCATTTTCTTGAATTCTGTTTTTCGTAAATAATATTTTTCTTGAATTCAAAAGTCATATTTGGATATGGTTTTCTTTCTCCTAACCATCCCGTACCTGCCTGAACCAAGAAATAAAAGAAAAGAATTCATGCAATCAGGAAATGCAGTTCCTGATAAGACGGAAGTTCACGACGCAAAAAAGCTGAAGAATATTTTTCTCTTGGACACGGTATGAGAAAATCACAAGACTCTGTGAAAAGCGGAACATATTTTAAGTCAATTCTCCAATCCTTTCCTAACATCACCAATTAACTTACTGCAAAACATGATTCAAGAAGGGATAAAGTTCCAGCAAAAATAAAGAAGATCAAGAATCCCATCATAATTACAAATCTACAGTAATTACTCCGAGAAAATCAAGCAAATAAGCTTGACTGAGCATACAACGATGAAGAAAATCCACGATGTTTTAAAGAACGAATAGCGAAAGAGAATACCTAAATCAGAGCGAAGGAAAAATCCGGGCCTGAGAAAAGATCAGAACGCGTCGTTAATCGGTGATCCAAGAAGAGGAGAAAAGGGTTTGAGAGGAAAAGTGACGGCGAGCGGAACGAAACTCGAAGAACCCTAGTCTCAACAGAGCCGGGCCTTTAAGTATGGTGTTTGTGTATACGGACGGCCCAGATTGAGTGAGATAGGAGGCTAACACCATCTGATGGCCATTCAGGTTAGGGAGTCGGTTTGATGGCGGCCGCTCATCATTTTAACGTAGTCGCGCGTTGCGCTGGTGGAAAAAAAAAATAAAAATAAAAAATAAAAAATAAAAAATAAAAAATAAAAAATAAAAAATAAAAAATTTACTATTAATTATTTATTATATATAAATTATTTAAAATTAAAATTAATGGTTTGTTGAGTTACGTCGGTTTAAACTTTAATATTGAGCATTACAAATCAATATATCATTAAATTTATATAGAAATTATGATATAATAATTTCATAATATCTATAAATCAATACATAATATATCATCATTACTAATTTTCAATTCTTAAATATTTAAATATTAAAAAACTATATCGATGGGTCTGATTCGATTTCATACTGATTAAAAATATAGAAATTAAATCCAACCATAATTAACTAAATTTTTTATAGGTCACAATTCGACTACTATAGAACAGAGCTATGATAACAATTTGTAACCGCTGCCGTAGTATAAAAAATTACTGCTATAAGCTATAATAACGGTTAGCCAACCGCTGCCACTACAGCCATCACCATATGAAGTCCTTTGAAATGGATTACGGGTGTATGGTATAGTGAACACATGATATAGGGGCAGGTAGGCTTTCTTCGATTAGGCGAAGCACTCCAGGCCTTTGTAACATTGTTAGCGCTTTAGCGCATCTAGTTTTTAAACAAAGGTAGCTAGCCGGGTTAGCCTCTTTGGAGAGCTGGCGCGTAAGCAAGTGCGGTAAACACGTCTTTCTTTTATGTGGCGTATTTATTCCTTAGCTTGGGACCTTGGGAAGGCATCTCTATGGATTTAGTCAATGGTTGTTGCAATGATTCTCGAAACCGCTGCCATAGAGTGCATATTACAGCGGTTCCTAAATTTTGTCATAGGCTTATCTATGACAGTAGTTATAAAATCGCTATCATAAACTAGTTTATAATAGTGGTTATGTAACCGCTGTCATATGTCTAATACAGCGGTTGACACATGCCTATGGCAGTGGTTAACCACTATCATAGCTTCTGAATAATTAAAAAAATATAAAATTTTTAATTTTTTATATATTTTATCTAATAAATGCAAAGATATATAATATAAAAAAATATTATAAATATAAAAATATTTCTGAAATGCTAAAATTTTATTATCAAATAAAATTTATTATAATATTTAAAAAAATTAAAAGTTTCCTAAATCTATCTCCTTGTCGTTATTGGGAGATAGAGCACGAGCTAGAACTGGAGCCGGAGCTGGAGCCAGAGCTAAAGGAGCTGGAGCTAGAATGTAGGCTAACATATTCTCAAAGCCCATGAAGGCATCTCCAAAACGCACGCTAAGCATTGACATAATGTCTCTCATGATGCCCTCTAGATGAGATGTACGCTCATCAGCCCGATCTGCATGTATCACAGCATGATCTGCCCATGCCAACGCCTCCTCAAGCTCCTCCCGACTGATGGCACCAGAAGCCTATGAAGAGATGCTCGCTTCAAACTAATAGCTCATCGGCATATGTCCGGGCCTGCATCGGATCCTCTCAGAGTGCTCAGGCCCTAAGACCTGAGACAGATGGTTATAGGGGCCAGAGGTATCTAGGCCCTCGCTCGCGAGCGCATCTAATTGATCCTGTAATTATAAATTCAAATAAAATTTTATAAGAAATGCTATAATATTAATTATATATACTAATATATTTAATACTTACAAAAATCCTCCCAATCGTGATATTCATCGACCTACCCTTCTTGTCCATATGGCTGGATCGGAAGATCTCGCTATGATTGGATATCACTCCATCTCTCATCAACTATAATAATGGATCAGTTTATTAGAAATATGAAAAAATATTAATTTAATTTATTTAGTAAGATTTAGAATTCATTACCTCTCTATGCACACGACTGGCTATAGACTCATAGTCGAGAGTGTGCGTATACTCCTAGGTGTCCGATTCTCTCGATTCTGATGGAAAGTAGCCTAACAAGTATTCAAATAAATAATAAATATTTTAAAAAATATTTAAATATAACTTTAAGCATATTAAAAAATTTAAAAGTTAATAATTTTACCTCAAACTCTTGGCTCCTCCAATGTGTAACCATCCTCTCCCACTGACTCGGAGGACAGTCCTGTATCCAAGGAACAAGCTCCTCTAAAGTATCTCATCAGTGCTCGAGCCATCCTCTATGGAGCTTGATCTTGTAGGCCCAGTACAACTCTCCGATCTTCTTTAATCGAGCATCTCAAGTCCTCTCGTGATCAGAAAAGTCGTACCTCCTCTACACAAAGTAATCAACGGTCAGTTACAAAATTATTCTGATCAAGCATAGTATAAATATGTAATATGCATAAATATAATTAAGATGCACTTACCCATATCTCCTTCCATACTCGATCCCTAACAACATCATCTATCAATCGCCAGTCTTTGGGCTCTACGAAAAAATGTCTGACCGCCTCACAAGCACTCCAAAAAAGGAATGCATCTCCCATACGATCTTCTCTACTGGCCTCCCCTCTGCATCATACTGTACCATCATCTGATGCTGGCAGTTTCATACATACACCATACGTGTTGGACCGTGAAATGTCCAGCTAGATGATGCATCTACAATGAAAATATGTTATGAAAATATATAAGTATACAAATACTATATAAAAAATAAATAAATAATATAATAAAAATATACACTCAGATGCCAATGGAGTAGTATATTGTTAGATATTGTGTATCCTAGAAGTAAAAATTGGCTAACACTTATAATACACATCTAGAATAAAAATTATAATTTTGACTATAAATAATAAAATGAGTTATTTTCTATCATAGTATGTATTTGAAAGTGTCTGTGATACATCCCTTAAGTTAATGATAATGATAATTCATATCTTCAAGAGTTGAAAATTTAAGACATGAATTTTCATTATTAACTCATAAAATGCTTTTGACCGTAGGATCATCATGAGGATGGTGATTGATCTGGAAGGTTGGTGTACGATCGCTTTTTTAAGATAGATGAATCTTGAGTTTATGGTGTAGAGACATCGAAGCGAGAGTATAGGTACTCGTTAGAGAATGAGGGTACTGAGCATGACCACCTCGAGCAGTCATGAGAAAGTCTACTTTCTCGTCGATGACTAGCTCGAAGCTACAGTGGTGTGTCTGGTTCATTAACTTGAGGTGCATCGATAGTTTACCTTGAGGGTATTATAGTTTGACTACACTATAACTCGATCTCCTAGTCATTCGGAATCCTGAGGTGTATGTTGGCTATAGCATCTTTATTGTAGAAATTGGATTGCACCGATAGAAGATCTATCTACCTCGGTAGAAGAGGAGCAGCCTTATGATCATCACAAGAATCAAGTCCATAAGCCCATGACCATGACAGAGTGAAATAATAGAAAGAGTTTCTATTAGAGTTTTTACATTGAACTTGAATTGAATGATTAATTCATATGACAGAAATTAGAGTTTGACGAGATCACCTTAATCCTAATCCGATCGGAGCTCAGGATAGAGAAACTTAATCACACAGGTGACTACACGGAGAGATTTATTTTCAGTTCTGATGGGTTGCCACCATATACTGCTAGGTATCACTGGTGGATTTTGGAAGCAATTAGAATGATCTGGATGATCGATCATACTAGTTATTTGAATCAGAAAAATTCAGATCCATCGGAAGGTATTTCGATGATGTCAATGATAGAGATTATGACATATCCCATTACCATATAGAACTGAACCTAACTGGATCACACAAATAAGGGTTTGGATCTGGATATCATCAATTGGACTAATCCAATTCAATTGATTTGAACAAGATTTAATTAGGTTCAAAAAAATCATGCTAGCACACGATTGAGTCTAATATTTTTCTTTAACAATCATTAAAAGTTATCTCGATAGAGCCAAATATATTTGGACTCACTCAAGAACCTTTACTTGGTCTGACTGGAGCTTGTCTAGGTCAGAAAAGGATTATCTTAATTTATGAGATAAATTTGAGACAATACCTACCATTTTTCGTCACCTGCTAAATCTTGTCTTTAGACTTTGGTCAAATATTGATCTTTGATACTTAGACATCTGCCCATGTGTCATGCACCCATAGGAGAAAGTTTTGATCCTTGCCCCCTGCTAAATAGCAGAAAGGCAAGGGGCGCATGCCTAGGGAGTGTGTGCCTAAAGAGGATAAAGATTGGAGTCCCATATGGATGGGACTCCAGTTTCTTCATGGTTTCAAAGTAAGTGGTGCCAAAGACTCATCTTTGATCAGTCTTGGCACCACCTAAGGAGGTTTGTGAGGAACTCTAATTTAATTAGATCAGATGATGTCATCCCACCAATCAGATTTAGATCTGATTGCACAAACAATCGCGATTGGTTGGGATGATGTGGCATTGCATGGCGCAGCAAGGTCTATATAAACTCTATCTGCGCCTAGGATTTAGATGCTTTGCCCTTTGGCCATGCTATATAGCCCCTCTCGCTCCTTCTCCATGCCACCCTCCGATCCTCTCTCTTCTCTCCATGCCCAAGAAGCTTTAGGCATGAGTTTAGTGCGATCCAAGAAAGAGAAAGGCGATAAGAAAGAAAGAAGGCAATACTACTGTAAGAGACGACACCCGATCTTCAAAAACCATTTTGAAGATTTTCAAGATTAGATCTAGATCTAATTTTTGGAGGATAGATTAAGAAGAAGAAGATCTCCAGATTTTGCTCGAGTGGATGCTGGTAGAGGCCAGATGCTTGCGTGGCTACATCCAGAATCTCAGGCAAACATCAGGATTATCATAGGATAATAGGATTACCCATAATAAGATATAATTAAATTAGATTTAACTTATTTTATTTTATTAAGATTTTATTAGATTAATAAAATTAGATTTGATTTGGATCTAAAAAAAAAAATTTAAAATATCTCTCTTGATCAAATCAGATCTGAACGAACCTGATCCAAAAAATAGAATTTTTTCTTCAACTAATATCAGAGCCAGGTTCCATAATTAATTGGATCTAATTTTAATATAATTTTGATTTAATAATTAGATGATTTTAGATGTCACATTAGATGTGATTAAATCTAAAATTAGAAATTAAAAAAATTAAATAATTTAGATCTAAGATGTATGAGATGCATGACTAGACTAGAAATAGAATTATTCTATGTGTAGTCTAGAATAATCATAATTTTAATTTAATTAATTATAATTTTTAGATCTATTTATTTATTATTTTTTAATATTATAAATATTATAATTAGATCTAAAAAATAAAAAATAAATTTATTTAATTTTGTTCATATGAGTTATGATAGATGCATATTTAGACTAGTTGTAGAATAGTTCTACAAAATTATCTTGAATAAATTTAATTTAATACGATCAAATTTAAATTTTATTTTTTAGATATTTATGAGATAATTTAGATCAGAAAATATGCATGATATGATGCATGAGATGTATGCAAAATATATTTTTAAGTTATATTAATTTTATATATGTGATATATATATAGATCTAACTAGTTTTGTAGATTTATTATGTTTCTAATTAAGGCATTCTCTTTGACCGTCCGATCATAAGAATAAAGTAGGATTTAAATGCCCTCTCCTTCCATTCGATGGGATGTTCTTATGATGTATAGGGATGCTGTGCATTCGTCCTTGATAAAAAATTAAGAACTTATTTTCTGCAAAATCCTAGATCCTGAAATCCTAGGATTTTATTTACATATTTTGTTTATGAACTCCAAACTTAATTAAGAATTAAGATTATAAAATATGTTAGATCTAAAATTAAGAATTTTTAAATCTAAGATATATTCATAAAATTGGGTTCGAGCTTGGGTAGCTTAATTAGGTCTAGCAGTTGATTAAACCGAATCAAGAGTTGACTAGATGGGATCAAAAGTGCTTAAATTGACCAGCCTAATAGAATTAAGTTTGGGTCAAGATCGAGTCACATGAGTGATCGATCAAGCTAAGACCTAATTAAGCTCAATGGTTAGAGTCTGGATTGTAGGCTAATCTGATTAGTTTTGGCTCAATAATTTGATGTCTAAGGTAAGTTTGGCAGATACGATCGACTGATTTTTAATTAGGAGCTACTCGACTTGAATGCATTCTTGTCGAGTTAATGGCATATTTCTTCCACCGATCTCACTTATCTAACCATATTTGTCAGCTCAGTCCTGATTTAAGGTGGCTAATAATCCAAGCTAACCCATGCCACTAGGTTAGTCATAATAGTTATGGCTATGTCAAGTCAAGTTTAAAGAGACCTAAATCAAATCTTTCTAAGAAAATATTAAGTCTAAGGTCTTCCACCATTATAGATATGTGGGCCCTTTCTGGAGTTGATTATTCTCGATTGGTCATAGTGGTTCAGTTGCATCGAAAAGATATAACCATATCTATTAGGCATTGGATGCTACGAGCTGGAGGATGGATTGGGTTTAATATTCTGGATATGGTGAGAGACCCAATTAGAAATCCAATCTATGTAAATGGTGGGTCTGACTTAACTAAGAAGTAGATCAATATTTTGGGTACGGTGAGATTCATGAATTAGAGACCAAGCTAGGATACACCATGATTAGAGAATCATTAGATAAAAGTTGTTCACTTATTGGCTAATCCATCATCAATAATTATTAGGTAAGGTGATGAGTCAGTTGGTGGGATTGCATCACCCACTAGAAATTATTAATCATAAAGATTTTTGCATCTCTGCAGAGGGAGTGTAGGGATTCGAGAAAATAGTGGGAGCTAATTTATTTAAAAATTAAATTTTTAAATAAATTGATCAAGTCTTAATTATAAAATCTAACCAAAAACTTTGATTCTCTATAGAAAAATGTCTGCATCCAATCTACTAGCACATATACTAGACACCTATAGACTGACTAAACTCAATTACAAGGATTGGCTCCGAAACTTCAAAATCATTTTGGATTCTGAGAAGTTAACTCATGTATTAGACCAGGATCCTCCCATCTTACTAGCCCGTCCATCCGCTAAATAGAGAGCATCTCATGATAAATGGATGGATGAAGATAACAAGGTTAGATACTATATGTTGGGCTCGATGTCTGATGAGCTTCAGCGCCAACATGAAGATATCAAGATTGTCCACTAAATGTTGACTCACCTGCAAGAGTTGTTTGGTGAACAGAGTCGCGCAGCCAAATATCAGGTCACTAAACGACCTTTTAAAGCTAAAATATGTGATGGGCAGTCAGTCCAAGATCATTGTCTGATGATGATCAAGGACTTAAAAGAGCTTGAGAAGCTCGAAATGAAGTTAGACCAGGATCTACAGAATGACATAATTCTGTAATCCTTGACTGATGCGTATGGACAGTTTATCATAAACTACCATATGCATAAACTTCAGAGTACTTTGGCCGAACTTATAAACATACTGGTTACTGCTGAGCTTTCTATGTAAGGTTCTAAAGGCTCAGTACTTGCTATGGAATAGACTTCTTCTAAGAGAAAGTCTTTTGAAAAGAAGAAGAAGTCTGTGAAAAGGCTTTAGATGGAAAGAAAAAGAAGGTAGAGCTGAAGAAGCATCAACGAGCGGCCCGTGACAACCTCAGCTAGAGATGAGATCTCTCCTGAGTGATCGAGATAACTTCGGCCAGAAGATAAGATCGGAGACAACCTCGTCGGAGATAAGATCTCTCTCGAGCGACCATGTCAAACCTCGACCAAAGATTTAGATCTCTCCTGAGGCTTCCGTATCAACCTCAACTGTAGGAGATAAAGATCTCTCCCGAGCGTCCTGTATCAACCTCGGCTGTAGGAGATCAGTCTCCCTCGACGCGCCCATATCAACCTTGCAGAGATTAGATCTCTCCCGAGTGTCTGTATTAATCTCGATTGTAGAAGATTAGATCTCCCCTAGCGACTACAGAAATAAGATCTCTCTCGAGTCAACTCTCGGCTGCAAGAGATAGGACCTCCCCCGAGTCAACCTCGGACTGCTGGGATAATATTGCCCTCAAGGAGCTCAACCTCTGATTCAGTCATAGGAACGAATCTACTTCAACCTCGACTGAAGATGAATTCTTTCTGAGCTTCAACTTAGCATCAACTTTGGTGGAGATGAGATCTCCTTTGAGCTTCAACTTTCAACATCAACCTTGTGGTCGAAGATGAGATCTCCCTCGAGCTTCAACTCTAATTGACACAGACGCCTAGAAGAGAACTTCGGCAGTCGCCTTTTCTGCATCTCCTTTCTTCGAGTTTTGAACTCGGAGTGTGGGGACTATTGTTGGGGATAAACCCCCAGTCCTGCGAAGTCAGCTCGATGCTTTAGCCTAATGCAATCGGTAGCCATGGAAGAGCTTTAGCGGACGAGTTTAGCCGAACTCCTTCAGCCAATCGAACGCCTTCAGCCTACCTGGCCCCTACCGAACTCCTTCAACCAATCGAACTCCGTAGAACTCCTCAACCCGACCCTGATCTTTTGTCAAACTTTTTTAGCCTATCGAGCTCCTCAGCAATCGAGCTCTAGTCGACTTGCATGAGAGTTGAAACTTCCTCTGCGCCCCTCTAGTCGGATACCTATGAGAACTCCTTCCGAGCTTCTCCTTCAGCGAACTCTTCCAGACTTTTCCCCCAGTCAAATCTATCCAATGGTTTACTCTTGGATAATCCATTCAAACGTATCCCCTTCAGGAGTTCGAACTCCATTGGAATCGATAATGCCGAAGTCCACCAACCACACCACTTTCTCAGAGCTTACGATCATTAAATCTCGATGAACGATCGCCATCAGTCTGCTACAGCGACAGCAATCCACTATCAGGTGGCGATGGCTGTCACATTAATCTATGGTAGGCGGTGCTGTAGACGGCATCTTCTCCGTGACTGACCCCGTCAGACCTCGGACGGCCCGCTATTAGTGGCTGCAGCTATCATCATTAAACTCTACCTATAAAAAGGAGTCCTTCAGATATGCTAAACTCTAAGCTCTAAGCTCTCCTCTCCTCCTCTAAACTTTGCCAAACTCATTCCAGAGCACTTCCATTTTATTGGCCAGAAAAAGCTGACTTTGATCGTGAGAGGGTCCTGCGAGCCACCCCCCAGCCTTTGATGAGACTTTATTTTGTAGTCACCGATGGCGATCTCGTCCTCCTCCACTCCAGCTGGATCCGTACGACAAATTAGATTCCTGCACCAACAAAATGCGGAGCAATTCAACCTACTTGTCCAACAGGTTGTGGCCTCACGAAGGCAATGCAGGCCATGCAGCAGCCTCCGACGGTGACTCCACCAGGAAATCCACCATCGAGATGTCGAAAATCAGCCCCAAGAAAGAGTACCTAAGCTAATGTACCCATCATTCCTAAGTAGGAGAAACAGAGAGTCGAGGATCCATATTTGGATTATGATTCTCCTCTGGGGGAGACCTTTCCCATTTATAGCCAGAAGCCCCCCAAGATCTGCAACCAAGATGATGCCCTCGATCATAGATTGTGGGAGATGGATCGGTGGATTGAAGAGCTTGACCACGTCGCCCCGACTCATCATGCCAATGTCCGCACCGATCCTTCTTTCTCCCTCCAAATTATGCAAGAGCCCATCCCACCGAATTTTGAGCTCTCTCAATTCGAAAGCTACGATGGAACTTCTAATCTAGTTGATCATCTAGAGGCCTTCCAGACCATGATGCTACTCTACGATGCTTCAGACGCCATACTGTGCCGAGCCTTCCCATTTACCTTAAAGAAAGCAGCGAGAAACTGATACTCGATATTGAAGCTGGGTACGATCTTCTCTTTTGACTAGATGAGCCATCAGTTCGTGGCTCACTTCATTAGTAGCCGACGTCCGCACCGAGGTTCGAATTTCCTGATGAATGTCAAGCAGAAGCAGGGAGAATCCATCCAGGCTTATGTCATCCGATTTAACGCTGTGGCATTAAAGGTCTAGGACTTGGACCAGTCGGTCGCTATGGTCGCTCTCAAGGGCTGCCTTCAGAAAAATGACTTGCTATTCTTCCTAGAGAAGAAGTATCCTAGAGACTTCGTCGATCTACTGGCTTGGGCCGAAGGTTATGCTCGGAGTGAAGAGGCCTTCAGGGCCAAGGACGATGAAGGGAAGTCGAGTGAAGCTCGATCGTATTTTTGGACTCCTTCTGAGCGCAGGCGAGCCCGAACTCCCCCTTGGGCCCGGGAGCGTGAAAGCTCCAACGGAAGGGCGTGAAAGCCCCAGGAGCTAGAACCACCAATGTGAAAGGAACGATAAGAAGATCAGCCACCTCTCAGCATCAAAGCCAAGAGAAGCTTGCTCCGAATTGAGAAGGCCAACATGAGATAGAGGACTTACCACCCAAGGAAACTCGAAGGAACAACGCCCCCACAATCCTGAAGCATAAAAAATTCGAGGGTGTGCTGCCAGTAACTTTCCTTCGATAAAATTCTTTTATTTCAATAATATTATTTATAGGTGCAAAAACTATGTGATGACAAGAAAGAAGCAGTCAATAGTTGCTGTATTAGGAACAGGAGGAGAACCTCGTCCTAACATGAGCCGACTAAAGTCCTTCAACCTCGATTGTAGGAGATAAGATCTCTCTTGAGCGATTGGGCCAACCTCGACTGCAGGAGATAAGATCTCTCCCGAGTGCCTGCAACAATCTTGGCTGCAGGAGATAAGATCTCCCCCGAGTGACCGGGCTAACCTCGACTGTAGGAGATAAGATCTCCCTCGAGCGCCTGCAACAACCTCGGCCGTAGAGATAAGATCTCCTCCAGGATCCGGGCCGATCTGACTGTAGAGATAAGATTCCCTCGAGCATCCACATACGACCTCGGCTGCAGGAGATTAAGATCTCCTCAAGGCAACCTAGGCTGTAGGAGATAAGATCTCTTCCGAGCATCCGGGCCGCCTCGGCTGTAGGAGATTAGATTCTTCCAAGCATCCACAATAACTCGACCGTAGAGATAAGATCTCCTTCGAAGATCTGGGCCAACCTCGGTTGCAGAAGATAAGACCTCCCCCTAGGCAACCTCGACTGTAGGAGATAAGATCTCCCCTGAGCATCTAGGTGACCTCGATTGCAGGAGATAAGATCTTTCCCGAGTGCTCGCACAATCTTGACCGTAGAAGATAAGATCTCCTCCGAGGATTCGGGCCAACCTCGACTGCAGGAGATAAGATCTCCCCCAAGCATCTGCAACAACCTCGACTTAGGAATAAGATCTTTCGGAGGCAACCTCGACTATAAAGATGAGATCTCCCCGAGCGCCCGCAAAACTTCGACTGAGAGAAAATCCCCGAGGCAACCGACTGTTAGGAGATAAGATCTTCTGAGGGTCCGAGCCAATCTCGGTGTTAGGAGATAAGATCTCCCCCCGAGCACTCACATCAACCTTGACCGCAAGGAGATAAGATCCTCTAAGGGTCCGAGCCAATCTTGACTACAGAAGATAAGATCTCCTCGACGCCCGCATCACCTCGACTCAGGAGATAAGATCTCCCCGAGTGTCTGCATCACCTCGACCGCAGGAGATAAGATCTCCCCTGAGGATCCGGGTCGACCTCGGTTGCAAAAGATAAGATCTCTCCCTCGGTTAGAGATAAGATCTCTCTCGAGTGCCCGAAGACAAACCTCGCCTAGAGATAAGATCCTCTCGAGTGCCCGAGACAATTTTGGCTAAAGATAAGATCTCTTCCGAGCGACTGCATCACGAGCGCCCGTGACAACCTCAGCTAGAGATGAGATCTCTCCTGAGTGATCGAGATAACTTCGGCCAGAGATAAGATCGGAGACAACCTCGGTCGGAGATAAGATCTCTCTCGAGCGACCATGTCAACCTCGACCAAAGATTAGATCTCTCCTGAGCTTCCGTATCAACCTCAACTGTAGGAGATAAGATCTCTCCCGAGCGCCTGTATCAACCTCGGCTGTAGGAGATCAGATCTCCCTCGAGCGCCCATATCAACCTTGGCTAGAGATTAGATCTCTCCCGAGTGTCTGTATTAATCTCGATTGTAGAAGATTAGATCTCCCCTGAGCGACTACAGAAGATAAGATCTCTCTCGAGTCAACCTCGGCTGCAAGAGATAGGACCTCCCCCGAGTCAACCTCGACTGCTGGGGATAATATTGCCCTCAAGGAGCTCAACCTCTGACCTCAGTCATAGGAGACGAGATCTACTTCAACCTCGACTGAAGATGAGATCTTTTCTGAGCTTCAACTTCAGCATCAACTTTGGTTGGAGATGAGATCTCCTTTGAGCTTCAACTTCAACATCAACTTTGGTCGAAGATGAGATCTCCCTCGAGCTTCAACTCTAATTGACACAGAGCCTAGAAGAGAACTTCGGCAGTCGCCTTTTCTGCACTCCCTTTCTTCGAGTTTTGAACTCGGGAGTGGTGGGGACTATTGTTGGGGATAAACCCCAGTCCTGCCGAAGTCCAGCTCGATGCTTAGCCTAATGCAATCGGTAGCCATGGAAGAGCTTTAGCGGACGAGTTTTAGCCGAACTCCTTCAGCCAATCGAACGCCTTCAGCCTACCTGGCCCCTACCGAACTCCTTCAACCAATCGAACTCCGTAGAACTCCTTCAACCGACCTGATCTTTGTCAAACTTTTTTAGCCTATCGAGCTCCTCAGCAATCGAGCTCTAGTCGGACTTGCATGAGAGTTGAACTTCCTCTGCGCCCCTCTAGTCGGATACCTATGGAACTCCTTCCGAGCTTCTCCTTCAGCTGAACTCTTCCCAGACTTTTCCCCCAGTCAAATTCTTCCAATGGATTACTCTTGGATAATCCCATCAAACGTATCCCCTTCAGGAGTTCGAACTCCTTTGGAATCGATAAATGCCGAAGTCCACCAACCAACACCCACTTTCTCAGAGCTACGATCATTAAATCTCGATGAACGATCGCCATCAGTCTGCTACAGGCGACAGCAATCCACTATCAGGTGGCGATGGCTGTCACCATTAATCTATGGTAGGCGGTGCTGTAGACGGCATCTTCCTCCGTGACTGACCCCGTCAGACCTCGAGCGGCCCGCTATTAGGTAGCTGCAGCTATCATCATTAAACTCTACCTATAAAAAGGAGTCCTTCAGATATGCTAACTCTAAGCTCTAAGCTCTCCTCTCCTCCTCTAAACTTTGCCAAACTCATTCCAGAGCACTCCATTTCTATTGGCCAGAAAAGCTGACTTGATCGTGAGAGGGTCCTGTCGGAGCCACCCCCACCAGCTTTGATGAGACTTTATTTTGTAGGTCACCGATGGCGATCTCGTCCTCCTCCACTCCAGCTGGATCCGACGACAATTAGATTCTGCACCAACAATATCTATTAGGCATTGGATGCTACGAGCTGGAGGATGGATTGGGCTCAATATTCTGAATACAGTGAGAGATCTAATTAGAAATCCAATTTATGTAAATGGTGGGTCTGACTTAACTAAGGAGTGGATCAATATTTTGGGTATGATGAGATTCATGAATTAGAGACCAAGCCAGGGTGCACCATGATTAGAGAATTATTGGATAAGAGTTGTTCACTTATTGGCTAATCCATCACCAATAACTATTAGGTGAGGTGATGAGTCAGTTGGTGGGACTGCACCATCCATTAGAAATCATTAATCATGAAGATTTTTGCATCTCTACAGAGAAAGTGTAGGGATTCGAGAAAATAGTGGAAGCTAATTTATTTAAAAATTAAATTTTTAAATAAATTGATCAAGTCTTAATTATAAAATCTAACCAAAAACTTTGATTCTCTATAGAAAAATGTCTACATCCAACCTACTAGCTCGTATACTGGATATCCATAGACTGATCGGATCCAATTACAAGGATTAGCTCCAAAACTTCAAAATTATTTTGGATTCTGAGAAGTTAACTCATGTATTGGATCAAAATCACCCCACCTTACCAGCCCGTCCGTCCACTGAATAGAGAGCATCTCTTGACAAATGGACGGATGAAGATAATAAGGTCAGATACTACATGTTGGGCTCGATATCTGATAAGCTTTAGCGCCAACATGAAGATATCAAGACTGCCCACCAAATGTTGGCTCACCTATAAGAATTGTTTGGTGAACAGAGCCGTGCAGCCAAATATCAGGTCACTAAATGACTTTTTAAAGCTAAAATGCATGATGGGCAGTCAGTCTAAGATCTTGGTCTGATGATGATCAAGGACTTGAAAAAGCTTGAGAAGCTCGGAGTAAAGTTAGACCAGGATCCTTGACTGATGCGTATGGACAGTTTATCATGAACTACCATATGCATAAACTTCAGAGTACTCTAACCAAACTTATGAACATGCTGGTTACTACTGAGCTTTCTATGAAAGGTTCTAAAGGCTCAGTACTTGCTATGGAACGAACTTCTTCTAAGAGAAAGTCTTTTAGAAAGAAGAAGTCTGTGAAAAGATAGAAGATGGAAAGAAAAAGAAGGCAGAGCTGAAGAAGAAGGCCGCTGATAAAGAAAAGTATTTCCATTGTAATACTGATGGCCACTGAAAGTAAAATTGTCCTATATACCTGGCCACCCTAAAGAATAAGAAGAAGACAGGTCCTTCTGGAGGTATGCTCGTTATTGAATCTAACCTTATGATTTCTTCTGCATCCAGTTGGGTGTTTGACTCTGGTTCTAGTGTTCATTTATGCACTTTCGTGTAGAATCTTGAGAATAGCAGGAGGCTGAGGGATGGTGAGATGATCCTATGTATCGAAAATAAAGCAAGAGTTGCTGCTGTGATCGTGGAAACCTATCCTCTTCGACTACCATCTGGCTTAGATTTAGTACTTAGAAATTATTATTATGTGCTTGCTGTAAGCAGAAATTTGATTTCTGTTTCATGTTTAGCATAAGAAGGCTATGTAATTAGTTTTCTTAAGGACCATTGTAATATTCTGTATGAAAAAAATAAAATTACAAGTAGTTTCCTCCTTAACGGTCTTTATCAATTACATATTAATGTATCTATTTTTAATATTGAGCAAAATATGAATGCCATAAGATTAAAATGACCCAAGGATAGTCCAAATGATAGGTATCTATGGCACTTAAAATTAGGTCATATAGCAGAAGATAGGATTAACAAATTGAAGAAAATCGAGCGATTGAGTCCGTTGACTTTCGAGTCATATCCAATTTATGAATCTTGTCTTCATGACAAAATGACTAAGCTTCCTTTTGTAGGATATGGAGAAAGAGCCACGGATCTACTTGCCCTAGTACATACTGATGTGTGCGGTCCATTTAATGTGCCAACTAGAGGCAACTTTATCTACTTCATAATCCTTACCGATGATTTATCTCGGTATGGGTACATGTATCTTATGAGACACAAGTCTGAAGCTTTTGAAAAGTTCAAAAAATTCAGACATGAAATAGAAAAGCAAACTGAAAAATTCATTAAGATTTTTCGATCAGATCGAGGAGATGAATACCTTAGACGGAAACCCACCTTGAGAAGATGAGACTTAGATTTGTAGCAAATTGGCTTTAGGTCAAGTTGGAGTTTGTTAGATATATGTGTGCCCTAGAAGCAAGAATTAGCTAATACTTGTAATACACATCTAAGGGCAAAAATTATAATTTTGACTATAAATAATAAAATAAATTATTTTCTATCATAGTATGTATTTGAAAGTGTCTGTGATACATTCTTTGAGTTAATGGTAATGATAGTTCATATTTTCAAGAGTTAAAAATTTAAGATATGAATTTTCATTATTAACTCATAAAATACTCCTGATCGTAGGATCATCATGACGATGGTAATTGATCCGAAAGATTGGTGTACGATCGCTTCTTTAGGATAGATGAGTCTTGAGTTTATAGTATAGAGACACCAAAATGAGAGTACAGGTACTCGTTAGAGAACGAGGGCACTGGGCGTGACCACCTCGAGCAGTCATGAGGAATTCTACCTTCTCGTCGATGACTGGCTCGAAGCTGTAGTAGTGTGTCTGGTTCATTGACCTGAGGTGCATCGATAGTTCACCTTGAGGGTGTTATAGTTTGACTACACCATAACTCGATCTTCTAGCCTTTTGGAATTCTGAGGTGTATGTTGGCTATAGCATCTTTATTGTAGGAATTGGATTACACCGATAGGAGATCTATCTACCTCGGTAGAAGAGGAGCAGCCTTATGATCGTCATGAGAATCAAGTCCATAAGCCAATGGCCATGATAGAGTGAAATAATAGAAAGAGTTTCTATTAGAGTTTTCATATTGAACTTGAATTGAATGATTAATTCATAAGACGAAAATTAGAGTTTGATGAGATCACCTTAATCCTAATCTGATCGGAGCTCAAGATAGAGAAACTTAATCACATAGATTACTACATCGAGAGGTTTGTTTTTAGTTCTGATGGGTTGCCACCATATACTTCTAGGTGTCACTAGTGGATTTTAGGAGCAATTAGAATGATCTGGATGATCGATCATACTAGTTGTTTGAATCAAAAAAGTTCAGATCCATTGGAAGGTGTTTCGATGATGTCGATGATAGAGATCATGACATATCCTATTACCATACAGAATTGAACCTAACTAGGTCATACAAATAAGGGTTTGGATCTGGATATCATCAATTAGACTAACTCAATTCAATTGATTTGAACAAGATTTAATTAGGTTCAAAAAAATCGTGCTAGCACACGATTGAGCCTAATATTCTCCTTTAACAATCATTAAAAGTTGTCTCAATAGAGCCAAATGTATTTGAGCTCACTCAGGAATCTTTACTTGGTCTGACTGGAGCTTGTCTAGGTCAGAAAAGGGTTGTCTTAATTTATGAGATAAATTTGAGATAACACCTGCCATTTTTCGTCACCTGCTAAATCTTATCTTTGGACTTTGGTCAAATATTGATCTTTGACACTTAGACATCTGCCCATATGTCATGCACCCATAGGAGAGAGTTTTGACCCTTGCCTCTCTGCTAAATAGCAAAAAGGCAAGAGGCACATGCCTAGGGAGGCGTGCATCCAAAAAGGATAAAGATTGGAGTCCCATATGGATGGAACTCCAGTTTCTTCATGGTTTCAAAGTAGATGGCGCTAAAGACTCATCTTTGATCAGTCTTAGTGCCACCTAAGGAGGTTTGTGAGGGACTCTAAACTGATTGGATCAGATGATGTCATCTCACCAACTAGATTTAGATCTGATTGCATAAAAAGCTGCAATTGGCTGGGATGATATGGCACTGCATGGCGCAGCAAGGTCTATATAAACCCTGTTTGTGCCTAGGATTTAGATGCTTTGCCCTTTGCCCATGCCACATAGCCCCTCTCCCTCCTTCTCCATGCCACCCTCTGATCCTCTCTCTCTTCTTCATACTCAAGAAGCTTTGGGCATGAGTTTGGTGTGATCCAAGCAAGAGAAAGATGATAAGAAAGGAAGAAGGCAGCACTATTGCAAGAGACGACACTTGATCTTCAAAAGCCATTTTGAAGATCTTCAAGATCAAATTCAGATTTGATTTTTGAAGGATAGATTGAGAAGGAGAAAATCTTTAGATCTTGCCTGAGTGGATACCGATAGAGGCCAGGTGCTTGCGTGGCTACATCCAGAATCTCAGACAAACATTAGAATCATCATAGGATAGTAGGATTACCCATAACAAGGTATAATTAAATTAGATTTACTTTAATTTATTAGATTAATAAAATTAGATCTGAAAAGTCTTAGATCTAATTTAGATCTAAGAAATTTTTTTTTGAAATATCCCTCTTGATCAAATCAGATCTGAACGGACCTGATATAGAAAATAGGATTTTTTCTTCACATGTGTTAGAGATGTGGGTGACCGTGGAGGCTCAGATGCTGGTGGAGTAGATGCCATCAGTAGAGTAGATGTCGATGGTGGAGGTCCCTAAGCAGTCAATGCAGAAGTTGATGGAGTATGCTCCGATTGCTCCTCACATGCTGAACTCTGCGTAACCCATCGAGAGGCAAGAGTGAAAGCTAGATGGCATTTCGGTGCCATCATGACCTGCAACATTAATGAACATTAATCAATATAACATGTTGAACAATAATAAAAAATATGCCTAGGTACCATCCAAACAATTACATATAAATATATGGATGTCGAAGATTATGTACTCTAATCAATTGATGGATCTATTGCTATGCAATACAATAAACAAAAGCAACAAGACGGGGGTTCTTTTAGTGGTCAACACGGCATGGCATGGCATGGCCTATCGGCATGGCATGACCCAAGATACGGCATGACACTGCACAGTCTACCGACACGACATGGCCCAAGGCACAGCACAGCCCAAGGAACGACCTACCAATATGACATGGCACAGCCTACTGACACGGCATGGCCTAAGGCACGATCTACCAGTACGGCATGGCATGGCACGGTCTACCAGCATGGCTCAGATGTGGAGCTCCACGTAGTCATTCGAGGGGTGGGGTGAAAGCTAGATGGCATTTCAGTGCCATCGTGACCTGCAATGTTAATCAACATGAGTTTGAGTATTTAACCATGTGTTTCATGAGTGGATATAGGTCTTTTCAGATATTTAAATTGAAGAATCATTTCAAGAAAATATCTACAAAAATTCATCAAGTCAAGATCCTTAAAGAAGAAATTTTTCTTAAGCTTCCAAAGATCAGAAGAAAGAGAGCTCTTTGACCAAAAATAAGAAAGATATAAAGAAAAATTCAAATAAAAATTAAATCTCTTTGATTGGTAGCAAAAATCCCTAAAAAATCTCTTTGACCAAAATAGAAACTCAGTTTTTGTGCTCTAAGAGCGAGAAGTCTCGCAGAATTCTTGAGAGGTCTCACGGTTTCGGTGAGACATCTCGTTTAGAATCGAGAGATCTCAAAATCTCTCTCCAACCGTCTCTATTTTAGAAATTCAATTCATCCCTCCTCTTGGATTGCAACTTCTAGGCAACAAATATAACATGTTGAACAATAATATTAGCAATACATCAATAAATAGACTTTAATAATTTATACCAGAATGTTGACATCATCACCTAGTGGCATCTACAATATGAACATCACCATCGCTCCTAACAAATATATCTGGGACCTCGACAGTACCAAGTAAGTTTTATCTTAGAGGAGCACTTTGCATGCATGGTCCAATATCGTTATCAACTTTGGTATCATTAAAAATATGCCTAAGCACTATCTTCACAACAACACCCCATTGAGGCTCCAAGGGATCACTAACGTAGAAGACTTGACTAGCTTGGAAGGCAAGTATATATGGTTCTTCAGTGCAGAGATGGTATTGTATGTTAACGAGAGTAAAACTATACTCATCAGTCTTTATCCCAGACTGTGATAAGGTGTCAAACTAATTGCACTTTATCAATACAATCCTTTCTTTAGAATAATAGTCCAAGATGACTATCTTCTCCACTATACCATAATAGTTTAAATTCTCTGTATGAGGCTGTGAATCCCTTAAGCTAGCATAACACCCAATGGTGGCGCTCAACATGATGCCACTATTTTATGTTGCCATATTTACGGACCTACTATGAATATTAAACCTGTGTCCATTAATGATGAGTTGTTTATACTCACGCATGGTATGATTAGGATCCATTGAAAGAACACGTACTTCAGGGCTCACATCACTGAGCGGCAATCTCTACATCTAATTAAATAGATAACACCTAATTAGTAAATATGTTCAAATAAATTATATAAGGTAAAAATATATAATCACTTACATAATCTTTGAACCATTCAGAAAATTTTTTGCTGTGCATTTTCTCTTTCTTCCACATACTTAGAGTGCCATATTTTACTCTTATGACCTCCTTATGTTTGTTACATGCACAAAAAATAAATTTAAGTATAATTGAATATTTTTTCTTAATGCTTAAATCAGTGAGGCGGTATGAAGTGAAAAGTCCACCTAGCTATGGAATGGACTCAAATGCAGGCTCAATTAGTTCATACTGATCATCCTGATTTCTCATTGATCAATTACGACGTGTCTCGAGCTTGTTTAAGTATATAATATAAAAATCCATATACTCTTTACCCAAATAACCTTCTGCTATGGATCCCTTTGGGTGATTCATATTTCTTACATAAGATTTTAGAGTTTGAATATTCCTTTCAATGGGATACATCCATCTGTAGAACACTGGGCCTCCAAGTGCAACTTTCCCACAAGGTGCACGGTGAGATGCATCATAATCATGAAAAATGATAGTGAAAATATCTTCTCTAGATCACATAATATAGTCACATTCCTTGCCTTCATTTTCTTCACATCTTTCTTAAGCAATCTCTTTGCATAAATATCTTTATAAAAGTTGTAAAGACGAATAACAGTCATTCTAACATTTTTTGGCAACACGCGGTGAATAGCTATTGGTATCAATTCTTACATCAGCACATGATAATTATTAGTCTTCAATCCCTCAAGTTTGACATCCTTACTATTCACATGCTTTGATATGTTGCTTAAGTATCCATCAAAGATCTTTATGTTCTCCAATACACAAAGAAATGTGGACCGTTTGGAGGCATTCATAATATAGCATGCATGAGGGAGCCTCCACTATTCTTCCCCTGTTAGCTCTGGATGGAATGATCTCCTAATATTTCATTCTTTCAAGTCAAATCAAGAATTCAAGTCATTCTTAGTCTTATCTTTGATATTTAATATTGTTGCCAATAGGAGCTCGCACACATTCTTTTCAATATGCATTACATTTAAGCAATGGCACAATAAATTTATCTCCCAATATGATAAGTCAAAGAAGATACTCTTTTTTCTCTAATTAAAGTGTGTATCATCTTTCTTTGATCCACACTTCTTCTTTTTACCATCAATCGGATCATCTTTCCTAAATTCAATACTGAGACCATCCAACTCTCTAAGTACATCACTTCTAGACATCCGATTAGGCACCTCACCTTCTTCAACAGTGCCATCGAAGAAGCGTGCATCTCTTCTATATGGATGATTTTGATGGAGAAAATATCGATGCCCCATATAACTAAAGCTCCTCTGATGTGTCAACCTTCTAGACTGGGTGTTTTTTCCATAAATCGGGCATGCTAGCTCATCTTTAGTGCTCCAACTCGATATTAGGGCATAGGCTGGAAAGTCATTTATTATCCACAAAAGCACTATGCACATGAAGAATGACTCATTTAGCAAAGCATCAAAAGTTGGAACACCTTGAATGCTCCATAACTATTTTAGTTCGACAATAAGAGGCTACAAATAAATATCAATGTCATTACCTACCTCCATTGGTCCAAGAATGAGCACTATCATGAAAGCAAAGGATTTTTTTATACACATCCATGGTGGGAGGTTGTAAACATGAATAAATACTGGCTATATACTATGGACGGTATTCATATGCTTGAACGGATTGAAACCGTCGCACAACAAGCCCAACCTCACGTTACGTATCTCATGTGCGAAGTTAGGATGTAATTCATTAAACTTCTGCCATGCCTCTCCATCGGCTGGATGTGTCAATGCATCATCTTTTATTCGATTCTCTTCATACCATCTCATGTCCTTCAATGTCCTTACCGACATAAACAACTTTGTAGTCTCGGAATCAAAGAAAAGTGCCACATCAATGTTTAAGGTATGTGAGTCTATATGCCATCTTTATTCTATTTTTATTTTGACACACCGCACCTCATGCACTCATTTTGGTTGACATCCCCCTTCCAATAGAGCATGCAATTATTGGGACATGTATATATCTTGGTGTAAGCAAAGTCTAGCTGTTCAATAATCTTTGATGCCTCATAATTATTCTTCAAAATTTATGCATTATCCGAAAGAATGTTCCCCAAAAGCTCTAATATGCAGTTCACTTTATTATTACAGAACCCATTGGATTTACATGATACAACCAGATTAAGAACTCCAACTTTGCCATCTTTTCACATCTAGGATACAATGAAATATTAGCATCCTCCATCAACTTGCAGATCTTCTCTACATCCTCACTATTTATCATTCCTCCAACCATAGGATCAGGCATGGATGTTGATGCACTATCATTATGGCCAACAAACAAAAAAATATCACGAACCATTTGTTCCACTCCTCCATCATGTTAATCGTCTTCTTGCAGTCTGCCCTCACTATATTGGTTCCAACAAATTTCATAACCAGCTTTAAAGCCATAAATAGTGAGGTGATCATTTACATCTTGACAAGGTAGCACAGTCCATCCATATATTTTTTATAAGAACATTGGATCAGTCCATGGTCCTCAAATTTTTCTATAGCAAAATCAAGAAATTTGTGAAGTCTAGCCTCATATTTTGGCGAGAGCCTACTAAACTTCATCCATCCCTTATCCATTTTAAAAATGATGATACTATAATTAAATCATTTGTAAAACTTAAATTATATACTAATGCATTATAAACAAATATGCATTATAAATAAAAAAATACATCATAAACAAAGATTGAAATACATATTATGTGTGGAACTCATATTAAATATCATTTTCAGATATGTAATAAATACATCATATCACCAACTAATAGGTAAAGATAGGTCCTATCCTATTCAAAAATTATATTAATTTTATAAGTTCAATACAGTAATCAAATAATATGCAACAGGGATCGAATGAAATTTCGACAGTATTTTTCTTAGTTCTCCCATGTAGGGAGAATAAAAGGAAAATACTATCCAAAATTTCATTCAGAATCCTTAGCATATTATTTGATTACTGCAACTACCTATAGAATTATCTGTAATTTTCAAACTATCCAAATTGAATAATTAATTAATCATTGTACATAATTCTCTCATCCGTATAATTACATATAATTGTATAGATGTCGAAGATTATGTACACTAATCAATTGATGGGTCTATCATTATGCAATGCAATAAATAAAAGTAACAAGATATAAACATCCAAAAAATGTTATCTGATAAATTTTATAACATGAATTATATTTATAAATAATTAATAATGAGCAACAGTCGTAGATTCGATCTCTTGTGTAAATCTGGATGTTAATCCAGAAACCTAAAAGAAGAATGAAGTAGATGATGGCGACACCTTAGGGCTTAAAGTTGGAACCTTAGAGAGATATCAAATTCTGTTCACACCCATCGTGCCATCTCCTATTCTTAGCTGTCTTCGCCCTTCCATCATCTTTTTGACTGCCCGTCTCCCACTCAATCTTCATTGCCGATGAGGTCGGACCCCCTCCCTGATCAGTCGAGTTGGCTCGACTGTGTGCCATCCTCTATTTTTGGCTATCTCCGCCCTCCCTTCATCTTTTCGACTGCCCATCTTCCACTCAATCTCCATCATCGAGGAGGCTAGATCCCCTCCCTGATCCCTCTCTCCCTCTTTTGATCTCCCTCACCGATGAGGTCAGACCCCTCCCTCCCTCCCTCCCTCCCTCTCTCGATCTCCCTCGTCGACGACGGTGGCAAGGTTGAACCCCTTCCTCCCTCTCTCACTCTCTTGATCTCCCTCGTCGGGTGAGGTCGAAGCCCCTCCCTCCCAGCGATGTTGGTGAGACCAGACCCCCTCCCTCCCTCTCTCTCTCTCTCTCTCTTCTCTCTCTCGATCTCCCTCATCGGCGATGGTGGTGAGGCTGAACCCCTCCCTCCCTTCCTTCCTCTCCCTTTCTTAGTTTCGAATCCTGAAATTGGATCCAAATATTCAAGATCCATTAGGATGCGGGTCTGGTACTTCAAGTACAGACCTATTAGGTATTCGAATTCGAATCTAGTACCAGTAATTAAAATCAGGTCTAGATCTGAATATCCAGATTTCGATCCAAACCTGATTTGTTGATAGGTCTAGTCTAGTGATTAATAAATAATACTATAAAATTAAAATAAAAATTATACCTGTGGCTACTGAAAGGGGGTCGCATTAAAAACTCCGAGGGTCGCTGATGATAGTGCTAGAGGAAGACGACGACGTAGAGGTAACGTACGAAATAAAAGCAAGATAGAGAAGGGAGAGGGGGCCCAAAGGGGCACCGTGATGGGGAGGCCAGGAGAGGGGGAGGGCAGGGGGCGGGCAGTCGGGTATGGGAGGGCAAGGGCGGTGGTGGTCGGGGATGGGAGGGCAGGAGGCAGGCGGCGGGGGATGGGGAGGGCAGGGGCGTGGGTGGGCGACGGTGTCGGAGATGAGAAGGGCATGGGGCAGCGACCGAGGAGGGCAGGAGGTGGGTGGTCAGGGATGGGGAGGGCAGGGGTGGTGGTAGCCGAGGATGGGGAGGTTATGGGGCGGCGGTGGCTGGGGATGGGAAGGGCAGTGCGGGGGGTGGGACGAGTGGGGGTTGGATGGGCGGGGGTGGGCGAAGACCGTCAGGAGGGGCCAGCACAGGAGATTGATGTAGGGGGGTGGGCGAAGACCATCAAGAGATGGGGCCGACCGAGGGGAAGGAGGAGCAGCACCGCCCAAGGGGAAAGGACTTGGGTGGAGTCTCACCGACGATGGAGAGGAGGGGAGAGAGAGAGCGCATAGGAGGAAAGAAAAATTAAAAATTTTTAACCTAATCTATGACAGCGATTTTTGAACTACTGCCATAGATCTATGGCAGCGGTTACTGAAAATTACTATAATAGATCTACAGCAGCGGGTTTCTAACCATTGTCCTAGATCTATAGCAGCGATTTTTAGTAACTGCTGTCGTAGATTAAAAATAATTTTTTTTTATTTTTTTTAAATATTATATAATTTTAAAATTTAATGCTCATCTTTACCGTTCATTATCTAAATAATTACTATTAGAGTGTCATCACAAAAGATCGTCTCAATCCGGTGGCCCTAGCTTCATCGATCAGAAAAATTTGATTTCGATGATCATGAATGATGATGCGATGATTTAATAGATGGAGACCTTCGATTAGTCCAAAAATCTATGACGATGATCTTGATGATATTTATAGCATACTATCAAAGTTTTTCTTCAATCGGATATCGTTATCATGGTTAATTTAGTACGGAATGATTTCGGCCGTTAAATTAGAAACAAATGATCAAAGAACTAAACGATATTCGATTATGAGATAATTTTTTAGTTAAATAATTTTTACTATAATTTTAATTATTTTATATAGCGATGATAGTAAAATTTAAATCATTTTCGTATGAACTGTTCACGTTAAACAGATATTGCAAAAGCACGAGCATAACAACCAATGGAGTTTAAGAATGGTTATCAGGTAACGTATAGTTTTAGATCATTCTTAGTCTCATGAGTTGAATTTTATAATCACCATCATAAAAAAAATTAAAGTAGTAGCCAAGATCATTTATAATAAAAATTATCTCATAATTGGATACCATCTGATCCTTTAATCACTCATTTATATATAATTTAATGATCGAAATTAATCTATACTAAATTGATCAAGTTAATGATATCCAATTAAAATAAACTTTAATAGTATGCTACAAACATAACTGAGATCATCGTTGCAGATTTTTGGATTTATCGAAGGTCTCCATCTATCAGATCATCGCATCGTCATTCGTGATCATCAAAATCAAAATTTTTTGATCGATAAAGCTAGGATCATCGGATCAAGATGATCTTTTGCAACGATACTCTAATGATAATTATTTAGATAATGAATGGTGAAGATGGGCATTAAATTTTAAATTATATAATTTTTTAAAAAAATAAAAAAAAATATATGGTAGTGGTTACAAATAATCGCTGCCATAGATTGACTTATAGCAGCGATTATAAGAAATCGTTGCCATAGGTCTGACCTATGGCAGCGATTACAAGGAACCGCTATCATAGGTCGACCTATGGCAGCGGTTCCTTATAACCGCTGCCATAGGTCCGACCTATAGTAGCGATTTCTTTTAACCGCTGTCATAGATTCTATTGCAGTGATTTCGAAAATCATTGCTATAGTATGCACTGTCATAAGCTTTTTTTGTAGTAGCATGATTCAACCCTTTCAACCGACCGAAATCGATGTTTATCGGGTTGGATTGGATGGGATTTTGATTATTTGCTCAGCTCAAGCAGGATCAATAATTATGGCATATAGTTATTAAAATTTTTTAATAATAAATATTTTTTAAAATTTTTTAATATTTTATTTTATTTTATTTTATTTATTATATATTATATCTTTTATTATTTTATAAACTAATATTTTTTTTCTTCTTCTTTTATGTTCTCATATCTTCTTCGCGCCCATCGGTACCACCCACCTCCCTGGCCGCCCCACCACAACTTTTCTTCTTTCTCGTCAAATGCCAATCCCGATCACACCCCTATCCTCTCTCTTCTTCTCATACCTTCTCCACGCCCGTCAGTGCTGTCGCACTGTCCTTGCAGCCCTACCACCACTCTCTTTCTCTCTTGGCAAATGATCCCGATCGCACCCTTCGATGCTCCTGCTGGTACCACCACCCCCAGTGCCACCACTGCCCCTCCTTTCTCCTTCCTTGCCTCCTGCCCGATCCCCTTCCTGCTACTACCAATATCTCCCATTTCGACCATCCCCCTTCATGTGCTCTCGCATTTTGAATTCTGCTTATGCCGCTCCATAGCCTAATAGGAGAGCTGATCTCTGGCGGTACTGTCGGTGGTGGAAGCCGTGGCATGGGCCTCGTAGTTGTGGACCTTCTTATAATCGTGAAGGAGGTTGTCCCACTTATCATTGCATTGGTTCTAGTTCCGGAGGTAGGCATTGTTCCAGCAATAATTCTCAACCAACTTCCACCGCTGCTTCGTGGAGTGGGGGGTGGCACCGCTAGATGAGGAACCACTGCCACCGACATGGTGCTCATTGTCGAGGCGCTTGGCAGTCAGTAGAATGAGGGTCTCATGGATGGTCCAGTTTCCCTTTCGATAGTCGCGGGCTAGGATGGTGGAGGAAGATGGAGAGTACGCCAGCGGCGTGGGTGGTGATGGAGGTGGTGGGGGTAGGGGTGTTCCAAAAGTTCTAAGAGGGTAGTGTAGGGCTCGGACTTGGCTTTTTTTGCATCGGTGGTGGTCTTTGGAGTAGAATAGATTATAGAGTTGGAATGGAGGAGAGAGCCAAGAAAGGGATAGGGTTTTAGGGAGTATTATTAATAATAAATATTAATAATAAATATACTTTCTAGCTGGCACAACAAAAGTCATTTGGTTGATAGAATATTAAAAATAATATATTCATGTTAAAAAATATGAGAATATGAATAAGTTGGTTGATAAAAAAAATTTGTCAACTTTTCGATGATATTTACCTACAAAAGAACATGCCCTTAAAAAGGAAAATCCACAAGAGTGGAGTCATTTCCATCCATTAGCTCTCTCTCATGCCAAAAGACTATCGTCCATTCCCATCTACAAAATCCAACATCCCATCAGCATTGCCGGCAAACCTATCTATTCCCTAAAAAATGACTAAAATGGCATCTTCCTCCAAAACCCTAATCAAGATCTTCTAACCTGTGAAGTGCCTCAAATCCCTACCCATGTCCTCGGAAAACCTAACCCCCAAATCCTCCATCTTCGTCCTCTAGAAGCCCTCGCCCACTGATGAAGCCTCCAGTGGCAACGACCTCCTTCCACTGGAATGTTAGATGCATAACCTAGAAGCTAGATTGACCGATACTTATCATACATTCTAAGGGTATAATTATAATTTTGACTTATTAATAAAATTTGGGTTATTTTTTCAATCACATCTATGTTTTAAGTGTCTATGATTCATCTATTTGGTTAACATGTATGATAACACATATTCTCAAGAGTTGAAAATTTAAGATATGTATTATCAAAATTAACTCATAAATTGCTTCCGATCGTAAGATCATCACGAGGATGGTGATTAATTTAGAAGATTGGTGTACGATCATTTTCTTAGGATAGATGAGTTTTAAATCTATGGTATGGAGATACCAAAGCAAAAGTATAGGTATTTATTAAGAACAAGGGTACTGAGTATGACCAATTTTGAGCAGTCATAAAAGAGTCTATCTTCTCATTGATGACTTACTCAATGTTGCAGCTGTGTCTGATTTTCTAACCTAAGATGCATCAACAGTTCACCTTGAGGGTGTTATAATTTGACTACATCATAACTCGATCTCCTAGCCATTTGGAATCTTGAGGTGTATGTTAGCTATAACATGTTCATTGTTGGAATTGGATCTTACTAAAATGGGATCTATCAACCTCGATAGAGGAGGTGTAGTCCTATGGTGATCATAAGATCAAGTCCAAAAGCTCATGGCCACGGTAGTGTGAAATAATAGAAAGGAGTTTCTGAAGGAACCAGATCTAGGATTTTAGGACTAGATCTTGAAACTTTTTCAAGATCAGATAGTAAAAGACTAAAATAAATTAAAATTTATTTATAAAATAGAGAAGACCCTAGATCTAAGATTCTATTACATGATTATAGCATTAGATTAAATCAAAAATTAAAAACATAAGAAAGGAAAATGTGTTGATCGCATCAACACAGATCTACACTAGATTTATTATAGGTATGTAATAGAGGATCAGATCCATATTACCTATGCAAGTTAGACGTTCTAACTTATTACTCCAGGCTTGAGGATGAAGCTCTGAGCCGCACATGTATCCGACCTCTAAGAGATGTCAACATAAGTCCACGAATCCAGATCAAAGTTTGATCTTCAAACTTCTTCAATGGTCGATCCGGTGCTTTCTTCTTCAAGATTTGAATACTTTAAAAAATCAGAATGAAAGAAAGAGACTTTTGATTTGAAACAATACTCGAAAATCTCTATGGAGGAGGAGGAGAAGGGAAGAGCAAAAGAACCCTAGAAGAAGACCCTCTTCTTCTTCTCTTTTCTCTCACCTAGACACCTAGATTGGTGTCTATGAAATCTCCACACCCCAAGGGTTTCTCTCTCTGATTTTCACATGCCTAAAAGCCCTCTCAATGGTATAAAATCAATGCAAAATTCAACACAAAAAGACTTCCTTATAAAGAGATATGGACGAGTCCTTGTTGGGTCAAATTCCTAGACTAGGCAAGACCATATATGGCAAGTTGTTTGGGTGCCCCCTCCTTTGTTTTAGCCGTGGACCACCAAGGTAGGTGCACAAAAAGATGGGCTTTCTCCACCAAAAAAACCAAGGAAAAATAGAAAGTGGGTGGCACCTTATGGGAGGAGTTTTGGTTTGTAAGGATTCTATCTCATAGAATTCAAAATCAAAACAAACTACCTACCATTGACTTGGTTCACAAACTAATTTCTATATAGGATAGAAGGGAGAGTAACGGGTGCTCGTAGGAATGCTGGGCATGAGAGTTTTGTTGCACAATACTCTAAGAAGAGAGAGTGGGGGACATTGGGGCTTAGATGGCGCAAGGATGGAATCCTAATCTTACTAGGATTTCATATATAACTTGGTCAAAAATGGTTTCTCAAATCAAATTAAACTAGAAGTAAATCAACCTAATTAAATTAGATCCTAACCCAATTAAGAACTTAATTAAATTAGATTTAATTCTAATTTAATTTTTTAATCAAATTAAAAAATTGGGTTGACTTAGTTGAACTAGCATTAGTTATTCCTTGCACTTGGCTTATCCAATAAACCAATGAACTTGATCCAATTAAGTCCAAATTAAATTTAATTAAATTATATTTAATTAGACTTAATCTCAATCCTCTGACTTAATCAAATTAAGTTAATTAGCAATCTAATTATCAATCGATTCTCCTACAATACTTGCACTAGGTTAAATATCAATCGTATTGATCGTTTAATCTTAGAACGATACTTAATCATTGATCACGATCAGATTATGAACTCTAATGTACGTGACCCTATAGATCTGAACCTAAGTCGATAGTATAAAAATAAATTTTTTATACCAATCAAAATGATCATCTAGCAATGGTACCCGATGGTCGGATAGGTTGAATGTGTAGAGCAACATCCTTAGAACCCATGTGGATATAGTTTTCATATAATTCATTTTCTTAACCAAAATGCTTATAGGACTTCTCAGAGTTCAACTATCAACTCTGATCAGGCTGTCCACATTATATTTTAAAATACCAAATTCATCTAATAGATTATCCTTGCTAAGGTTTTGCTATATTGAAATTCAGTGATACATTTTTCTCCAACTCTTGGAGTAGTCAATCCCATCTTGATTACACACCAACTTTGCAAGTACTTGACTATGTCTAGAGACCTTCCATTACTGAATTAGAAATTCAATTGTTTGGTACCAAAGCACAGTGAGTTGCTTGCAAGCCACTAAGATGATCTCAGATCTAAGGGACACTTATACCTATATCCCATCAAAGACATTCTCGATAGCCAAATGCTCTAGAGTTGGTCACGTTCAATGATGATATATCCTTACATCTCACCTATATGGCACACTCCTTGGTTAAGAGAAAAACTAACCTTTATGGCACATAGCGATCTATGCTCGATAGATGCTATTATCCTAATTAACAATCTGTCATTTGGTCGTGAATAGTTTTAAGGACTAATCGATAAATTCTCTCTTTATCGAATCTAAATAGTCCTAAGAACTTCATTACAATATTAGAGTTCGTTAGAAGATGTAAACTTTATGATGAAAAAAGCTAAAATATTATTTTATTTATTAATAAATTAATTATAATTATAAGATAGCTCAACCATTAATAGGCTGATGATTGGCTTTGGAACATATTTTTTAACAACTCTCACTTGTCCTAAAGCCACTTGATACAATATCCAATATCCATCTTCAACTTAGAACTCCTTTATCACTAGGGCTTTAGTGAAGGGATTGGCCAGGTTCTTCTTTTCATTGATTTTCTGAAGGTTGCCATTACTCAATCCATGATCTTCCAGACCAGATGGAAGCGATGCAAAATGTGCTTCGTTCGCTAGTGTGCCTTTGATTCCTTCGCCTGAGCTATAGCACCAGTGCTGTCGCATTAAAGCAGGATCAGGCCATCAAGAGAGGGTGCTACTCCGAGCTTGGCGATGAACTTCCTCAGCCACACAGCTTCCTTCATGGCATCTGATGCTGTGATGTACTCCACCTCACAAATAAAGTTTGCCATAGTATGCTGCTTGAAATTCTTCCAGTAGATGACTCCATCATTTAGAGTAAAGATATATCCCAACATGCTTGTGCTATCATTATAGTCAGATTGAAAGCTGAAGTCTGTAAACCTTATAAGTTTTAGATCTGACTCGTCATAAACCAACCATTGGTCCTTAGTATTTCTTAAATACTTAAGGATGGCTTTAACCACTTTTCAGTAATTTTCTTAAGGATCAGATTGGTATCTACTCACTACTCCTAGTGAATATGCCACATCTGATCTCGTATATGTCATGACGTACATAATAGATCTGACTATCGAAGCATATAGGACTCTACTCATACGCTCTCTCTCTTCAGAAGTTATCGAACAATCCTTCTTAGAGAGAAAAATTTCATGGTTTATCGAAAGATAGCCCTTTTTATGATTCTTCATGCTAAATCTCTTCAGCATAGTATCTATATATGTGGACTGAGATAACCCAAGCATCCTCTTAGATCTATCTCTATAGATCTTCATCCCTAGGATGTAAGATGCTTCATCCAAGTCCTTCATGGGGAACTGCAATGACAACCAAACTTTTATTTTCTATAATATGGGATGTCATTCTTGATTAAGAGAATGCTATCCACATACAAGACAAGAAATACCACTGTTGGACCATTTGTCCATTTGTAAATACAGGGCTCTTCTCTATTCTTATTGAATCCATACGTTTTGATCATCTTATCAAAATACATGTTCCAACTACGAGATGCCTGCTTCAATTTATAAATAGATCTTTGAAGCTTGCATACCTTGGACTCATCTATGGATGTGAATCCCTCAGGTTGTATCATATACATCTTTTCGGTCTACTTTCCATTCAGAAAAGCTGTCTTCACATCCATCTGCCAAATCTCATAATCCAGATGGATAGCTATCACAAGCATTATTTGAATAGATTTGAGTATTTCCATAGAAAAGAATATTTCATCATAGTCAATATCGTAATATTGATGATATCCCTTGGCAACCAGATGGGCTTTATAGATCTTCATCTTTCCGTTTGCGCTCCTCTTTCTTTTGAAGACCCACTTACATCTAATGGGTTTAACCCCTTTGAATGGATCAACCAATATCTATATATCATTGATCTTCATGGACTCCATTTTGGACTTCATGGCCTCGATCCATTTCTCAGAATCAGATCTCTACATTGCATCCATATAGGTGATTGGATCCTCATCATTCTCATCAAGTTCGATGGGATCACTATCCTAATTTAAAAAATTGTAGTATCTATCTAGCTGATGTGGTGCTCTATTGGATCATCTTAATGATGTAGGTACATTGAACTCTGGATTTGATCTAATCAAATTCGACTTAGGTTTAGTTATAGGTATTGATCTTTCTACCTGTTGAATTTCATCAAGTTCAATCTTAGAGGCAACAGTTCCTTCACCAAGGAACTTCTTTTCTAAAAAGATTATCTTAAGACTGACGAACATCTTTTGTTCATCAGCATGATAAAAAAAATATCTTTTGGTCTCTTTTGGGTACTCTATGAATGTGCACTTGTCTGACCTAGGTCCAACTTTATCTATAACTAACCATTTGATGTAAGCCGGGCACCCCTAGATCCTAAGGTGTGAAAGTACTGGCTCACGTCCTATCCATATCTCATATGGAGTCTTAACTATAAATTTACTTGGAATCCTATTTAATAAATAGTAAGCTGATTCAAGTGCATATCCCCAGAAGGATATCAGCAATCTGACAAAATCCATCATGGATCAGATCATGTCTAACAGAATCTGATTCCTCCTTTCAGACATACCATTATGCTGTGGTGTTCTTGGAGGAGTTCATTAGAAGAGAATTTTATTCTCTCCTAGATATGTGATGTTGCTCCAAGAATTGATTTTGATGATTACAAAGCATTTGAGGGGATTACTAATGAATTTAGCTTGAAAAAAGACTTTTTGTATTTCAGAAGCAAAATTATAATTTTATCAAGTTTTGATATGAGAGCCTTAAGAGCAAGAATAAAAGATTTATGATCTTTTGGAGGTAGTCTCATGATTTTTGGATGCATATTTTTGAAGAAAATCAAGTTTGAAGCAAATGAATTGACCCCTAGGTCTACTCCTATTGAAATGGGTTGTTTGGCACGCTGTCTTTGTGCCAAGGGTTGACCTCTGCTGTTCTGAAGGCTAAAAATATAGAATAATTAATTTTTTAGATACTATCTCAGAGGTTGACCTCGAGGTCAACCTCTGTGCCGAGGTCAACCTCTGTGCTAGAGGTTGACCCATGAGTCGACCCTTATGACGGAAATCTTCTACAATAGCTAGTTTTATCCCATTTTCATAGCTTTTAATACTTTCTTTAAAGTCTCCAATGACTACAAATCTTGCCCAGGATTCTCTCCTCCATCCATTGAATATTTAAAAGACTATAAAAAGGAAAAAAAATATAAAAGATTTCATTATTCAATTTAGCCCTAAGCAAAAAGTCCTCTTCAAGAAAAGAAGATTTCGTTTTTAAGTTCACCAACCTTTTAAGAGCTCATTCAAGTCTCCAATAACCTTGAGAGAAATAAAAAAAGCTTCCTCCATTATTGTGAAAAGTATTCTTAAGATTTTATTTGCTCATTAAGGGAGCTAAATTTGTATTTGATTGTCATTAACTCTTATACTCTGCTTTATTATTTCGATTCAAGTTTTGGGAGGATTCCAAAACTTGGAAAGATTGATCCAAACATTAAATCGAAGTATGTAGGATTGGCTTGTATCCGAAAAATAAGTATGCTAGCTTGAGATAGCTAGAGTCGGAGGTACTGATGTTGTATTCTAGTTCAATATGTTTAGTGGTATTGAATTTCCAAGTAGGAGCTTGGGGAGTAGATATAGGTGAAAGAAAAGCATCAAATTACTATAAATTTTTATTATTTGTAGTGTGCTTACTATCTTTCTTTTCTTAGTTTGTTAAATTCTTGCTTTCTAATCTTTTATATATTTATCTAACCTAAATTGCTTCATGCATACTACTTGCATATCATCATTCAATCTAGACAACTTTAAATTAGTATTAAAATTTAAAAAACCTAATTCATCCTCCTTCTTGGGTTGCATAGCTGGGCAACAAGTGGTATTAGAGCTCGGTGCTCTAGCCCTACTTTGATTTAACTATCAAGAGCTAAAGATCTATGGTAACCCAAGTTAGTATTTTTCTAGTCAAGGGGCAGTCCACAAACCGACCTCCACTTTTCAATGGATCAAACTATACCTATTGAAAAGCTCGGATGAGAATATTCATACAAGTACTTGACTATGATAAGTGGAGTATCATAGTTAATGGACCGCATACACCCGCTAAGATAATTGATAGTGTGGAATCAACCAAACCCAAAAAGGAATGGGATGAGATTGATAAGAAAATGGCTCAACTCAATGCAAGAGCCATAAAGGTTTTATATTGTGCTTTAGATGCTAATGAATTTAATCATATTTCAACATGCATATCGACTATGAAAATATGGGATAGGTTAGAAGTAACTCATGAAGGCACTAATCAAGTTAAGGTGTTAAAAATTAACATGCTTGTGCATAAATATGAACTTTTCAAAATAAAACATGATGAGTCAATAACTGAAATATTTACTAGATTTATAGACATTATAAATGATTTTAAAAATCTTGGCAAGTCTTATCCTAACAGTGACCTTATGAGGAATATTCTTAGATCTTTGCCAAGGACATGGGAGGCCAAAGTAACTGCAATCCAAGAAGCCAAAGATCTGAATATTTTATCCTTGGAGGAGCTTCTAGGATCACTAATGACGCATGAGCTAAGCATGAAATAATATCAAGAAGAAGATGTCAAGAAGAAGAAGACAATAGCTCTCAAATCCACTACTCAATAAGATGAAAAATCCGATGAAACGGAAGATGAAGAACAAGATGAAGAAATAGCCCTCATCATAAGAAAGTTCAAGAGATTTTTGAAGAGAAAACAAGGGATGAGGAAGAGGCTACCTACCAAAGAGAAGTATAGCAAGGAAAAGGATAGGAAGCATCCCCTTATTTGCTATGAATGTAAAAAGCAGGGGCACTTTAGGTCTGAATGTCCTCAACTTAAAAAGGTTTCCAAGAAATATAAGAAAATGGCTATGGTGACAACATGGAGTGGCAGTGATGACTTAAGTTTCAAAGAGGAATAAGTTCATGAACAAGTCAACCTGTGCCTTATGGCACCTCAAAATGAGGTGTGTCTTGCATCCAAAGGAGAAAATCAAAGATGGTATCTTGATAGCGGATGCTCAAGACACATGACTGATGATGAGTTCCAATTCATCATGCTTGATGCTAAAAATAGAGGAATGGTCATCTTTGGAGATAATGGCAAAGAAAAAATTATCGATATAGATAACATTGGTATCACTTTCTCGAAGTATATTGAAAATATTTTAGTAGTAGATGGTTTGAAACACAATTTCTTAAGTATTAGTCAATTTTGTGACAAGAGTTACTAAGTTATTTTTGAATCCACTTTATGCATTGTAACTAGTTTCAATAATGATGGCATTAAGTTTGTTGGACATAGACATGATAATATTTATATGGTAGATTTGAATAATCTTTCTATGATAAACATGCAATGTCTAGAAGCTATGAATACCAAAATTAATGAGACTAATTGATTTTGGCACTGTAGGCTTGCACACATTAGTATGCATTCACTTTCAAAGCTTATCAAAAAAGAAATTAGTTATCAGTTTATTAAAATTGAACTTTGAAAAAGATAAAATTTATGATGCATGCCAACTAGATAAACAAACTAGAGTTTTATTCAAATCTAAGAACATTATTTCAACTTGTAGGCCATTGAAACTATTATACATGGATTTATTTTGTCCAATAAGAACAACAAGCTTAGGTGAAAAATATTATGATTTTGTAATGATCGATGACTACTCATGTTTTACATGAATTTTTTTTTTAGCATACAAAGATGAAATTTTTTATGTTTTTTCAAAGTTTTACTAAAAAGTTACAAGTGATAAAAGATTTTCAATTCAAAGCATTCGAAGTGATCATGGAACCACATTTGAAAATCAAGACTTTGAAAAATTTTGTGATGAAAAAGGAATAAGTCATAATTTTTCAGCACCTAGGACACCTCAACAAAATAGGATGGTAGAAAGAAAAAAATAGAACTCTAGAAAAAATGGCCCGTACCATGCTATGTGAAAGCAACCTCCTAAGATACTTTTGGATGGAAGCAATTAACATAATATGTTACATCTTAAATCGTACCCTAATTAGACTAATTTTAAAGAAAACACCTTATGAGCTTTGAAAAGGAAGAAAACCTAATATTACATATTTTCATGTTTTTGGTTGTCGATGTTTTGTTTTGAACAATGGTAAAGAAAAATTAGAAAAATTTGATGCAAAATCTGATGAAGCGATTTTTCTTGGTTACTCCTCTTCTAGTAAAGCTTTTAGAGTATTTAACAAAAGAACCTTAGTAGTAGAGGAGTCAATACATGTTGTCTTTGATGAGACTAATGATCTTCCATCAAGAAAGAGTGAGAATATTGATGATGCAGATCCTCTTATAGAAGGGATGAAGAAAATCATCCTAAAGAATTCAATAATTCAAAATGAAGAGGATCATGAAGACAAGCAAGAAAATGAGGATGAAGGACAATAAGAACAATCTCAAGGTACAAATGATCTTTCAAAAGAATGGAGGTATGTTCACAATCACCCCAAAGAACTAATTATTGGTGATCCTATACATAAGGTAAGAACTCGCTCTTTACTTAGAGATGCATATAATCATTTTGCTTTTGTTTCTCATTTTGAATCTAAAATCATAGATGAAGTGGAAAAGATTATAATTGGATAAATGCAATGCAAGAGAAACTTAATCAATTCGAAAGAAATAATGTACGGACTTTAGTATCAAGATCTAAAAATCATCCAATAATTGGCACAAAATGGATATATAGGAATAAATTGAATGAAAATGGAAATATAATTAGGAATAAAACAAGATTAGTTGCAAAGGGTTATAATTAAGAAGAAAAAATTGATTTTGATGAGATCTTTGTATTTGTTACTAGACTAGAAGCAATTAGACTTTTATTCGCTTATGCATGCTTTATGAATTTTAAGTTATTTCAAATGAATGTTAAAAGTGCTTTTCTAAATGAATATATTACCGAAGAAATTTATGTAGAACAACCTTTCAATTTTAAATATCATGCTTTTCCAAATCATGTTTTCAAATTAAACAAAGTATTATATGGTTTAAAACAAGCACCTAGGGCTTGGTATGAAAGATTAAATAAATTCTTGCTTAATAATGATTTTTCAAGAGGAAATGTAGATACAATCTTTTTCATTAAAAAAGATCATGATAACATCTTAGTAATACAAATATATGTTGATGATATTATATTTGAGTCTACTAATAAAACTTTATATCAAGATTTTACTAAGCTCATGCAGGAGAAGTTCGAGATGAGCATGATGGGTGAACTAACGTTCTTCCTCGAACTTCAAATTAAACAAACAAAGGAAGGGATCTCCATCATCCAAAGCAAGTATACAAGAGAGCTACTTAAAAGATTTGGGATGGAGAGCTCCAAAGCCATTGGTACCCTCATGAGTCCATCATGTAAGCTTGATAAGGATGAAGGAGGTAAAAGTATTGATACAAAAGTTTATAGAGGTATGATAGGTTCGTTATTGTATTTAACTGCTAGTAGATCAGATATCATATTTAGTATTTATTTATATGCATGATTTCAATCTAATCCAAAAGAATCATATTTAAATGCAGTAAAAAGAATACTTAAATACCTAAAAGAAACTCAAACCATAGGTTTATGGTACTCTAAGAATTTATCACTTGATTTAATTGGATATTTAGATGCAAACTTTGCTGGATATAGATTAGATAGAAAAAGCACTAGTAAAACTTGCCAATTTCTAGGAATTAACTTAATCTCTTAGTTTAGTAAGAAGCAAAATTTGGTAGCATTGTTTACGGTCGAGAATGAATACATTGCAGTCGAAAGTTACTGTGCACAAATCTTATGGATTAAGCAATAACTTGAGGACTTTGGCATCAAATTAAGCAAAACTTCCATAAGATATGATAATATTAGTATCATAAATCTATCTAAGAATCCAATCCAACACTCTAGGTAAAACACATTGAAATAAGACATCATTTCATAAGAGAGCATGTTCAAAATAATGACTTAATTCTTAATTATATTTGTACTGAAAAATAATTGGCTGATATATTTACTAAGATCTTGAGTGAAGATAAATTTTCTAAAATTAGGAGAGAATTGAAAATTCTAGATTCTTTTGCTTAAATATTCTTCTTTTGATTCCAACTTATTTTCTGCTAATATTTTTGGATCGATACTTAATTTCATTACTTTAAGTTAAAAATTATCCATCCTTCTTATTTTTTTCTTGACTATAAGAAAAAAATTATTTTTGAACTTAGTAAGAAAAATTATGGATAAATAATTATACTTTACTTGTCTCATGGATTTATTTGAGCATTCTAATGATTTTGATCATTTGATTCATTTTTAGCAACTATTTATATTTTACATATTTTGATCATATTATTATTATTTTTGAAAATTAATTAGTATCAAAAAATTATTTTTGATCTTAAAAGAGAATTATTGATGAATATTCATGCCTTGTTTAGATTGATTAATTTTAAAAAATAAATTTAAAAAAAATACTCTTTTTAAGTCTTTTGATATTGATGTCAAGCAAAATATTTTAAAGAAGCTATTAAAACTAAATATTCAAAGAGAACTTTAGTTTTTAATTAATTGATATCAGATAGCTTAACATTTATCTTGTATTTTATTGATCTTAATATATATATAATAATAAAAGAAAAGAAGAGATGATTCCTAAAAAATTGAATATATCTTATAATTTGCTTTGAATAATCTATTTAAAATCTTTAATCTTTGAAATGTTCCATCTCTTTTGAATTTTTGAAGTTCAAAATAATTTTGTTTAATGCATTTATATTATTCAAAAAGGGAGAGATGTGTTTTTAATCCATGTTGTTCATAAATAAAATTTTAAAAAAAAGAGGATATTCATTCTAAATTTATTGTATTCTTTCAAAATGGGAAAGAAAAGCTAAAAGATAAATTTATCCAACAATAATTATGAAAAGAGTAGGAGAAAATATTATGTGATGAATTTTCTGGTATTTACTTTAAAAAAATAAGGAGAAAGATATTTGTTTATTAAATATTATCTAGTTAGCCTTGACTAAATATTCTAATTAATTTGAGTTAAGGATAATAAAATTTGATTATTTATGATTCTTTTAACTTAAGTCTTCATGTGATTATACCGTTTAAATTTAATTGATTTGATTGCCAAATCATTTTTGATAACTAATTGGAGTTAAAACTAAATTGAAATATATTTTTACTCCAAACAAATTAATTTTGATTCATACTTCTAAATTTGAAACTCATTTAAAAATATAAATATAATACAGAATTTTTAATGTGCCTTTAGAAATCTTTGTAAAATTATTTTTGCTCTGATACTATCTTTGTTTTGCTCTGTTGGGGATAAATCCACTCCTACCGAAGTTCGGCTGGGTGCTTGATCTCTGAAGGATCCCACCCAGCAGCAGCCTCCATGGTTAAACCTTGAGACTCCTCCAATAGTCGGACTCCTTCCGAACTTCTTCTTCAGTCGGACTCCTCCAATGATCGAACTCCTTCCAGACTTCTCCTTCAGTCGGACTCCTCCAACAGTCAGACTCCTTCCGAACTTCTTCTTCAGTCGGACTCCAACAGTTGAACTTCTTTTGAGCTTCTCCTTCAGTCGGACTCCTCCAACGGTCGAACTCCTTCCAGACTTCTCCTTCAGTTAGACTCCTCCAATGGTCGAACTCCTTCCAAACTTCTTCTTCAGACGGACTTCTTCAAATAGCTAAACTCCTTTCGAACTCCATCCAGCAGCCCTAGAGGACCTTGACACTCATCCTCGATATAGCCAAAAGAATCGTCAATCTCTTCCATTTGAGCTTTGACCGTTGGACCCCAACGAGCTCGTACATCACAACAACAGACACTATCCCCCGTAACAAACTTCATGTGGCCCTGAACGGCCCCCTACTGGATGGTTACAACTGTTACTATCAATTTGTTATAGGCTCTATCTATAGAAGAGACCCTCCAGATATGCTTTGAAGAGGAAGCTCTCCTTCTCTTCCTCAAAATTCTGTTAGAATCTTTCTACATATTCTATTTCTATTGGCCGAAAGAGCTGACTTGATCGTTGGAGGATTTTGTCGAAGCCACCATCCCAGACTCCAGATGAGACTTATTTTGTAGATCCCGATGGTGACCTCATCCTCTCCAAATTTAACTTTGACTCTGACGATGGCTAGATTTTGCGCCAATAGGATTGGCACTAGAAGGAGGGGCACTCAAGTTATTAAGGTTTCCTTGTTCTTAAAGGAATACATGGTGGAGATCCCTCTTCATCCCAGTTAGAGTCTTACTTTTCCTCTCGACCTCTCGAGGATGCCCCCTAGAAAGGCTTCAACCCGACGATCAATTGCCTCTGAGGTTAGATCTCATCTAGATCTTTCTGCCCTTGTTTCGTCTCCTGTGCCTCAAGCTCCACCGCCTACGATGGTGGACATGGTGCAGTTCGATCTGCTGGTCCAGTAGGTCCGTGGCCTCACTAAAGCAGTACAGGCCATGTGGAAGCAATAGCCTTCTCTGGTGCCATCTCGACCAGAGTAGAGAACTCAATCTGGGGGTGGCTGACTTAGGTCAGTCGGTCAGCGACCCCTAAAAAAAGGAAGCAGAGGGTAGAGAGCCCTTACTCGAACCATGACTCGACCCTGGGGGGAGCTTTGCCCCCATTCCACTAGAAAACCCTGGAGATCAATGATCGTGAAGATCTCCTGGATCAAAGGCTCCAGAAAATGAGCCAATGAATCAAAGAACTCCATCATGCTCCCTCCTCCCATGGTAACGATATTTGCCCTAACCCTCCTTTTTCTCAGAAGATTATGTAGGAACCGATCTCATCGAATTTCAAGCTTCCTTAGTTTGAGAGTTATGATGGGATCATCGATCCGATCGATCACCTAGAGGCCTTTCAGACAATGATGCTGCTCCTTGGCATGCTAGATACCATTTTGTGTCGGGCTTTTCCATCCACCCTCAAGGGAGCTGCCAGAAATTGGTATTCGACCCTTAAGTCGGGAACCATCTTTTTCTTTGATCAAATGAGCCATCAGTTTGTGGCTCATTTCATTAGCAGCCGACGTCCTCATCGAGGTTTAGATTTTCTGATAAATATCAAGCAAAAGAAGGGAGAATCTATCTGGGCTTATGTCACCCGATTTAATGTTGCTGCATTGAAGGTCCGAAACTTGGACTAGTCTGTTGTAATGGCCGTACTCAAGGGCGGCCTTCAGAAGAATGATTTGTTGTTCTCCCTAGAGAAGAAGTATCTCAGGGACTTTGCCAATATGCTGATTCGAGCTAAAGGTTATGCCCGAGCTGAGGAGGCCTTTAAGGCTAGGGATAATGAAGCCGCCCAAGAGCGGCAAGCGGATGAACCAAACATGCCCATAGTTGAAGAGAATTCGAGTGGAGCTCGACCGCGTTCTCGAACTCCTCCAGAGCATAAGCAAGCCCGAACTCCTGTCTGGGCCTAGAGGCGAAGAAGCCCGGATAGAAGGGCACGATGGAGTTCTTTCTTTTAAAAGATTTCACAACTACACCCCTCTCAATGCTCCAAAAACTCAAGTACTGATGGAGATCAGGGAGCAACTGCCGAGACCAGAAAGGATGTGCACCCATCCCAATAAGTGCAATCCTAGCAAGTTTTGCCTCTACCATCACGATCACGATCACGATACAGAAGAGTGCATCCAGCTCCAAGATGAGAATGAGGAGCTCATCAGGCATGGTAGGCTTGGTCAGTTCCTGTGATGTCGGTCGAAAGGATGGGAGGATTGACCAAGAGCACCCCCACTATCAAAACTACCGAGGGGCGAGGAGCAGCAAGAAGATTGGCCCTTGATTGGCATCATTAACACCATCTCTGGGGACTTCGACGTGAGGAGGCTAGCATATCGACAGAGCCTGAGAAGAGATGGAGGACTGAGGAGCCTGTCACTTTCACCAACGAGGATGCCCGAGGAGTCCAGTTCCTGCATAATGACGTGGTTGTAATCTCTTTAAACATTATCGACTATGATGTACACGGCGTCTTGGTAGATAATAAAAGTTCTATTGATGTTTTGTATTATGATGCTTTCTCTAAAATATCCATATTCGATAATCACCTAAGACCCATGAGCTCTCCATTGGTTGGCTTCATTGGTGACACTATGCCAATGGAGGGAATGATAACTCTAACCGTGACTGTAGGGCAATATCCAAAGCAGGCCAAGGTATGGGTTGACTTTTTGGTGGTGAAAGCCCCTCCGCTTACAATGCAATCCTCAGCCGACCTGGTCTGAATGCATTACGAGCCGTGATGCCAACCTATTATCTAAAGATAAAATTTCCAACAAGCAATAGAATAGGTGAAATCAGACGTGATCAAGTATTAGCTCAGCACTGCTACTCCATCGCCTTGCAAAATGACACTCGACTTTACCCTTGCCCAATTGATAGGCTTGATGTCCGCGATGACCTTACCGAAGAACAGGATGAGCCCATAGAAGATCTTGTGACCATCCCCCTGAATGATGGAAATGCGGAGCATACGGTGCAAGTTGGCTCCAATCTGGAAGATGAAGTTCGAGAGCAGTTCATTACCTTTTTATAGAGGAATGCCGATGTCTTCACCAAGGTTTCGATGGATATTCTTGGGATTGATGTTGAGATTATGGAACATCGGTTGGCCGTTGATCCTAGGCATTGATCAGTGAAAGAAAGAGTTTGGGGCCATGCACCAGAAAGGTAGACGGAAATAGCAGAAGAAGTCGACAAGCTTCTCAATGTTAGATTTATTCGAGAAGTCAGCTATTCGACTTGGATCTCTAACATGGTCCTGGTCAAGAAGGCCAACGGCAAGTGGAGGATGTGCATCGACTTTAACAAGCTAAACAAGACCTGCCCAAAAGACAGCTATCCTTTGCCCATAATCAACCAACTGGTGGATGCGACTTCAGGCTATGAGCTCCTCACCTTCATGGACACCTTCTCTGGCTACAACTAAATTTGGATGGCACCAAAGAATAAGGAGAAGATTGCTCTTATTACTAACTGTGGTCTTTACTATTATAAGGTCATGCCCTTCGGGCTTAAGAATGCATGTGCGACTTATCAGCGCTTGGTCAATAAAATCTTCAAGAAGCAGATCGGCCGTAATATGGAGATTTACATCGATGACATGTTGATCAAAAGTTGAATGTCTATCAATCATATTTCCGACCTTGAAGAGACTTTCGATGCACTCAAAAAATATATGATGAAGCTGAACCCAACCAAGTGCGCCTTTGGGGTAGCCTCAAGAAAATTTTTGGGATTCATGATCTTGAGATGAGGGATTGAGGCCAATCCGAAGAAGATGCAAGCTATCCAAAAGATGATCACTCCAAAGTCCATCAAAGAAGTTCAATGCTTGATTGAAAAGATGGCATCTTTAAATTATTTTATCTCGAGGTTGGTCGAATGCTGCATGCTCTTCTTCCAAATCCTCAGAAACTCGAAAGATTTTCACTGAACCCAGGAATGCCAAAAGGCATTTGACAAGCTTAAGAATTACGTCGGCTCGCCTACCCTACTAGCCAAACGCAAATTCAGAGAGGAGCTATTTCTCCATCTCGTGGTTTCTCCTACAGTGCTAGTGGTAGTCCTGGTTAAAAAAGAGGTAAAAGTATAGTGACCAGTCTACTATATAAGCTGAATTCTAAGGGATGCCGAGATCAGGTATACAAAGTTGGAAAAATTGACTTATGCTCTTCTAATTGCAATAAGTAGACTTTAGCCTTACTTTCAGGGAAATGCTATAACGCTCCTCACTAACCAGTCGATCAAGCAATCCTTCATCAAATGGATGCTTTTGGAAGAATTGCAAAATGGGCCATTGAATTAATAGAGTTCAAGATCAATTATTGGCCTCGACTAGCAATCAAGGCTCAAGCACTGGCCGACTTCATAGTTGAATGTACCATCCCAGATGATGTCGAGCTTTAAAAAGAAACCAACATTCCATGGTTGCACCCAAGCTCCTCTGAAAAAAGAACAGACTTTCTTGAAGATTTCTGGGCCCTGTATGTCAATGGCTCTTCCAACACTTTCAAAGCAAGTGCTGGGCTGATCCTGATCAATCCAAAAGGAATTATCATGGAGTATGTGTTGCATTTTGAATTTCTGACAATAAATAATGGGGCAGAATATGAGGCCCTAGTAGTCGGGCTCAGGATAGCCAAAGAATTAGGAGCTGATTGACTTCAGGTTTGTAGTGACTCCCAACTAGTCGTGGGATAGATCAACGGTAGTTATGAAGCCCGAAAAGAGAGTATGGTAAAATATCTTGAGAAGGTAAAGAGCTTGACCCCAGCCTTTGGCAGCTTCAGCATTCGATAAATCTCAAGAGTGAAAAATGTAGGGCTGACCTTCTTTCCAAGCTAGCCACCCTAACTCCTAACGAGCTTCCGAAAGAAGTTTATTATGAGACATTGAAATGCCCATGCACTAAGAAACTATAGCCCATCATACTGGTTGGCCAGGAGCCCTACTGGATTGACTCGTTGATCGCTTATCTTAAGAATAGGGTTCTTCCTCATGATCCGAAAGAGGCTCAAAAGTTGAGAAACCAAACCTCCCGGTATGTTCTTTATTAGAATAAGCTGTATAAAAGGTCATATTCCCTGCCATTATTGAGATGCCTCTGACCCTTTGAGGTCGATTTCGTATTATGAAAAGTGCACGAGAGAATTTATGGAAGGCATCTAGATGCCAGATCTCTGTCTCATAAGCTACTCTAACAAGGATATTACTGGCCGACTATGCATGGTGATTATGTTAATTATGTCAGGAGATGTGATTGCTGCCAAAGAAATGCGAATGTCCAAAGGCAACCAGCCACTGAGCTTGCCCCATTGAGTGCTCCTTGGCCATTTAAATAGTGGAGAATGGATATTCTTGGACCCTTCCCAATGGCATTTGGACAACAAAAGTTTCTCCTAGTCGCCATCGACTATTTCACTAAATGAATCGAGATCGAACCACTAGCAAAGATTATCGAAGCTAAGGGGAAGGACTTTGTCTGAAAGTCGGTCGTCTGTAGATTTGGACTACCCCAAACTATCATAACAGACACTGGCCGACAATTCACCAGGATGAGGTTTGTCGAGTTCTACGAAGGTCTGAATATCTTCGACCACTTTACGTCGGTAGCTCATCCACAGGCAAATGGGAAAGCTGAAGTGACCAATCGGATCCTATTGCAAGGTATCAAGACAAGACTCGAAAGAGCAAGAGGATCCTGGGTGGACAAACTTTATCATGTTCTATGGGCATACCGCATTATCCAAAGGCTGTCGATTGGAGAAATACCTTTTGTCTTAGATTTTAGAATAGAAGCTGTCATCCCGATCGAACTTAAGCTTCCATCGATACGAGTAGTGGCTTTCAATGAGCAGCATAATTTGTAATACCTCAGAGCCAACCTCGACTTATTGAAAGAAAAAAGAGAGGAAGCCCAAGTTCGGATGGTAGCTTACAGACGAAAGGTAGTCCGATACTATAACTCCAGAGTCAGAGGCAAAATGTTCAGAGTGGGGGACTTTGTGCTTTTGTAAGCCGCCATCTCTCAGCCTCAGAATCAAGAAAAGCTTGTCCCAAATTGGGAAGGACCCTATGAGGTCATGAAAGTTGTTCGATCCGGGACATACTACTTGAAGAAACTCGAAGGGGCAGACCTACCTCGACCATGGAATTTGAAAAATCTACGAATGTATTATCGATGATTTGATTGCAATAAAATCTCCCTACTTCAAGATCCTAATCTTTATTGTATATTGGTAATAAAGGGGGACTACCCTCCGAACTTAATCTCATGATAAATATGGCCACATTAGGAACAGAAGGAGAACCTTATCCTAACGTGAGCAAATTTGAAGGCCTCATTCATTCTAGACGAGATGAGGGAAGAGACCTTGACAACAGCCCTAATGTGCCCCTATAGCTTATTAGGAATAGGAGAAGAACCTCATCCTAACATGAGCAAAGTCAAAGGTCTCATTCATTTTAGACGAGATGAGGGAAGAGGTTTTGACAACGACCCTAATGTGCCCCTACAGTCCGTTAGGAATAAGAGGAGAACCTTATCTTAACATGAGCAAAGTTGAAGGCCTTGTTCATTTTAGATGAGATGAGGGAGAGGCCCTGACAACGATCCTAATGTACTCCTACAGTCAGTTAGAAATAGGAGAAGAACCTCATCCTAATGTGAGCAAAGTCGAAGGCCTCATTCATTTTAGATGAGATGAGAGGAGAGGCCCTGACAATGGCCCTAATATGTCCCTACAGTCCATTAGGAACAAGAGGAGAACTTCGTCCTAACATGAGCAAAGTCGAAGGCCTCGTTCATTTTAGATGAGATGAGGAAAGAGGCCCTGACAATGATCCGAATGTATCTCTATAGTCCATTAGGAATAGGAGGAGAACCTCATCCTAGCTTGAGCAAAATCAAAGGTCTCGTTCGCTTTAGACGGGATGAGGGGAGAGGCCTTGACACCGGCCCTAATACACCCCTACGATCTCATTAGGAACAGGAGGAGAACCTCATCCTAACAAGAGTAAAAAAAAAGGAGAGAGAAGGGTTGAAGGCGAGCATTGCATTCACATGAGATAACGATGGATAAGAAATTATTTTATTATAAGTTTAAATTTATTATAAGTAGGATGGAGGTCGGCCAAATCGACTATATTTTGTAAGGAAGCCAACGCGGTAGGGATCAACAAGACTGATTACAAAAAAAAGAGAGAAGGGTCGAAGGCGAGCATTGCATTCACATGAGGCAACGATGGATAAGATATTATTTTATTATAATTTTAAATTTATTACAAGTAGAATGAAGGTCGGCCAAACCGACTACATATTACAAAAAAGCCAATGTGGCAGGGATCGGCAAGACCTATTACAAAATATATATATATATATATATATATATATATATATATATATATATATATATATATATATATATATATATATATATATATATATATATATATATAAAAGAAGTCAAAGCCTTAAGATGGATTGGACTCCTCAGGCTTTGGGTTGTCGACACCGACCATCACCAAGGCCTGCTTCAACCTAATGATTTTCTGCTCAAGTTCTTTCCTTTTATACAAATTGTCTATGTACACTCTATTGATGTGTTCGAACTGACCCTCGAGCTCCCGCCGCCTCCTCCTTAGGACCTCGGCCTCGGCCTCCACATCTTGGATGGTTTGATGCTCATAGATCAGTTGGAGCTTCAACCGCTAAACTTCGGCTTTTTCCATTCTGATAGCCTCTGAAAGCTCGTTGATGGTCTTCTTCAAGGAGGCAATCTCCTCTGACTCTCCACTACAGACAGTCTGCCGACTATCAGTCAGTTGTTGCTGGAGACAGCTCACCTCTTTGTTAGCTACCCGGAGCTCATGCTCGAGCCTGATCACCTTCTTCGACCAAGTTAGCTTATGCTCATTATGCCAGGCTTTAGCATCGTGAAGCTGCTTTTGAAGTTTGGAGAACCTCTTGGACCAGTCCCAATTGTACCGGGCCCTATCGGTAGACCATGATGAAGTTTTCTTCAGCAGTTGAATTTTTTTCTTCATTACCGTAAGGTCGATCTCAATGGAGCTGATCTTTGTCATTAACTCCCAAGACTTGTTGCTGGCGCTTCTTCTCAGTTTGGCCATTTTTCTCTTGAAGCCATCCTTTCGAATGCTGAAACTAATAGAGTCATTCCTGTGTAGGTTCCTAAGGCGGATAACTTCGATAGTCACCTCCAAAGCGTTCTTCCTTGATTCTTGGAGATCATCCTCAATTTTTCTCAACTTCTTCGTCAAGCGATGAATCTCCTTCTTCAAGCTCCTAATCAGTGGTTTAACCAAAACCCCACGAGGCAAAGGATCGGCATCTACTGGAAGAGGAGAGTCATGACCTAAGTCGTCGGGAGCATTCTGAACCATGCAAATGACAACACAAAGTGTAAGGCTAGAAAAAGATTTATCTTTCATTTACTTGGATGTTTTTAAATACATCAGCATAAAAAAAAAGAAAAAAGAAAGCTACACGATCTTCGAAAATCTAGACCTCGGATAGCTCGACCATAGGAGAGGTTGGAGCATCTTCATTCACGTTCGGTCCATGGGCAGGCTCGGGCACTACAGCAATGGGTTTGGGAGCTTCCGAGATGGCTCCCACGATTGAAGAAGAAGGGATATTGGCGAGGACAACTCCGACCCTAAGGGATGAAGGATCGGCCCTGTCGTCAGGCTCTTCTATCAAGAGGTCCAAATCTACCTTGAAAAAATTCTCAGCGATCCTCTTCAGGCAGATCTGGAACCCCTCAATGAAGGCCTCCTAAGCAAAAGCTATTTTAATATCCTTCATGTCCCTGAAGGACTTGAAGCTTTCGATCGCTCGCTCCACCACCACGTCGACCCCTTCTTGTGCCTTCCTTTTTTCCTTCTCCTCCTGAGCCAAGGCAGCCCTCAGGTTCATTGTCTTCTCATGCTCCACCCTCAACTCTTCTCGAAGGCGCTCGACCTCGATGGATTGGATTTCCAAAGCCACCCTCATGCTCATGACTTTGGCCTGGGCCTTCTTGGCCTCCATACGAGCTTCCTCGAGGACCTTCGAGGCTTCGACCTACCTCTAACTGACTACCTTAGAGTGGATGAAGAGATAATGCCCGAGCTACAGTAGGAAACCAAGTTAAAATTAGGGAGTCCTAACTTTGGAAATGAAAAAGACCCCAGACCAAGACTATGAGAGAGAAGACTACCTCAAGGTAGGCAATGAAGGACTCATCGAATCTCTCAATGTTGCCCCTCCGCAGCATCTTTGCCATAATGTGGGGAAAAATACTCCCCTTCATGAGTGATTGGACGACCTTCCGATCGTCCAGAGAAGCTTGTTCTTGGTCGGGACCTCCACTTTCGGAGCTTTCGACCCTCCTTTCGACCTTCTTGCCGACGCCCTCTTCTTCTTTTTTCCCATGGCTTCTTCTAACTAGAGGAGAGCAGATGGAGCAACCTCTTCGGATGGGGTCGGGCTCCGTATGGTGGTAGTAGGCTTAGGGGCGGGCATGGCCTGGATCAGCATGGCATGGCTGGACTCACCAATGCGGGCCTTCTTTGGAAGATCCTTGATGGGGCCGCCTTTCCTCTTGAGGGATTTAAATCCCTTGGTCAAATGGTCACGCTCTTCAGGAGTCATCTCTGTAAAGGATAAAAATCAAAGTTAGCAAAGGTCAAAGAAAAGTCAAGGTCTGGATAAAGAACACTCTACAACCGACCAAAAAAAAAAAGACTACCTACCAAATTTAGGGGACTAAGGCCGAGGTTAAACAGGATCTACTTGTCCAAAAGGTTGAGAATTGGTGGAACATTAAAACCCTTCAATATATCAGCCGAACTTCGATCCTCAATTTTCAGCCTTGGAGCTCGACAGACCGAGTCCCTTATCTCCCCCCATGAAGGAAGTCCTAATCTCAAGGATGGGTTTGAGATGAAGAAGAATTTCTCCTTCCAGCCATGGATGGAAGAGGGGGTATCCTTAAGTAATCCCTTCCTACCAAATTAGGGGGACACATACCACCAATCCTTAGCAGTCGGATGGTGTTTGAAGGTAAAGAAGGTCTGAAATAAGGAAATGGTAGGTTGGACGCCTACTATGGTACACAAAAAAAGAAATCCTATGATAAACCTAAAGGAGTTCGGCGCCATAACAGCAAGGGAGATGTTGAGAAATCTAAATAGGTTGGCTACTAAAGGAGGTAAGGGTAACCTAAGCCCAGCCTGAAGAGCCTCTAAATACAGGCAGGTTCGGTCAGAAGGTGGAGAGCAGGCCCTATCGTTGGGTCTAGAAAGTTTGAGCTCATATTCAAAAGGAATACCAAATTGAATCCTAGCCAATGAAAGATCGTCATGCCGAAGTTGGCAGACAATAACTATCGGTGCAAAGGAAGGAGGGGCAACTCAGAAAGCTCGGCCTTCCTGGAAGATAGGTTCGCTAAGGCTAGAGGAGCCGAACTCCCTGAGCAGACCGACCAGGATTTCTTGGTGGACATTCGGATCAAAGCAAAATCATAAAAAATGCTTGAAAAGTTAAGAAAATGAAGTACAAAAAACTTCTACAAAGAGACCTAAGGAGAGAAAATTAGAGAATGTAGGAATAACTCAAGAAAGGATAGTGAAGCTGACTTAAGTCGATTGGAAGAGGCAAGAAGATGACGAAGGCCATAGAAGACAGATGGGAGAACACTTGGGATGAAAGGAAGTGGAAGGGAAGGCCTGAGCTCTCACACGACAGAGAGAAGAAAACCAGAAGAAGAGGAGGAAGAAGATTTTGGGAGAGGTAACGACTCAGAGGAAGGAAATGGGTTAAATATCCCTAAGGGTTCTAGGCAGTTATGATTGCGAATCCCCTTCGATCGGCCTATGGCCAACATGTGCCCCCACTATCATGGCAGAGACTGGCGGTGGACACGTCCAAAATGATGCCGTATCCTGGGCAGAGTTTTGGTGCGGAGCTCCAAAGGCGTCTCTTTAGATCGCCTCAAATTTATGAAGTTTCGATGCTGGTGCAGAAGTACCAAGAAATGCCTCGCCCTAGCAAGCATAGGAAATGAAAAGAAACTTTGGCAGTCACACTCGATACTCCCTTCCCTTGAACTTCAAACTTGAGAGTAGGGGGACTAGTGTTGGAGATAAACCCGCTCCTACCAAAGTTTGGCTGGGTGCTTGATCTTGGAAGGATCCCACCCGACAGCAGCCTCCATGACCTCGGGACTCCTCCAACAGTCGGACTCCTTTCGAACTTCTCCTTCAGTCAGACTCCTCAAATGGTTGAACTCCTTCCAGACTTTTTCTTTAGCCAAACTCCTCCAACGGTCGAACTCCTTCCACTTCTCCTTCAGCCAGACTCCTCCAATAGTCGGACTCCTTCCGAATATCTTTTTCAGCCGAACTCCTCCAATGATCAAACTCCTTCCAGACTTCTCCTTTAGTTGGACTCCTCCAATAGTCAGACTCCTCTTGAACATCTCCTTCAGTTGGACTCCAATAGTCGAACTTCTTTCAGACTTCTTCTTCAGTCAGACTCCTCCAACAGTCGAAGTCCTTCCGAATGTCTTCTTCAGTCGGACTCCTCCAATAGTCGAACTCCTTCCAGACTTCTCCTTCAGTCGGACTCTTCCAACAGTCGGACTCCTCCCAAACTTCTCCTTCAGTCAGATTCCTCCAATCATTGAACTTCTTTCAGGCTTCTCCTTCAGTCGGACTCCTCTAACGGTCAAACTCCTTCTAGACTTCTCCTTCAGTCGGACTCCTCCAATGATTGAACTTCTTCCAGGCTTCTCCTTCAGTCAAACTCCTCCAACGATCGAATTTCTTCCAAATTTCTTCTTCAGATGGACTTCTCCAAATAGCTAAACTTCCTTCGAACTCCATCTAGCAGCCCCAGAGGACCTCGGCACTCATCCTTGATATAGCCAAAAGAACCATCAATGTCTTCCATCCGAGCTTCGATCATTGGACCCTAATGAGCTCGTACATCGCGACAATAGATACTATCTCCCACAACAAACTCCACATGGTCTTGAACAACCCACTATCAGATGATTATGGCTATCACTATCAGTTTGTTATAGGCTTCGTCTATATAAGAGACCCTCCAGATATGCTTTGAAGAGGAAGCTCTCCTTCTCTTCCTCAAAACTCCGCTAGAATCTCTCTATGTATTCTATTTTTATTGACCGAAAGAGCTGACTTGATCGTTGGAGGGTCTTGTCAGAGCTACGACCCCAGACTCCGGATGAGATTTATTTTGTAGGTTTCGACGGTGACCTCGTCCTCTCCAAATCCAGCTTCGACTCTGGTGATGGCCAGATTTTGCACTAACATGCTCAATACATTTTTGATATATATCTTTTTCGAGCTTAATTGACTAAAATTTATTTAAGAAAGAAAAGAATAAAATAATAAATTAAATATTATGCTTGATTTCACTATTCAAATTTTTAAAAAGCTCTAATCCTCTTATAGTTTAAAAGTACATACTTGAAAATCTGTTTAAAGAATCATATTCATTCAAAAAAGGAGAGAGCCTTTGATATTTGAGTTTAAGCTAATTTTTTGTAAAGAAAGAAATTTCAAATGATAAGCTTTTAAAGGAGAGTTGATTGATTTGATTTGATTCAATTTTTAAAATTTTTAATTTAATTTTTTAAATTTGATACTTCTGTCATTTGATACACTCCATCAATCTCTGATTTCTCATCTGATTCAGATGCTTCCAACCGTGATCTCTACTAGATCTAGTTTAGTCATCTTTGTATTAGGTTATGATCTAGTATCTCTTAGTTATTTCAATAAGTTGTTGATCAAGTCATGGTTGGTTATATTTTTTTTTTGGATCTAACTTATGGCATTGGTACTATTGACTGCTTGGATCATGGATAGTTGTATCCATGAATTTTGTATGTTTTGATGGCCTAACTCTCATGAATGTTGTTTGATATCTTTAGCACTTATATGTTTTGACGACTTGATGTTATGATTCATTATGTGTAGAATGATAATCATTTGGATGTAAATATGTGTATATAAATATGATGATGTTATTTGAATGATGTGAAATGCAACCTCTATTAATTGGCTAAAATTCTATTATGATATGCTGAAAATACGGTGTTATATATAAGCAAATTGAAAGTTTTATTATAAACTCTTATTCTAATAAAAAAATATATGAAATAAATTAAGGGGGAGGCATTTTTTTTTTTTTGAATTTTAAATCCCTTAAGATTTTACTTGATGATGTCAAAAGGGAGAATTAGAGTAAATAAAATTGGACTATAAGCAAAAATGAAGTAAAATTGACAAAAAGAATAAGTCAAACACTTTTACAAATAATTTGAATATCTAACCATAAGTAATCTTTAAACTATTTTTTATGCAATATTTGTCAAATAACTGAATATGATATTCTAGTAAGCGATGTAGGCTTTTACATGCTTTATTTTTTGCTTATGCTCAAATGTTTTGTCATCATAAAAAAGGAAGCGATTGCTGCTCCAAGAATTGATTTTGATGATTATAAAGCATTTGAGGGGATTACTAATGAATTTAGCTTAAAAAAAGATTTTTTGTATTTCAGAGGCAAAATCATAATTTTATCAAGTTTTGATCTGAGAGTCTTAAAAGCAAGAATAGAAGATTTTTCATCTTTTGGAGGCAGTCCCATGATTTTTGGATGCATATTTTGGAAGAAAATCAAGTTTGAAGCAAATGGGTTGACCCCTAGGTCTACCCCTACTGAAATGGACTGTTTGGCATGCTGTCTCTGTGCCAAGGATCGATCTCCGCTGTTTCGAAGGCCAAAAATATAAAATAGCTGATTTTCTAGATTCTGTCTTAGAGGTCGACCCATGAGTCAATCCCTATGATAGAAATCTTCTGCAATAGCTAGTTTTATCCTATTTTGGCAGCTTTAGTGCTTTCTTTAAAGTCTCCAACGGCTATAAATCTTATTCAAGATTTTCTCCTCTACCTATTAAAGATTTAAAAGGCTATAAAAAGAAAAAAAAACATAAGAGATTTCATTATTCAATTCAGCCCTAAGCAAAAAGTCCTCTTCAAGAAAAGAAGCTTTCATTTACAAGTTCACCAACCTCTCAAGAGCTCATTCAAGTCTCCAACAACCTTAAGAAAAATCAAAAAAGCTTCCTCCATTATTGTGAAAAGCATTCTTAAGGTTTTATTTGCTTATTAAGGGAGCTAAATTTGTATTTGATTGTCATTAACTCTTATACTCTACTTTATTATTTTGATTCAAATTTTGGGGGGTTTCAAAACTTAGGAGGATTGATTCGAACCTTAAATCGAAGTGTGTAGGATTGGCTTCTACCCAAAAAATAAGTGTGCTAGCTTGAGATAGCTAGGGTTGGAGGTATCGACGTTGTATTCTGGTCGAATACGTTTAGTGGTTTTGAATTCCCAAGTAGGAGCTTGGGGAGTGAATGTAGGTGAAAAAAAAGTACCGAACTACTATAAATCTTTATTGTTTGTAGTATGCTTGCTGTCTTTCTTTTCTTAGTTTATTAAATTCTTGCTTTCTAATCTTTTATATATTTATCTAACCTAAATTGCTTCACACATCCTATTTGCATATCATCATTCAATTTAGATAACTTTAAATTAGCATTAAAATTATAAAAACCTAATTCACCCCCATCTTGGGTTGCATAGTTGGGCAACATGTGAGAAACTCACTAGAAAGGTATTCCCCTCAGTCAGATCGAAGAGTTTTAATACTCTTCGTAGTTTATTTTTCTACTTCACTTTGGAATTATTTAAACATTTCAAATGAATTCGACTTATGTTTCATCAGATAGACATACCCATATCTGGATAGATCTTCTGTGAAAATGATGAAGTAGAAATATCCAACTCTAGTATTTGTGCTTATTGGTCTACATACATCAGTATATACTAGACCTAAGAGCTCTGTGGCTCTCATTCACCTTTTCTAGTAAAAGGTGACTTGGTCATTTTTCCAAGAAGATAAAACTCACAGATTGGAAGTGATTCACAATCACCAACTTTAAGGATTTTCTCTTGTGTCAATCTGTTTATCTTGTTCTTGTTTATGTGGCCTAGCCTACAATGCCATAAGCAGATATCTGACACACTATCTAATTTAGGGTGCTTGTCAGTTGAATAGACTACCTTAACAAGTTATAATAGCATATACGCACCATTGTTCAAATATCTAGAGAAAATAGTAACATCATTCATAATGATATTACAAAACTATTTTTTTATTGAAATTTCATAATTATTTTTGGCCAAAAGGCCTATAAAAGTAATATTTTAAAAGAAACTTCGATAGAAATGACAATCATTAAGAATAATAGTATGGAACTCAAATACAAGTTTCAGGATTTCTAATGCTAGAATTGGAATTGGTCTTCCATCTCCAACGTTCAGGAACCTCTCGTCTTGCTCGAATCTCTTACTGATATGCAACCACTGTAATAAATTATAAATATGGTAAGGGCTATCGGTATCCAATACCCAGTCAGTAAAATCATAAATATAGAAATTGCAAGAAGTTATCATATAAATATCTTGTCCAGCAATAGCTTGGTTCTTTTTCTGCCTGTTTGAGTCTAGGGAGGCAATGTACTGAGGATAGTTTCTCTTCCAATATCCTCCTTGCAGAAGAAGTATTTAGCTTAGCTCTTATCAAGCTTGATCTTTCTGATCTAGCCCTGCACAGATGTCCCAGCCTAAATTGCATCTTCTTGTCCCCCCTTTTCTTATTCTTCTTTCCTTTTCCAAAGGATTGAGAACCAGAAGATGAACCTTCCACTAAGTTCACCGACTTCTTGGGGAGTTGGTGATCCTTCTCAAAGTTCTGAAGTAATTCCAGTAACCCATGGTAGTCTAGTTCAGACTTTGTCATTCTATAATGAGTGAGGAATGGGAGGTAGGACTTGGGCAACGAGTTCAGTATTGCATCTTTTTCAAACTGCTTATGCAAGAAAAAGTTGAGTTTGCTCAATTGCTCTATTAGCTTGATCATGTACAGTATATGATCAATGATAGAGGCTCAAACTCGCATCCTGATATTGAAGATGGCACAACTAGTCTTGTGTCTTTCAACGTTATCAGTTGTGCCAAAAGAATCTTCCAACACTTGCTTTGGTTGAGCCATCTCAAATCTATGACTGAACTTACCGCTCATGATAGCCAGCATAATGCAGCACACCATGGTTCGATCTCTGAGCCACTTCTATTAAGTGTCTCTGACTATTCCACGTGCATTGGGAGCTAGCTCCTTAGGTGCAGGATCCATCAACATATACAGGATCCTTTCATGCTTCAGGACTACCTTCAACTTTTGATACTAGCTACCAAAGTTGGGTCCCACCAACTTATTATTATCCAATAATGATTAGAGCGATAGAAAAATGGCCATATTTGCATAAAGAAAAATCAAAATTGTTGAACCCCCTAAGTAATTTTGATGATGATTAAATATTAAAGTAAATGATTACTAATATATTTTATTTTAAGTGTTCTAATGTTAGAAGAAAGAGAGCTCTTTGACCAAAATGAGAAAGACATTAAGTGAAAATCAATCAAAATTCAAATCCTTTTGTACGGAGTGAAAATTCTCTCAAAATCATCTTGGAGATATCTTCGAGATATCTTAGAATTTTTTCAAGAGCTCTCGAGTGGACTAGCATGCCCCAAGTATTGTTCTAGTGTGATTTTGAGAGGTCTTAAGAAAATCTCGAGAGCTCTCAATTTTAGGCGATAGAAATCCAGTTTCTATGCCCTAAGAGTGAGAGGTCTAGCCAGATTTTCGAGAGGTCTCGTAGTCCCCGTGAGATGTCTCATTCAAAATTGAGAGGTCTCGATCTCAGGTGAACCATTTTTTTAGAAAGATAATTTTTTGTAAGACTGAAGGCGAGAGCTCTCCTATTCAAATTGAGAGACCTCATAACTTGGCAGACGTCTTGAGACAAATCGAGAGGTCTTGAGACTCGATGATAACTTTTTGATGGAGCATTTCAGATCAATTTTTTTTGACTCCAACGGATAGTTGCTGCTCTCCAACATTTGGATTCTGCTTTTTCTGAGCTCCAATCATCACCAGAAGAGAGGAATGCTGTAGATATAAAAGAAAGAAAGCTTATTCATGATCAATCCAAGAAAAATGAGAGAAAAAAAAATATGCTCTGTTCTTGAACGAAAATCTCCATCTTCAATCAATCTATTCTCTCAAGCATTGAAGAATCCTCAAGTGCATTAATTCCATGGATTCAAAGAAGCTTTCAATGAACTACAAGAATAACTCTTCTACTCATTTGAAGGGGCCTTTTGAGTTGAAACATTTTCTTTTCCTTTTCCATGTATTTGATTTCAGCATGGGCTGAAACTTGGGTTTTAGAATTTTTCTCTCCTTTTGTTTATTTAGATTGATTTATCTGATTCTTGTAAGAGTTTTGGTTGGCGAACCTAGGAAAAAACTAACTGAATTATTGGATAGTGAGCTCGAAAAAACTATCCGGCTATAATCTTGAGGGATTATAGTGAAATTCTCAAGAGTTTGCTTGGGGAGTGGACGTAGGTGCTGGGAGTGCACCGAACCACTATAAAATCCTCTTGCTTGTGTGTGTTCTAGCTTGTGTCTTCTATTTGCTCTCACATTTGATTCACTCAAAATTTAATCTTTAATCACTACACATATCTGTTTAAATTTTTGAAAACCTAATTCACCCCCTCTCTTGGATTGTTCATCTAGGCAACAATTGGTATTAGAGCCTTGATTCTCTACTAATTATTGATTTTATCAACTAAAGATAAAGATCATGTCAACCAAACTAGAAGGTTCACTTGCCGACGGGCAATCCACTAATAGACCATCTCTTTTCAATGGGTCTAACTATACCTATTGGAAAGCTTGCATGCACATTTTCATTCAAGCCCTTGACTATGACATATGGAGTGTCATTATCAATGGTCCACACACTCTCATAATCATTGTCAATGGCACATCCACTCCTAAGCCGGAAAAGGATTGGGATGAAACAGACAAAAAACTTGTCTAATTAAATATCAAGGCAATGAATGTACTCTATTATGCCCTTGATGCTAACAAGTTTAACCAAATCTCCACTTGCAATTCAGCAAAAAAAATTTGGGATAGGCTTGAGGTCATGCATGAAGGGACAAATCAAGTAAAAGAAATTAAAATTAATATGCTAGTTCACCAATATGAGTTGTTTAAAATGGATCCCACTGAATCTATCACTAGCATATATATAAGATTCACTGATATCATTAATAGTTTAAAAAGTTTAGATAAAGTTTACACTAACAGTGAATTGGTGAGAAAGATTCTCAGGTCTTTACCTAGGATATGGAAAGCCAAGGTAATTGCCATCCAGGAGGCAAAAGATCTGAATACGTTATCTTTAGAGGAGCTCATTGAATCCTTGATGATACATGAGCTAGCCATGAGTTGGCATAATGAGAAATACAACAAGAAGAAGAAAATAATAGTGCTGAAATTCATGACTGTTGAAGAAGAAGATGATCTATCCACCAGTGAAGAAAATGATGAAGATAACGCCCTGGTGATCAGAAAATTCAAAAAATTTATGGAAAGAAAAAGATAAGGATTCAAGAAGAGGAGTTTCATTAGAGGAGAAGCTAGTAGAGAGAAAGAAAGGAAAAAAGAGAAGGATCAACCTACTTGCTATGAATGCAAAAAGCTAGGATATTTTTGGGTTGAATGTCCTTAGTTGAAGGAAGGAGCAAAAAGAATAAAAATGAAAGCTATGATAGCAACTTAGAGCGACAGTGATGAGTCAAGCTCGAAGGAAGAAAACCAAAATGAAGCAAAGTTGTATTTCATGGCATAAGATGATGATGTATCTTCTATTTTTGATTCAAATTTTATCTTTGATGAACTTCAAGATACTTTTTATGACTTAATGGAAGATTTCAAAAAGATTAGCATAAAAAATAAAGTCTTAAGGAAATGACTCAAATACTTTTGAAGAAAAAAGAAAGAGGTAATTAATGGCAACAACAAATTACAAGAAGAGAATAAAATTCTAAAGGATGAATTGGATAAATTAAGGTCTTTAGTTGATAAATTCACTTGTAGTTTAGAAAAACTACAAATGATCTTAAATAATCAAAGAGGAGTCTATGATAAAACCGGACTAGGATATAAACCTAAAGATAAAACTAAGTTTTTAAAGAATTTCTTCACTACACATACTTCAATTGGCATCTTTCACATCACCTGCTTTAGATGTAAAATGGTAGGACATAAAGCATTTGAATGTAATACTTCTAAGTTTAATGGAAAAACTGTTAAAAAGATTTGAATTCCAAAAGGAATAATGTCTACTAACCCTAGAGGACCCAAGAAGACTTGAGTACCTAAAACCATCACTTGATTGTTTATGAAGGAATGCCTTGCAGCCCAAGGATCAAAAAGAGAGTGGTACTTAGATAGCGGCTACTCAAGGCATATGTCGGGTGATAAGCAATAATTCATCATCTTTGAAAAAAAGAATGGGGGAGTAGTCACCTTTGGCGATAATGATAAAGACAAAATTATTAGCTATGATAAAATTCAGATTACTCCTACCATTTTTATAGATAATGTATTGTTAGTTGATAACTTAAAACATAACTTGCTTAGTATTAGTCAACTTTGTGATAAAGATTTTAAAGTTTCTTTTGAATCTTCTTTGTGCAAAGTATCTAGTTCCTTGGATAATAGTTTAAAATTCATTGGATTTATGTGTGGCAACATCTACATGGTAAACCTTAATGAAATTGCCATGAAGAGTGGCCAATGCCTAGTTGCAATGAATGCTAATATAAAGAAAATTAGTTGGCTTTGGCACCATAGGTTAGGTTATGATAGCATGCATACTCTTTATAAATTGCATAATATGGACTTAGTTAAGGAGCTACCAAAACTAGATTTCAAAATTGATCATATTTGTGATGCTTGCCAATTTGGAAAATAAACTAGTGAGAGTTACAAATTCAAAAATGTGATTTCAACTTCTAGACCCCTTGAATTAATTCATATGGACTTGTTTGGACCTACTAGGATCACAAGTCTAGGAGGAAAGAAATATGGTCTAGTAATTATTGATGATTATTCTCGTTTCACTTGGGTTTTGTTTTTAGCTCACAAAGATGAAGCATTTTCAATGTTTTCAAAGTTTTACAAGAAAATTACAAATGAAAAAAACTCTACTATGGTATGTATCTGTAGTGATCATGACACAGAATTTGAAAATAAATACTTTGAAGAATTTTGCAATGAATATGGCATTGAACATAATTTTTTTATACCTAGAACCCCTCAATAAAATGGAGTTGTTGAAAGAAAGAATAGAACCTTAGTTGATATGGCCTGTACCATATTGTGTGAAGAAAATCTATCCAAATATTTTTAGGCTGAAGCCATTAACACAACATATTACATCCTAAATAGAGTTTTTATTTGCCTGATTTTAAAGAAAACCTTCTATGAGCTTTGGAAAGGAAAAAGACCTAACATTAATTTTTTTCATATTTTTGGTTGTAAATATTTTATTCATAATAATGGTAAAGATAATCTAGGTAAATTCGATGCTAAGACAGATGAGGGTATATTCCTCAAATATTATATATTTAGCAAAGCATATAAAGTTTTCAACAAACACTCTTTGGTAGTTGAAGAATCTATTCATATCATTTTTTATGAATCTAACAACCAATCTTTGAGAAAGGAAGATGTTTTTGATGATGATATAGAAATTCTCGAAGATCAAATGAAGGATCTAAACTTGAAGGACAATAACATTCAAGATAAAGATAAATCTACAACAATCTTGGAACAAAGCCATGATGGTGAGAATGAAGCAATCAATGATCATAGGGATCTACCCAAGGAGTGGAGGTATGCACATAATCACCCAAAAGAATTGATATTAGGTGATCCTTCATAAGGGATAAGAACTAGATCCTCTTTTAAAGATACATTTGATTACCTTATATTTGTTTCTCAAATAGAACCTAAAAACATAGAAGAAGCTGAACGAGATCCTAATTTGATGCTAGCCATGCAAGATGAACTAAATCAATTTAAAAGAAATAATATATGGACTTTTGTAAATAGACCCATTGACCATTCAATAATTGGCACAAAATGGGTATTTAGGAATAAATTGGATGAACATGATAATGTTGTAAGAAATAAAGCTAGACTAGTTGCTAAGAGATATAATCAAGAAGAAGAAATTGACTTTGATAAAACATATGCACCTGTAGCAAGATTATAGGCAATTAGATTGTTACTTGGTTTTGCTTATTACATGAATTTTAAACTATTTCAAATGGATGTGAAAAGCACCTTTTTGAATGGTTATATTGCTGAAGAAATTTTTGTAGAACAATCTCTTGGTTTTGAAAATCACTTACTTCCCAACCATGTATATAAATTAAATAAAGCTCTTTATGGACTTAAGCAAGCACCTAGAGCATGGTGTGAAAGATTGAGAAAATTTTTATTACATAATAATTTTATTAGAGAAAGTGTTGACACCACTCTATTTTTAAAAAAGAAAAATAATAACCTTCTTATAGTTCAAATATATATGGATGACATCATATTTGGAGCTACTAATAAAATTCTTTGTCAGAGTTTGCTAAGTTGATGCAGGACAAATTCGAAATGAGCATGATGGAAGAGCTGAACTTCTTTCTTGGACTATAAATCAAACAATCAAAGGAAGGCATCTTCATCAGTCAAACAAAGTACATCAAGGAGATGCTAAAGAAGTTTGGCATGAAAAATAAAAAAGAAATCGGCACTCCTATGAGCCCCTCATGCAAACTTGACAAAGACGAGAATGGTAAGAATGTGAATGAAAAGCTCTATAGAGGTATGATAGGATCTCTACTTTATTTAATTGCAAGTAGACCTGATATTCTGTTTAGTATATGCATGTGTGCAAGATTTCAATGTAACCTTAAAGAATCATACTTATTAGCTGTTAAGAAAATTTTTAGATATTTAATTTACACACATAACTTAGGACTTTGGTACTTAAAACAATCCTCCATTGAATTGATTGGATACATTGATGTAGACTATGGAGAATGTAGAATTGATAGAAAAAGTATCAGTGGCACTTGCCAATCTCTAGGGTTGAACTTGATCTCTTGGTATAGTAAAAAGCAAAACTTTGTAGCACTATCAACAGCTGAGGCTGAATATGTTGCTGTAGGCAGTTGCTGTACTCATATACTTTGGATCAAGCAGCAACTCGAAGACTTTGGAATTAAGCAAAACAAAATTTTTATTAGATGTGACAACACTAGTGCCATAAACCTGATAAAAAATTTCATTCAACATTTAAGAACTAAACATATTGAAATTAGACAACACTTCATTAGAGATCACGTACAAAATAATAATATTGTGCTTGAATTTGTCACAACTGAAAATCAACTAGCTGACAATTTTACAAAATCTCTAAATGAAGATAGATTCTCAAAAATTTAGGGTGAACTTGGTATTTGTGATCCTCTTTAATAATGCTTAATCTTAAATTTATTGGATCATTTTTGACTTCCTTCCATCATTCCCAACACCCCTTTTTTCATCCTAAAAATTCAAGAAAAATTGGCTTGAAATTCCTCCTATATTCTAATTTTCCCCTTATGCTCGAGAAGTCTCGGGTTTTTCACAAGACCTCTCAGCAGGATTTCAAGGCCTTTCACGCTAAACATGAGAGCTCTCAAAGTTTTCGAGATGTCTCATCGTTAAGACGAGAGCTCTCAATTCGTATGGGCCCTCTTTTTAAAATTGATCTACGAGAGGTCCCCTGTTCCATTCTTTCATCCCACTCATTTGAGACCTCTCCTCCATTCTCTCCAAAACTCTCCTCCTTTCCTAAAAAATCCTTCAATTTACCCTCTCTTGTCCATTCCCTCCAAACCTTGGCCCCCAATGTCTCTGAAGAAGAGATCGCTCACCGCTCAAAGACCCTTGTAAAGAAGGATGATAAATGGGTGAGGGCAGATGAATGTGTTGCAATCGAGCTTGAAGAACATAGATCTTCACCCCCTCTGCCATCACCATTTGCTGGACCCTCCTTCACTACACCAAGATCTCCACACTCTCCTCAGGTGCCTCGTCCTACTTCAGCTCCTCCCCCAGCTTTTGATCAAGATCTATTAGTTGAAAGGATGGTAGAAGAAGTGGTTCAAAAAGTATCTAAAAGGTTTATGGACATACTATCCAGTGTGTGGCATCAACTTTTAGTAAGCATTGAAGAGCAAAGGATATCCACTAAGGGTCAAATAGAAATGCTCAATCAACAAATCAGTGGACTATCTCAAAGGTTAGAAATTTTGGAGGAGCAACATAAAACATCAGCTCAAATTAAACTACTCCTATTTGACAACGCTAGGATTGCATATAGACTTGAAGAGAATATCACTATTCAGTGCACCACAACTGAAATCCTCATTTCCACTCTGCGGCAGATTTTGAGTTGGACTTCTTCTTCTTCTGGACCATCATCTTCTTTTAGACCATCACCATCTCCTAGACCTGCTCCTCACTTATCCTCAACTAGATCCAAATCTTCATCTAAACCCATCATTGAGTTTCTCTCTGATGAGCACTAGGTCTAGTTTCTCTTTTGTTTTAACTTTTGATTTAGGTATGTTGGTATGAGATTCATTTTTTATAAACCAACATACACCTCTAACTATGTAGTATTAAATCTTGAAATGGAATCAATCCTTCTTATATTCTTGCCTTCTTTATCTTTTTTATGATCCCTTCATTGTTGTGATTTTGATGATGACAAAAAGGGGGAGAAATATTAAGAAACAATATGCAAATGTATAATCAATTCAAATTAAAATACAAAAAAGGAAACTTTTTAGAAAATGAATTGTTTGAATTGATCAAATGCAAATCTTATTCATTTCATATTATTCATTTCATAAGAGCATACATTAAGAATGAGAATGATTATTCAAATCTTATTCATTTCATGAGAGCATACATTAAGGGAGAGCTTCAGCACAAAAACTTTGCATTCATTAGTTCAGGACATTCATATTTCTTATAATCATTTTATGGATTGCTTAATATTTTGTCACCATAAAAAAGGAGGAGATTGTTGAACCCCCTAAGTGATTTTGATAATGACCAAATATTAAAGCAAATGATTACTAATATATTTTATTTTAAGTGTTCCAATGTCAGAAGAAAAAGAGCTCTTTGACCAAAATAAGAAAGACATTAAGTGAAAATCAATCAAAATTTAAATCTTCTTGTATGGAGTAAAAATTCTCTCAAAATCATCTTAGAGCAGTCTTCGAGACATCTCAAAACTTTTTCAAGAGCTCTCAAGTGGACTGGCATGGCTCATACACTATTTTGGCATGATTTTGAGAGGTCTTGAGAGAATCTCGAGAGCTCTCAATCTCAGATGATAGAAATCCAGTTTCTATGCCTTGAGAGCGAGAGGTCCTGCAATCCCCGTGAGATGTCTCGTTTAGAATCGAGAAGTTTCAATCTCAGACGAGCCATTTTTTTCAGAAAGATGATTTTTTGTGAGACTGAAGGTGAGAGATCTCCTATTCAAATCGAGAGGCTCCATAACTTGGTGAGAGATCTTGAGACAAACTGAGAGATCTCGAGAGTCGATGATAACTTTTTGATGGGACATTTCAGATCAGATTTTTTCGACTCCAACGGCTAGTTGCTGCTCTCTAACATTTGGATTTTGCTTTTTTTGAGCTCCAATCATCACCAGAAGAGAGGAATGATGTAGATATAAAAGGAAAAGGCTTATTCATCATCTTCAATCAATCTATTCTTGAACAAAAATCACCATCTTCAATCAATCTATTCTCTCAAGCATTAAAGAATCCTCAAATGCATTAACTCTACGAAATCAAAGAGGCTTTCAATGAATTGCAAGGACAAATCTTTTGCTCATTTGAAGGGGTCTTTTCAGTTGAAACATTTTCTTTCCCCTTTCCATGTATTTGATTTCAGTAGGGGTTGAAACTTAGGTTTTGGGATTTTTCTTTCCTTTTGTTTATTCAGATTGGTTTATCTAATTCTTGTAAGAGTTATGGTTGGTGAACTTAAGAAAAAACCAACTAGATTATTGGATAGTGAGTCTGAGAAAACTATCCGATGATAATCTTGAGGGATTATAGTAAAATTTTCAAGAGTTTGCTTGTAGAGTGGACGTAGGTGCTGGGAGTGCACCGAACCACTATAAAATTTTTTTGCTTGTGTGTGTGCTCTAACTTGTGTCTTTTATTTACTCTCACATTTGATTCACTCAGAATTTAATCTTTAATCACCGCACATATTTGTTTAAATTTTTGAAAACCTAATTCACCTCCCCTCTTGGGTTGTTTATCTGGACAATAAAAACCTAATTAATAATTGATTTATTAAACCTAAAGATTTAGACTTTTATCAAAAGGTTTTCTTACTATTTTATTTGAATTGATAGCCTCTACCTCCAATTCAAAAAATTATCCTAATTTCTTAGTGGATAATAGAATCCACATAGACTGCACACGAGCCCAACTTTGGTTGGTCAACTCATGTACATCTAAGGATAGGTTCATAATCAATTATTTTTTAAAATAATTTCTAATAATTTAATTTTATTCTAGTCCCTAATAAGTAGGTTTTGGCCTTCATTGAAAAAGATCCGACTAGGTCCAACCATTAACATGACCACACTTGATCCATCAAACCAATGAATGATTAAGCCCAACTTTGGTTCATCAACTTAACCATCATTTAGAAAGATGCAGCCAAGAAATCATATTATGAATGATAATTCTATCAACCGATAAGCACCAGGACTTTGGGCCTCCAATGATTATCCAACTGATGGACCTATTATCATCCATTTAATAGGAGGCAATGATCTAGTTATCACCATAACTAATTCATTTTAAGAACCTAATAATTTTAGAGGATTTTAATTTAAATAAGAGAGAAGATCAGATGAACCAGCTTGTCATGATCCTCCCATTGGTTTCACCAGGTTAGCTTAAGGGAGATCAATAATAAGCTAGTCTAGGAGCACCTAAATTAATTACACTGATTTATCTAGCTGACATGGATCAGCTCGAATAGTCAAGTGATCTGATTAAAACATAATTTTACCAAGAGGTTAGGTAAGTTCGATCGATGGGAGGGTCTGCCAAAGCTTGCCTTAGACACCATCAAAAATGGTCAGATAAGTGGGCTACCAATTAAAGACTACCAGTCTGATTTATCTTAGACACCAGCTAATTTAATTAGTCTCAATTAGATCAACCTAACAGTTCATGCTAGATCGCGTAGCCAAGAATCAGTCCATCTTGGATCTTGTTAAAGACATGGACTTGACCAACTACAACTATTGTAATTGATCTAGAGAATCCTTGATCTAATCTAAGACAACAATTGATTAAATTTAGTCAATTCTCTTATTAAGTCCATTCTTTAATTTAATCCTAGGTTTAACCCACTTAATGGATTTAACTCCTACTAACTCATTTAACCCAATATGTTATGATTTATGTCTTAGGATCTTCAATTCACAATCCTAGATCCTAATCAAAATAACTTCTTAATTCTTAATTAAGTTTTGGACTAAGGGTTGGGTTCGACTTTTCAAAAATGATTTTTATATTTATAAAATAATTTTATAATATGATTCTATCAATTAAGTTGCATGTCTGATTCATAATCAATATACAAATAAGAAAAGCATGAAACTATTTTAGATTTAATCTAAATAGGTTCATATAATTGAAACCATTTCAATCTCAATTAATCATACTTTAGATCAAATCTAACATATTTATGATGATTAAAATTAGATTAAAATATTTTTAATCAAATTATAAATTTTTTTAGATTTAATCTAAAATTTTGTGTTCAATATTTCAAATCAGCACGTACTAGGACAATCTCTCCACTATAAGGGATAAATCTTACAGTAGGACAATCTTATAATCAGTCCGTACAATCTAAAACTTTTATTTTTAGATTTAAATTTTTTTTAAATTTAATAAATTATAAATATAATTAGATTATATCTAATAAATTTATAATAAGTAATAGATCTACACGAACTAGGACAATCTCTCCACTATAAGGGATAAACCTTACAGTAGGACAACCTTATAATCAATTTGTGTGATTATAATTTTTAATCTTAGATTTAATAATTAGATTATAAATTAGATCTAATTTAAAAAATAATCTAAACATACTTATGTAATCATATAATAATAAATCTTGGCTCTAATACTAATTGAAAGAACTAGATCTAGGATTTCAGGACTAGATCTGGAAACTTTTTCATGATCAGGCAATAAAAAACTAGAATAAATTAAAATTTATTCATAAAAATAGAGAAGACCCTAGATCTAAGATATTATATGATTATGGCATGAGATTAAATTAAAAATTAAAAATATAAGAAAGAAGAAAAGGTGTTGATCGCATCAACATGGATCAATACTAGATCTACTGCAGGTATGTAATAGAGGATCAGATCCATATTATCTGTGCAAGTTAGACATTCTAACTTAATAATATGGACTTGACAATGAAACTCTAAGCTGCACACATATTCGACCTCTAAGAGTTATCCACATGAGTCCATGAATCTCGATCAGAAGTTCGATCTTCGAAAATTAGCATAGTATATATGCTAGTACTGTGCTGATTCTTTTTCGATAGTCGATTCGATGCTTTCTTCTTTAAGATTTGGATACTTCAAAAAATTAGAAGAAAAAAAAGAGACTTTTGATTTAAAACAATACTTGAAAATCTCTATGAAGGAGGAGGAGAAGGAAAGAGCAAAAGAACCCTAGAAGAAGACTCTATTCTTCTTCTCTTTTCTCTCACCTAGATGCCTAGATTGGTGTCTATAAAATCCTCACACCCTAAGGGTTTCTCTCTCTAATTTTCACATGCCCAAGAGCCCTCTTAATGATTTTGAATCAACATAAAATTTAGCCCAAAAAGACCTCCTTATAAAGAGATATGGAAGAGTCCTTGTTGGGTCAAATTTCTAGACTAGGCAAGACCATATATGGCAAGTTGTTGGGGTGCCCAACACTTGGGCGCCCCCTCCTTTATTTTAGCCATGGGCCACCAGGGTAGGTGCACAAAAAGATGGGCTTTCTCTATCAAAAAAATTAAGGGAAAATAGGGAGTGGTGGTGCCTTATGGGAGGAGTTTTGGTTTGTTAGGATTCTATCTCATAGAATCCAAAATTAAAACAAACTGCCTACCATTGACTTGGTCCACAAACTAATTTCCATGTAGGATAAAAGGAAGAGTAAGGGGCGCTCATGGGAATGCTGGGTGTGAGAGTTTTGTTGCACAAAACTCTAAGAAGAGAGAGTGGGGGGTGTTAGGGCTTAGATGGTGCAAGGATGGAATCCTAGTCCTACTAGGATTCCATATATAACTTGGTCAAAAATGATTTCTCAAACCAAACTAAATCAAAAGTAAATCAATCTAATTAAATTAGATCCTAATCTAATTAAGAACTTAATTAAATTAGATTAAATTATATTTAATTTTAATTTAATTTTTAATCAAATTAAAAAATTGGGTTGACCTAAGTCCTAGTTAAACTAGGACTAGTTCTTCCTTGTATTTGGCTTATCCAATAAATCAATTAGACTTGATCTAATCAAGCCTAAACTAAATATAACTAAATTATATTTAATTAAATTTAATCTTAGCCCTCTGGCTTAATCAAATTAAGCCAATTAGCAATTCAATTGCTAATTGATCCTCCTACAACACTTGTACCAGGTTAAACATTAATTATATTGATCATTTAACTCTAGAATGATTCTTAATCATTGATCAACTGTCCAATTAGATCATAAACTTTAATATGTATGATTCCATAGGTCTAAATATAAGCTGATAGCATAAGAATAAATTTCTATACTAATCGAAGTGACCATCTAGCAATGGTATCCGATGGTCGGATAGGTCGAATGTGTACAACAACATCCTTAGAACCCATATGGATTTAGTTTTCATATAATTCATCCTCTTGACCAAAATGCTCATAGAACTCCTCAGAGTTCAACTATCAACTTTGATTAGGCTATCCACATTATATTTCAAAATACCAAATCCATTTAATGGATTATCTTGGTCAAGATTTTGCTATATTGAAATACAATGATACATTCTTCTCCAACTCTTAGAGTGGTCAATCCCATCTTGATCACACACCAACTTTGCAAGTATTTAACTAAGCCTAGAGACCTTCCATTACTAAATTAGAAATTTAGTTAGTCTATTACTAAAGCATAGTGAGTTGTTTGCAAGCCACTGAGATGATCTTAGGTCTAAGAGATATTTATACCTATATTCCATTAGAGACATTCTCGATTGCAGAATACTTTAGAGTTGATCATGTTCAATGATGATGTATCCTTACATCTCATCTATATGCCATATCAGTATCTCCACACTCCTTGGTTAAAAGGACAATCAATCTATATGACACACAGCGATCTATGCTCAATAGGCGCTATTGTCCTAATTAACAGTCTATCATTTGATCATGAAAAATTTTAAAGACTAATTAATAAATTTTCTCTTTATCAAATCTAAATAGTCCTAAGGACTTCATCACGATATTGGAGTTCATTAGAAGATGTAAACTTTATGATGAAAAAAGCTAAAATATTATTTTATTTATTAATAAATTAATTATAATTATAATATAGCTCAACCATCAATAGGTTGATAATTGGCTTTGGAACATATTTTTTAATAGTTTCTATTAGGATTTTACATCAAACTTGAATTGAATGATTCAACTGTATGATAAGTATTGGGTTTGACGAGTCAAACTTGACCTAGATCCTATCGAGACTCATGATAGAAGAATCCAATTACATGATAGTTGCACCAAGAGATTCATATTCAGTTCTGATGGATTGCCACTACATACTACTAGGTGTAACTAGTAAATTATGGGATCAATTAGAATTATCCCAATGATTGATAATTCTAATTGGGCAAATCAGAAGAGTTCTGGTCCATCAAAAGATGATTCGATGATGTCAATGATAGAGATCATGACATATCCCATTACCATATAGAATTGAATCTATTGGATCACATAAATAAGGGTTTAAATCTAGATGTTATTAATTGGACACATAGTCTGATTGATTTGGATTTGATTCAATTAGGTTCAAGAAAATTCTGCTAGCACACGATTGGACCTAACTTTCTCTTGTAATGGATTTTTTGATTAATTTGGACTCAGTCAAATTAGATTTTGCTCATCCAAAAATCCTGTATAGATTCATCCTAAATTGATTGGACCTTGTCTTAATCAGATAAGGCCTTATCCTAATCTCCCTTGAAAGGAATTAAGACAAGGGGGCACCAAGAGTTGGTGCCCCCCTTGACTTGGTGTTGCATGTAAGGAGCGCACGCCCCCTTTTTCTCCTCTGGGGCATGTGCTATTTGGAAAGAGAATAAGTGGGCACATGCCCTATCCTAGTGTGTGGCCCTTATGGATAAAGATAGAAGTTTAGAAGGTTAGAGTTTGTTTCAATTTGAACTCTGTTTGAATGAGTCAAACAAGTTCAAATGAATTCAAACTTTGAAGAGATAATCCCTGGCACATAAACCACTTTATTTGGATAATGTGGCACACCAAGGGAAGGATTTTGTGTGACAAAATGCCAAAAATTCTGAAAAGGGGCATGGGATCGTTTGTCGAGTCCTTCTACTTCTTAACTTTGATCTAGTCAAAGTCTTGAAGCCCTAGGACTCTAGGTCTCCAATTTTATCTATAAATAGGAAACTAGGCCAAAGTGTTTAGCCATTCCACTCACCAATAGCAAAGCCTAGATCCTTCTCTCCATGCCTCCTCTCCCTTCTCTAGTTTCTCTCTCCCATGCCCAAGTATTGGGTTGATCACATCTTTGAGTGTCGAGGTGCTGTCTGTGCAAGTAGAAGATGAAGGAGATCTCGATCGTGTGTCGATCGGACTACTATCAACGATCAGATCGAAGGCACAACAAGGAGATCTAGATCTGATTTTGAAAAATTAGATCGAAAAGGAGAAGACCTCTAGATCTGACCCAAGTGGATACTGATAGAGGCCGAACGTATGCATGGCTAGCGGCAAACCTTGGATCAGCTTCATATCATCATAGCAAATAGATCATCTATTCACAACAGATGGTATTTTGAATACCTTATGCATGATATTAGTTTTAGATTTATGCAATTAGATCTAAGAACCTTCTGATCTGATCGGATTAAAGTAAAAAATTTTTAGATTTCGCTACTTTAAATCTAATCCAATCAGGCCGATCTAGTAGAACCCTTCAACTGGTATCAGAGTTGGTTTCTAGGTTCATAGATCTAGATTATTTAGATCTAAATTTGATTTTTGATGAGATAAAAATATTATCTAATTTTATTACATGAGATGTAATCTAAAATGATACATGAGATATATGCAAAGCATGATTATAGTAGATCTTATCTCATATATGTGATATATGCTGTAGATCTAGTTTTGCTGGTAGTAGTAAATGGCTTCTGATTGAGATAGTCCTCTTGGCCATTTGGTCATAAGAGTAAGAAGGGTTTGAAGACCCTTACTTTTCATTCGATGGGGTGCTCTTATGGCATGTAGGGGTGCTGTGTGTCCATCCTCAATCAAAAAAATCAAAACATTATTTTTTGCTAAACCCTAGATACAAAAATCCTAGGATCTTTTTTATGCTTTGTTATTTTTGAAATCTATTATACTTAATTAAAAATTAAGTTATGAAATTAATTAGATCTAAAAATTAAGAATTTAAGATCTAAGACACTTTCATAAAATATGAATTCAGGATGTGGGTAGCTTGATTAGGTCTAGCTTGAGCGGTTGATCAAACTGAATCAAGAGTTGGTTCGGATAGGATCAAGAGTACTCAAAATTAACCAGCCTAATAGTTATAAGTTTGGTCAAGATCGAATAACAACCATATGTTATTGATCACTTCAAGACCTAATCTGGTTCCATGGTTTGAGCCTGGATTATAGACAAACCCGATCAGTTTTGGATTGACAATTTGATATCTAAGGTAAGTTTGATAGATATGATCAGTAGTTTTTAATTGGTAGCTACTCGCCCATGATTCGTCTGAGGCTGAGTTAATGGCATATCCTTTCTACTGATCCACTTAGCTAATTGGGTCGATCTAGTTTTGTATTGGAATTGCCAACGATTCAAGCTAACCCATGCCATTAGGTTAGTCATAACTGTTATGACTAGTTAAGATTAAGAGATCTAAATTAAAATCTTTCTAAGAAATATTAAGTCATGCAGTTTTCCACTATCGTAGTTGTGCAAGCTCTTTCCAGGGTTGATTGTTCTCAGCTATATACAGTGGTTTAGTTGCATTAAAAAGATACAACCATAGCTATTAGGCATGGGATGCTATGAATTGGAGGAAGGGTTGGGCTTAATATTGTGGATATGGTGAGGGTTCCAATCATGAATCCATTTCATGCAAATGGTGGGTTTGACTTAACTAAGGATTGGAGCAATATTTCGGGCATGGTGAGCTTCATGAATTAAAGATCAAAGTTGGGTGCAACATATTTAGAGAAATATTAGATAAGAGTTATCCACTCATCGACTGACTCATTATGAATAACTATTAAGTGAGGTGGTGAGCTAATCAATGGGACTACACCATCCACTAAAAATTTTTGATCATAGAGATTTTTGCATCTCTTCCAAGAAAGTGTAGGAATCTGAAAAAATAGTAGGAGCCTTAATTTATTTTAAAAATAAATTGATTAAGTCAAATATAAATCTAACTAAAATTTTGACTCTTTACAAGAAAATATTTGCTTCTAACCCCCTAGCCAGGATTTTAGAGACCAACTGTCTGATCGAACCTAATTTTAAGGATTGGCTCTGAAACTTAAAAATTATTTTGATTTATGAAAAGCTGACCTATGTCCTAGATCAGAACTTTTTCCCTCTTCCAGCCCATCTGATGGCTGATTAGAGAGCATTTCATGAGAAGTGGTTGGACGATGACAATAAGATCAGATGCTATGTGTCGGCCTCAATGTTTAATAAATTATAGTGCCAACATAAAGACATGAGGATTGCCAGTCAAATGCTGGCTCACCTATAAAATTTGTATGGTGAGTAGAGTTGCGTAGTGTGCTACGAAGTATCCAAGCGACTCTTTAAGGCATAGATGCATGATGGACAGTTAGTCCATGATCATTGCTTGTCGATGATCAAGGACTTGGAGGAACTTAAGACGATCAAAATGTTGATGGACAAGGATTTGTAGATTAATTTAATTATGCAATCCTTGACTAATTTATATGGGTAGTTTATAGTAAACTTCTATATGAATAAGATCCAATACACCTTAGCTGAGTTGATGAACATGCTAGTGACTACTGAAGGGATCTTGAAGACTTCAAGGGGCTGTGTTCTTGCTGTGGAGTAAACTTCTTTCAAGAGAAAGTCCTCTGGAAAGAAAAAAGGTCTACGAAGAAGCAAAAGATAAAGGGGAAGAAGAAGGAGAAGAAGGTAGAGCCGAAGAAGAAGGTTGTGGAGAAAAAAAATGTTTCCACTGTAACTCTGATGGTCATTAGAAGTGGAACTGTCCAGCTTGCCTGGCAAGCCTGAAGAATAAGAGGAAAGGAGGACCTTCTGATGGTATACTCATCATTGAGATGAACCTAATGGTTTCTTCTGCATCCAGCTGGATGCTTGATTCCGGATCTAGTGCTCATCTGTTCACTTCTTTGTAGAATCTCAAGGATAGCAGGAGGCTGAGAGATAGTGAGATGATCCTACATATTGGGAATGGAGCAAAAGTTGCTACCATGGTTGTAGAAATGTATCCTCTATGATTACCATCTGGGAGCATCTTAGAACTTAGGAACTATTATTTTGTACCTGCTATGAATAGAAAGTTAATTTCTATCTCCTATTTAGCATAAGATGGATATGTAATTAGTTTTTGTAAGGACCGCTATATTATTCTTTTTGAAAGAAATAAAATTGAAACTAATTTCTTAATTAACGATCTCTATCAATTGCATGTAGATGTACCAATAAATTATGTCGAGCAAAATATGAATGCCATAGGATCTAAATGGCCTAGAGATAGTGTAAATGAAAAGTACTTATGGCACTTTAGGCTAGATCATATAGCAGAAGATAGGATTAACAAATTGAAAAAAATCAAACTAATGGATCCATTGACTTTAAAGTCATATCTAATTTATGAATCATAGCTTTAAGGCAAAATAACTAAGCTATCCTTTATGGGACATGGGGAAAGGATCATAAAGTTACTTGCTCTAGTACATACAAATATCTGTAGCCCATTTGATGTGCCGATCAGAGGCGGTTTTGTCTATTTTATTACCTTTATCGATGATTTTTCTCGGTATGGATTTGTGTACCTTATACATCATAAGTTTGAGGCCTTTAAAAAGTTCAACGAATTCAGATATGAAGTAGAAAAAATAGACCAAAAAATATTGAAAAACATGCAAGATTTCATGAATACATTTCAAAATTTTTTTGAATTTATAAGTAGCGGAAGACATAGATTAAATAATTTAATCTAATTATGCATGTGATCTAATCACTAAACCCTACATCCAGGATCTATAACATCTCATGATGTAAATATAAATCTAAAAATTAAATGAAGCATGGTCGGTATTAATCAAATTAATACCTAGATCTAGAATAGTTCTAGAAAAATCCTAGATCATATTTAGGTGAAGAAGATATTGAATCTCTTATCTTTACGCAGGTCGAGAACACTGTAGTTGATTACATTATAGTCCTTTATTGTTTGGAGCCACACAATATGTTCGGCCTCTACGGATGTCTACATGAGGCTGCAACATAGATCGGAGGTTTGTCGAACGAAGATCCACTCGAAGTGCTAGCTTCTCGCGGATCCCTTCTAATGGTTAATCAAAAAGATATTCTTCAAATCTCTTAGACTCTTTAAGAGATGAAGAATACAAGAAGAATTGAAAAAGAAATCCAACTCTTGGATCTTTCAAAAATCAAAAAATAAAAACTCAAGAAAATGCCCTAAGAGAAGATAGATTTTCTCTTTCAGGACATCAACCGTTGATGTTTTGAAGACATTTCTATATTAGAACAAGCGGAGACCTTTTTCTCTAGAATTTTTTATATATTTTAGATCTCTTACTTTCTAATTTTTCTCATAGAAAAATCATATAAAAATTGATAAGAAAGGATTCTTAGAAGAACCCTAAGAGAAGACCATCTTCTCTTCTCTTTCTTCTCATCAGGACATGATCAAATCATGTCCAAAAGAGACCTTGATGCCCCAACAATTTGGAACATTCATCTTCCATGCCCTCTCCCTCTCTCTTTTATTTCTCTCACAGAAAAATCCACATGAAAAAAGAAGAAAGAAACTTGAAATAAAACTCCAAAGAGAAGATAATCTTCTCTCTTACCTTTGTCTCTACAAGACATCAACTTTTGATGTCTTAATTGAAGGCTTTCCTTCAACAATCTTGGCACCTTAATCTTCCATGCCTGCCCTCATCTCCTTTTTGGTTTTCTTCAAGGAATAGCTAGGATTAATCACGTCCATATGCATAAAAATAGGAGAAACGACATATTTAGGAAGACTAGGTCAAAAGACCTAGTCAAATAAGGAATCAATGGAGGCATCCAACCCTTGGATGCCTCCCTATTTTTTGGGTGACTTATTCATGGTAAAAAGGAGTGGAAAATAGCATGGAACCTTCCAAATATCTGGCATACAAAAAATGGGGCATGGAGAAGAAATCCAAAAGACAAAGGGAAGAGTTTTGGTGAAGGGGGACTGTATCAAATTGAATCTCATGCATAACTAATTTCCATATTTGACCAAGTCAAATTTCTTTCCAAAACAAACCAGAAGTGGATGTGGAAACCTTTCTTAAGATGTGGGAAATTTATGTAAAGAACTGAAAATAAAAGTATAATGGGCATGGGATCTTTCTTAGGTGGTGCAAGGGTGAAGGGTAGAGTCCTAGTCTAACTAGGACTCTCCAACGTAGACTAGGTCAAACCCAATTTAAATCTCATGTAAATTAGATTTGAGTCAACCTAATTAAAAGATAATTCTAATATAATTAGAAGTCTAATTAAATTAGATTTAATTAAATTTAAATTTGATTTAATTTTTAGTCAAATTAGAAATTAGGTGCACTCAAGTCCTAATTGAACTAGGACTTGTTCTTTCTTACAATTGGCTTATCCAATAAATCAATTAGACTTAATCCAATTAAATCCAAACTAAATTTAATTGAATCTAATTCAATTAGACTTAGTCTCAGCTTAATTGCTCAATTAAATTAAGTCAATTAGCAATCCAATTGCTAATCGATCCTCTTATAACACTTGCATTAGGTCAAACATCAATCATATTGATTGTTTGACCTTAGAACGATTCTAAATCATTGATCGACCATTTGATTAGATTATAACTTCTAATGTATATGACCCCATAGGTTCGAATCAAAGTTGATAGCATAAAAATAAATTTCTATACCAATTGAAATGACCATCTAGCAATGGTACCCAATGTCCGGATAGGTCAAATGTATGCAAAGCAACATTCTTAGAATCCTGACCTATGGTTACCGTATAATTCATCCCTTTGACCAATAATATTTAAGATGACTTTGAGTATGCTATCAACACTCATACAAGTTATCCATTTTGTATTTCAAAGTTTGCAAATCTCATGACTCCTCACGATGATTACCTAGGCTTAGGTTTTGCTAAATTGAAACACAGCGAGACATTTGCTTTCTAAAGTTAATCAGAAATGATCAATCCCATCTTGACTCACACACCGACTCTATAAGTACTTGATTATAACTAAAAATCTTTCGAATCTATATTAGAAATATAGGCAGTCCGGCACCAAAGTATAGTGAGTTGCTTACAAGTCACTGTGGTGATCTCAGATCGGAGGGATACTTATATCCATTGGCTTTAGCTAGCTACTCTTAACAGCAGAGTACTACATTGATCACATTTAGTGCAGATATACTCCTACATCCCATCTGCATGCCATATCAGTTTTTCCACATCACTTGGTTATGAGGACAACCAATGCATATGACATATAGCGACCTATACTCGATAAGTTATCGTCCTAGTTAATAATTTATCATCTGGTCGTGAATAATTTAAGAATCATCCGATAATTCCTTCTTTATCGATTAAGTGTGGTTCTAAAAATTTCATCATAATTTAGGAGTTCATTTAAGGAAGATAGAACTTCTATGATGAATAAGCCAAATAATAATTATTGTTTGATAATTCATATACCAATTTCAATCATCTACAACTTAGATGATTGACTTTAGGATACATTTTCCAATAACTCTCACTTGGATTAAAGCCAATTGAATAATATCAAATATCCTATCTTCCACTTGAGCTCGTAGAACTCCTTAGTTTCGAGGCTTTGTCAAATGGATTGGTCAAATTCTTCTTTTTCCATCGATCTTCTAAAGGTCGACTTCACCCTGATCTAAAATCAATGGTGATAGTGATGCAGAGTATGCTAGTCATATGGTGCATCTTTGGTTCTTTAGCCTGAGCTATAGCTCCAGTGCTACATTAAGACTGGATCATGATGGAGGGTGCCTCTCCTAGCTTGCTAATGAACTTATGCAACCACATAGCCTACAAAAAAGCATCAGATGCCATGATGTACTCTACATTACTAATAGAATAGGCTATAGTATTATGCTTGAAACTTTTCCAATAGATTGCTCCTCCAATTAGGATAAATTCATGACCCAACACTCTCTTGCTATTGTCTTTATTTGACTAAAAGTTGGAACCAAAATATTCCATAAGTTTTATATCAGTTTCTCCATATGTGAATCATTAGATCTTAGTATTTCTCAAATACTTATGGATTGTCTCTCCAATCGTCCAGTGGTTCTTACTTGGATCAAAATGGTATCTGCTCACTATCCTTAGTGAGTATACTATATCTGATCTTGTACATGGATTGGGATCAGATGATAGCTAGACTTTTATTTCTTATAATGTTGGAATATCATTCTCGATTAAGAGAATGTCATCCATAGATAGTACTAGCAATAACACTACGGAACTTTTTGCCCACTCTCAAATGAAGGATTTCTCTTTATTCATAATAAAGACATACGTTCAAAACATATGTTTCAACTCTAAGATAATAGCCAAATGGGCTTTATAGGTCTTTACCTTTCCGTCTGTGCTACTCTGATCCTTTGAAAATTCATTCACACCCAATGGATTTTATCCCTTCAGGTGAATCAACTAGTGTCTACATACTATTGATTTTCATGAACTTCAATTTGGATTTGATGGCTCCAAGCCACTTCTTAGAGTTAAATCTCTGCATGGCATCCATATAGGTGATTGGATTCTTATTGTTCTCATCGAGCTCAATAGGATTGCCGTCCCGGACCTAGATACTGAAGTATCTATCCAACTAATGTAGTACTCTACTGGATCTTCTTAAAGATGCTAAATTAATGGGCTTCAGATTTGATCTAATCAAATTTGATTATATAGGTTTAATAGATTGTGTTAGTTTACTGTACCAGTCGAACTTCCTTAAGTTCAACTTGACAAGCATTAGTTCCTTCCTTAAGAAACTTCTTTTCCAAAAAGAATGCCTTAATACTGATGAACATCTTATATTCTTCAGCATGATCAAACTAATAACTCTTAAATACCTATGGACCAGGATCCAAGTTTATCTATGTGCAAATATTTGACATAGACCTGACACCCTTAAACTTTAAGGTAAGAGAGTCTAGGTCTATATCTTGTCCATATCCCATATGGAGTCTATGCAATAGATTTACTTGGAATAATTTTTAGAGTAAAATAATTAGTCTCAAGAGCTTAACCCTAAAATAAGCAGATTAGTAAACCCCATTGTGGATCGAACCATGTCTAACAAAGTTTGATTTCTTCTTTTTGATACATTATATTCCAAAATGAGTCCACTGTGAGAGAATCCTATTCTCTCTTAGATACGTCAAAAACTCACTGGATAAGTATTTGCCTCCTCGATCTGATCGAAAAGTTCTAATACCTTTTCTAGTTTATTTTTTTATTTCATTACTGAATCATTTGAACATTTCAAATGATTCAGACTGGAGGCACTCATACCTAGATAGATCATCTATAATAAAATATTGATATCCTTAACATTATCTAACTTGAATATTTATTTGATGTGTACATTACACTTAATAGGCTGTATATCTATCATTTTCTTATTGTCCACATATTATTGTAACATCATTTATAATGATATCATGATAATTTCTTTTTATTAATAAATGATGATCATCTTTGATCAAAAGGCCATCAAAGATCACATTCATTATAAACGATAGATAATAGTGACAGTCAGTCTAAATAAAAATATTTGAAAATAAATCTGATAATTCCTAAAGTTAGGATTGGAACAAAACTTTCATCCCCAACATTCAGGTATTTCTCATCATTTTCAAACATTCCACTTACCTGTAGTCCTTACAACAAATTGTATAGGACTACCGGTATCCAATACCCAGATTGTAGAATTACAAATAGAGAAATTTCAAGATGTTATCATATAACATCCTTGATGAGCAACACTTTGCTCCTTCCTCTTGTTCAGCTTGTTGGGGTCAAAGGAATCAAGATAATTCTTCTTCTTATGACACTGCTTCTTACATTAGAAGCACTCTGCCTAAATCTGTTAGTCCTAGACTTTTTATTTTTATTGGCCTTAGAAGTCCCAGCACGGATCTATTTGTACTGCTGAACCAAAATTCAACTTTCGATACTAATTATCGAAGTTGGATCCCATAAGTTCATTACTGTCCAATAATGAATGGAGCAATTAGAGTTTAGCCTTAATCTGAATAGAAAAGAGAACATAGACCTAATGTATATAAATTATTTTATGCCTAGAGACTTGGACTTTAGTTTAAAGGTTTTTCTACTATTTTATTCAAATTGGTAGCCTCTACCTCCAATTTGGAGAATTACTTTAATTTTTTAGTAGGTACTAGAATCTACATAGACTGCACACAAGCCCGACTTTGGTCGATCAATCCATGTACATCTATGGGTAGGTTCTTTAATAAATTATTTCTCTAAATAATTTTTAGTAATTTAATTTTACCTCAGAAACCTAATTAGTAGGCTTTAGCCTCCACTACAAGGATCCGGTTAGATCCAACCATTAACATGATTATACTTGGTGCATCTAACCAATAAATGATTAAGCCCAACTTTGATCGGTCAACCTAACCACCATTGGAGAGATACTTCCAAGTTATCATATTATAAATGATAATTCCATTAGTCAATAAGCATCAGACCTTTGGACCTCCAATGATTATTAAGTTAATGGATCCATTATCATCCAACTTAATGGGAGGCTATGACTCAGTTATCTTCATAACTTTATCATTTTAAGGATCTGATAATTTTAGAAAATTAAAAAATTATTTATAATTTGAGGATAGAAAAGATATGGACCAAATTTCTTCCACTAACTTCACCAAGTCAAATTCTCCCACTGACTTCTCAAGTCATTAATGAGGACTAGGATCAATTTCAGTCCATGGGCACCCAAATCAGTCTTACTGATTTTCTAGATGATGTGGGTTAACACGAATCAATGAGCAACCTAATCAAAAGTTAATTAACCATATTTTCCAGATAAGTGAGATCGATGAGAGGGTCTACCAAGGCTTACCTTAGACACCATCACAAATGGCCAAGTAAGCAGGCCGTCATTTAAAAACCACCAGTCTGGGAATGTCAGACTTATCTTAGATATTAATCGATTTATCAGTTTTGATTTGGTTTGCCTAAAGACTCGAGCTCAACTATTGAGCCATGATTAGTGTCCATTTGTTAGATGTATGGACTTTGATCAACTACAACTATTGAATTGATCTATAGAAAAGAAATGACCTAATCCTAATCAATTATTAATTAGGTTTGATTAATTTCTTAACTTTGTCCATATTAAATCTAACCCTAGGTCTAACCCTGTTAATGACCTGATCAAAGCTAACCTATTATACTTTAATCCATATTTTATGAAATTATCTTAAGATCTTCAAATCACAAACCTAGATCCTAAACAATCATTTAATTCTCAATTAAGTTCAAGGCTTATGGGTTGGGGTTCAGAACCTCAGAACTAGTTTCTAATTTCATCATTTGAAATATTTTCAAGTTTGTAAACATTTGACATTAAATCAAATTTAATTCATGGTTTTAGATCTGATTTATTTTAATATTTCAATCATGTCCTAAAATTTTAAATCTAGAGTTTTGTAGAAAATAAGTTCATAATTTAATTTCTACAAAGTAAATATGTCATACATATTCTAGATTTAAAAATGAAGCTACATATCAATATATGCAACATGAGGATCTAGATCTAAACATGAAACATATCATATGGATCTAATTTAAATGATCCAAATTAGATCATAAATTAATTAATATTAGATTTAAAATTTAAAAATAAATCATAAATTATTTTAGATCTTTTTTAACTTATTTATGATTTAGTAAGCACATACTAGGACAATCTTTTCATTGTAAGGAATAAATCTTACAACAGGACAATCTTATAATCAGTATGTACGATCCGATATTATTTAGATATAATCTAAAATAAATTTAATATTTATTTAATTTTAAATTTAAATTAAAAAATAAATCATAAAATTATTTAGATCATATCTAACTTATTCATCATTCATAAAAATTAGATTAGCACATACTAGGATAACCTTTTATTATAAGGATTAACCTTACAACAGGACAACCTTATGTAGGAATGTGCGATCTTTAATATTTTATTTTTAAATTTATTCTAATGCAAATATGATCATATTATAAAAGAATCTAGATGCTCTGATACAACTATTGGAAAACATGCAGGATTTCATGCATATATTTTAAAATTTTTTCGAATTTACAGGCAGCGGAAGATATAGATTAAATAATTTAATCTAATTATGCATATGATCTAATCACTAAACCCTACATTCAGGATCTATAACATCTCATGATGCAAATATAAATCTAAAAATTAAATAAAGCATGGTCGGTATTAATCAAATTAATACCTAGATCTAGAATAGTTCTAGAAAAAACCTAGATCATATTTAGATTAAGAAGAGATCGAATCTCTTATTTTTGCATGAGTTGAGAATACTGTAGCTAATTTCATTATAGTTCTTTATTGCTTGGAGCTGCACAAAGTGTTCGATCTCTATGGATAGTGCATACGAGGCCGCAATATAGATCGAAGGTTCATCGAACGAAGATCCGCTCGAAGTGCTAGCTTCTCACGGATTTCTCTTGATGGTTAATCAAAAAGATATTCTTAAGATCTCTTAAACTTTCCAATAGATGAAGAATACAAGAAGGATTAAAGAAAAAATTCAACTCTTAGATCTTTTAAAAATTAAAAAATAAAAACTCAAGAAAATGCCTTATGAGAAGATAAATCTTCTCTTTCAGGACATCAACCATTGATGTTCTAAAGACATTTCTATGTTAGGACAAGAGGAGACCATCTCCTCTAGAATTTTTTCCATATTTTAGATCTTCTACTTTCTAATTTTTCTCATAGAAAAATTATATAAAAATCAAGAAGAAAAGATTCTTAGAAGAATCCTAAGAGAAGACCATCTTCTCTTCTCTTTCTTCTCATCAGGACATGATCAAATCATGTCCAAAAGAGATCCTGATGCCCCAACAATTTGGAGCATCCATCTTCCATGCCCTCTCCCTCTCTCTCATATCTCACATAGAAAAATCTACACAAAAAAGAAAGAAAGAAACTTGAAATAAAACTCCAAAAGGAAGACAATCTTCTCTCTTACCTTTGTCTCTATAAGACATCAACTTTTAATGTCTTAATTGAAGGCTTTCCTCCAACAATCTTGGCACCTCAATCTCCCATGTCTCCCCTCCTCTCTTTTTTGGTTTTCTCCATGGAATACCTAGGATTAATCACATCCGTATGCATAAAAATAGGAGGTTCCATATATTTAGGAAGACTAGGTTAGAAGACCTAGTCAAACAAGAAATCTATGGTGGCATCCAACTCTTGGAAGCCTTCCTATTTTTTGGGTGACTTATTCATGGTAAAAAGGAGTGGGAAATGGCATGGAACCTCGCAAATATCTGGCACACAAAAAATGGGGTGTGGAGAAGAAATCCAAAAGAGAAAGGGAAGAATTTTGGTGAAGAGGGACTCAATCAAATAGAATCTCATGCATTACTAATTCCCATATTTGACCAAGTCAAATTTCTTTCCAAAACAAACCAAAAGTGGGCATGGAAACCTTTCTTAAGATGTGGGAAATTTATGTCAAGATATAAAAATAAAAATATAGTGGGCGTGGGATCTTTCTTAAGTGGTGCAAGGGTGAAGGGAAGAGTCTTAGTTTAACTAGGACTCTCCAATGTAGACTTGGTCAAACCCAATTTAAATCTCATTTAAATTAGATTTAAGTTAATCTAATTAAAAGATAATTTTAATTTATTTAAAAGCTTAATTAAATTAGATTTAATTAAATTTAAATCTAATTTAATTTTTAATCAAATTAGAAATTAGGTGCACTTAAATCCTAATTGAACCAGGACTTGTTCTTCCTTGCAATTAGCTTATCCAATAAACCAATTAGACTTAATATAATTAAATTTAAATCAATTATAATTAAATCTAGTTCAATTAGACTTAGTCTCGATCTGATTGTTCAATCAAATTGAGCCAATTAGCAATCTAATTATCAATCGATCCTCCTGTAATACTTGTATTAAGTCAAATATCAATCATATTGATTGTTTGACCTTAGAATGATTTTAACTTGTTGATCAACCATCTGATCAGGTTGTAACTTCTAATATGTGTGACCGCATAGACTCAAATCTAAGTCGATAGCATAGAAATAAATTTTTATATCAATTGAAATGACCATCTAGCAATGGTACCCGATGTCTAGATAGGTCGAATGTATGCAAAGCAATATTCTTAGAACCTTAGCCTATGGTTATCATATAATTCATCCCTTTGACCAATAATACTCAAGATGATTTTGAGTATGCTATCAACACTCATACAAGTCATCCATATTGTGTTTTAAAGTTTGCAAATTCTATGACTCCTCATGAGGATTACCCAGGCTTAGGTTTTGCTAAATTGAAATATAGCGAGACATTTGCTTGAAGTTAATCGAAGTGGTCAATCCCATCTTAACTCACACACCAACTCTAATAGTACTTGACTATACTCAAAAATCTTTTGAACCTATATTAGAAATACAGACAGTCCAGCATCAAAGTCTAGTGAGTTGCTTGCAAGTCACCATGGTGATCTCAGGTTGGAGGGACACTTATACCCATTGGCCTTAGCTAGCTACTCTTGATAGTAGAGTGCTACATTAGTCACGTTCAGTGCAGAGTACTCCTACATCCCACTTACATGCCATACCAGTATCTCCATACCACTTGCTTACGAGGACAACCAATGCATATGACATACAACGACCTATACTCAATAAGTTATTATCCTAGTTAATAACTTATCAATTAGTTATGAACAATTTAAGAACCATCTAATGAATCCTCCTTTATCGATTTAGTATGGTTCTAAGGACTTCATCTTAATTTAGGAGTTCATTTAAGGAAGATAGAACTTCGATGATGAATAAGCTAAATAACAATTATTGTTTGATAATTCATATACCAATTTCAATAATCTATAATTTAGATGATTGGCTTTAGGACACATTTTTCAACAAAAATCTATTAAGATTCTTTGATCAGAATCAAGGAGGTGAATATCTTAGTAAGAAATTTTTGGACTTTCTCAAGAGTATGGCATAGTCTTATAATGGACTTCATCTAGAATACCTTAAACTCAATGGGATTTTAAAATGGAGAAACAAATTTATTACATATGATCCATTTCATGATGAGCTTCACAAACCTTACCGTTTGTCTTTGGGAGACATAGTCTTATGACAACTATTTATGTACGAATAGGATTCCTTCTAAAACCATTCCTATCACATCATATGAGTGTGGCATGGTAAGAAACTGAGTCTAAGTCATCTCAAGATTTGGAGTTGTCGGGCCCATGTCAAAAGACAATAAGTGGACAAGTTAGAATTTAAGTCCCTTAAAGCTCAATTCATCGGATATCCTAAGGAGTTTTTATGATGTTACTTCTATCTTCCAGAGGAACCACAATGTGATTGCGAGTTGACATGCTATCTTTTTTGTGAAATAGTTTTTTAAGATGATGGCATAGAAAGAGATTAAGCTCGAGGAGAAAGTCTCTAAAAGAGCACAAGCCAAGGAACCTGATTAGTCTGAGCTGATCCATACACTTCCTCCTCCACCTCATAGGTCAAGTAAGATTTTTCATTATCCTAAGAGATACTTAGATATATTTCAGAGGATGTAGAGAAAATATTTCTCATAAAAATGGAGTGCATGAAGATAATCCCAAAACCTATAATAAGGCAATATCAGATATCGACTCCAAGAATGATAAAAGATAATAAAGTTAGAAATTGACTCAATGTGCTCGAACCAAGTATGGACCTTGATAGATCCACTTGAAGATATTGTACCCATTGCGTGTAAATAATCTTTAAGAGAAAGATAGGTACATATGGAAATATGGAGATATCAAAAGTTAGGTAAGTGGCAAAAGGTATAGTCAGCACAAAGGTATTGACTATTAGGACACCTTTTCGCTAGTAGCCATGCTTAAATCCATCCATACATTGCTTGCTATTGCAACATATTTTGATTATGAAATATGATAATGGATGTAAAAATGGTATTCCTAAATAGATATCTTAAGGAAGATATCTATTGGTGCCAAAAATTGTTGACGTCAGAATTGGCTGCAGTTAGAGAAGACGAGGTCACCGTCGGCACCTGCAAGACAAATTCTAGATCAGAGGTAGGATGGCTCCGATAGGATCCTCCGACGTCAAGTCAGTTCTCTATCCATAAGAAATGGGCACTCAGAGAGATTTTGATTAGAGTTGGAGCTTAAAATGAAAACATATCTGGAGGGTCTCTTATATAGATGGAGCCTGTAATAAACTAATGGTGATAGCCGTAACCGCCTAGTAGTGGGCCATTCGAGGCCACATGGAGTTTGTTATGGAGGATGGTATCTGTTGTCATGATGTGCTAGTCATTAGACTTGACAGTCAAAGTTCGAAGGAGGTAGTTGCTAGCGGTGAAGAGCTTTAAGTTTCATCAATCCCAGTGGAGTTCAGGCTCTTCAGGGTCGTATGTATGTAAGTGGGTTCATGCTATATAGATAGTTGGATTTGCATAGGTGTGGAGGCCTTTCTATGTGACTGCAGTGAGTTCAGTCAGAAGGGGTTCGAAAGTCTTGTGACTAGAGAAATCCTGAAGGGAGTCCGCTGGAGGAATCCAGGAGTAGTTCTACTAGAAGGAGAAGTCCGGTTGAAGGAATAGAAATTTAAAAATAATTTTGTTGAAGAAATCCAAAAGAAGATCTACTGGAGAAGAAAATATATAACGACGAGTTCCCTCTCTGCTAATACAAAAAGTTTAGACAGATGGAGATTGATGGGAAGAAAATCATCTAGTGTCCAGGAGGGGTTCGATTGGAAGGAGGTCGGTTGGAAAATTTTTCTTGGAAGGAGCGGAAGGGAATCTGCTTGGAGAGAACCTGCTTATTTATTCCTTTGAAGCTTGACTGCTTTTGAGGTCATCTAGAGGCTGATATGAAAGAGACGAGATTCCTTAGCCTGTGTGTTCAAAGTTCTCGATGTAGGAATCTCGAGATCTACCACCCTTAGTATATTGTAGGAGTTCATCTAGAGAGGAGTTTTGTTGATTCAGTGTTGGTCACATATCGAACAACTTGGTGGGTTTTTTATTGAAAAAAGATTCAAAGAGCACCGAGGCGACCAAACCAACTGATAATTAGACTATTACTCAGTTGCCTGAGGGCTGTCATCACATTTAAGTTCGTCTTGAGAAAAATCTACAATACCTCATAGGTTCTGGAATATTCGATGAGGCTAAGAATCTAAACGAAGAAGGTCGGCCAATGGATTCAGGTTGGAGGTTTGCAGTCTCGACGCCCGAGCATAAAACTTTTCATGACTAGAGTTCGATGTGGCTGCCCTCACCGGATGGAGCTTCCTTGAGCTAGATATCCTATCAAACTTTGGCAGGAAAGGTTTCACACCCAATATAAGTCCTCCCACTCCTGAGTTCAAAATTTGAATGAAGAGAGTAAAGAAATATGAGTGCTGAAGTTCTTTTTTTTCCTTTTGGCGCCAATAGAGTAGCTGATCCCGACTCTTTCTACATGGACGCCAAAACTTCTTAAATATGAGGTGATTCGAATAGACAAATTTCCAAAATTTTTTGTGAAGTGCTGCTCAAGGTACGGTGAATAAAGGTTTACCCGTTGCTAGTTTGCCCGCTATGATGAGTGAGGCATGCATCAACCCAAGGTTGGTCAGCGGAGATCCACAATCGTAACCATCTCGATCCTAATGACTATTAAGCTCTTCTTCTTCCATAGGAGCTTCATTTCATTCGGATCTCCTTCTCCTTCCTTCTGACTTCCTTCTCCTTCTTGCTCCAAGGTACCAGGATCTTCTATAAACTCTTTCAATCTCTTTGAGGGTTCTCTCCTTCATTTTTTCATCAAGCCTGCCGCCTTTCCATCCTTCCCCAGTCGATTTAGGTCAGTTCTTGAACCTTTCTCTTTGATTATCTGTCTTTTGACATTCCTATCCATTTTATTTCCTTGAGAAAGTCTCAGATTTTATTTCTTTAGTTTTTGAAGATTTCTTCCTTTTGGTTTGATCCTCATATCCTCTGAAGAGTACTGATTGATCGGTTCTAGAAGTTTGGCTCATTTAGTTTTAATGACTTTTCTCATATGGATCCTAAGCTTGTAGGATGTACCTCGCCATCTTCTCACCTCGATACCATTTCATGTAAACTTCGTCCTGAAGATCTTTCATTGATTAGAATGTGGTTTGGATTTTCTTTTCGATTGTAAACTTGAACTCCTGGTCCTAGCAATTGAAGCCAACACTTCTCCTCCCAGTTCAACTTGCTTGTATGTTGAAAACCCTCCGGCGGGATTTCAACTATCGATACTTTGTTTTGTAACTGACTTGTTCAAGTTTCTAAAATATTTTCTTCACCGCTATGGGCACCAAACTCTTTTAGGTTTATCATAGGATTTCTCTTTGTGCATTATGGTCGATGTTCAAACCTTCCATCTCCCATTCCATAATTTCCTTCACTTTCAACATCACTTGATCGCAAAAGACTGGTGTAACGTGTTCTTCCCAGCTCGACAAGAAGAGTTACTCAAGGATGCCCCTTCTTCCATTCATAATTGGAAGAAAATTTTTTTTTTGTTTTCTATCCCTTCCTAGAACTAGGACTTCCTTCTTAGGAGAAAATAAGAGACTCAATCCATCGAGCTCTGGGCTTGAGAAAGAGGATCGAGGTTCGAACCGACAAGCTGAAGAACTTTTGAGCTCTTCCGATCTCCAAGCTCCTGGAGGACCAGATCTTATTCAACTTCGATCTCAGTCCTCTTAATACGATAGGTAGTCTTTGCAGCCTACCAACTGTGCATGATCTTCTTTCCTTCTCTGACTCTAGTTTTCTCTTATAGAGATGACTCCTGAGGAGCGAACATCAGACCAAAAAGCTTAAGTCTCTTAAGAGGAAGGACGGCTCTATAGAAAATATCAGAAGGCCCATACTGATAGCCGACCTGACTGTGCCAATCTAGGCCATGCCCATCCTCGAGTCTGATGTGGCTGCACCACCTCTGATCTCGCCCTGAGGGGATGCCGCCCACTTGCTTCCTAAGCAGTGCGAGGTTGTTGAAGAAGAAGAAGAAAAAGGATGCCATTAGGAAAAAGATGACAAGGGCGGTCAAAATTTGAGTGGTGAAGGCTCTGATCAGGAGTAGCTTCTTTGGATGATCGGGAGGTCATCCAATCTTTGACGAAGGGTAGCATCCTTCCGCACATTATTGAGAAAATGGTTGGGATGGAGGATGCCGAGAGATTCGATGAGTCTTTCGCCACCTATCTCGAGGTAATCCATTTTCTAACTTGTTTGAATGAAGGTGCGCTTTTAAAGTTTTGACTTACTTTCTACTTATCTTGTAACTGGGCATTACTTGGTTGCCACTCGAAGGCCGTCGATCTTCATTAGGCCGAGACTTCTAAAGCCTACAGAGATTCAGGCAAAGGTTGAGAGGGTTTCGGACCAAGGTCGATCGTTTGAAGATAGCCTCAAAATTTAGTTGCAGATGTCTAGCGCCTTTGAGAGGTGTCGCAGAGAGAGGAAGAAGCTTCCACAGGGTGAGGCAGCCCCTGGCCCTCTCCAAAGATAAAAAAAAAGCCTGAAGAGGAGATCGACATTGAGAGGGAGAGGGCTGTCAAAGCCTTCAAGTCCTCCAAAGCAATGGAGGACATCAAGATTGCATTTGCCCAGGAAGCCCTTCTGGAGGGGTTCAAGATCTGTATGAGGAGGGCGTGAAGAACTTTTTGGTTTCTGATAGACAACCCAGTGAGGGAGCCGGTCCTCCAATGCTGGCACGCTTCCCCCTCACCATCGAACCTGCCCTGAGCACTCCCCAAACTGCAGCTAAAGCTTCCGAGTCTATCTTCGAGCCTGATGTTGCAAAGGATGTATCGACCTCGTCTGCCTCTGCATCGACCAAGTCTAAGACTTTTTATAAATTTGTACTTTCCTTCACTTTTTCTTTGATGTATATCGAACATTTGAGAATGAAAATGAACTTTCTTTCTTTTCATACTTGTGTCGTGGGGATGTTATGTAGAACCCTCTAGCGATTTATAGTCAGGATCCATCTTCTCCAATTAACATCGAGTAATTATCTCAAGATATCCCTTTGAAGCCCCTAGTCAAAAATTAAAGAAAGATTCATCACCTAAAGAAAAAGTTGAAGAAGATAGAAGCCAAACTTCGGGATCTAGAAAAGAATGCTTTAGAGGCGACGATTGAGGTCACTCATCTCTGAAAGCTACACATGAAAGATTCTATGAGCTTCAGCATTCGGAAAGGG
>QRFJ01000892.1:0-46702 GCA_006176705.1 Cocos nucifera | reverse complement strand
GATTCTTAGAAGAACCCTAAGAGAAGACCATCTTCTCTTCTCTTTCTTCTCATCAGGACATGATCAAATCATGTCCAAAAGAGACCTTGATGCCCCAACAATTTGGAACATTCATCTTCCATGCCCTCTCCCTCTCTCTTTTATTTCTCTCACAGAAAAATCCACATGAAAAAAGAAGAAAGAAACTTGAAATAAAACTCCAAAGAGAAGATAATCTTCTCTCTTACCTTTGTCTCTACAAGACATCAACTTTTGATGTCTTAATTGAAGGCTTTCCTTCAACAATCTTGGCACCTTAATCTTCCATGCCTGCCCTCATCTCCTTTTTGGTTTTCTTCAAGGAATAGCTAGGATTAATCACGTCCATATGCATAAAAATAGGAGAAACGACATATTTAGGAAGACTAGGTCAAAAGACCTAGTCAAATAAGGAATCAATGGAGGCATCCAACCCTTGGATGCCTCCCTATTTTTTGGGTGACTTATTCATGGTAAAAAGGAGTGGAAAATAGCATGGAACCTTCCAAATATCTGGCATACAAAAAATGGGGCATGGGAGAAGAAATCCAAAAGACAAAGGGAAGAGTTTTGGTGAAGGGGGACTGTATCAAATTGAATCTCATGCATAACTAATTTCCATATTTGACCAAGTCAAATTTCTTTCCAAAACAAACCAGAAGTGGATGTGGAAACCTTTCTTAAGATGTGGGAAATTTATGTAAAGAACTGAAAATAAAAGTATAATGGGCATGGGATCTTTCTTAGGTGGTGCAAGGGTGAAGGGTAGAGTCCTAGTCTAACTAGGACTCTCCAACGTAGACTAGGTCAAACCCAATTTAAATCTCATGTAAATTAGATTTGAGTCAACCTAATTAAAAGATAATTCTAATATAATTAGAAGTCTTAATTAAATTAGATTTAATTAAATTTAAATTTGATTTAATTTTTAGTCAAATTAGAAATTAGGTGCACTCAAGTCCTAATTGAACTAGGACTTGTTCTTTCTTACAATTGGCTTATCCAATAAATCAATTAGACTTAATCCAATTAAATCCAAATCAAATTATAATTGAATCTAATTCAATTAGACTTAGTCTCAGCTTAATTGCTCAATTAAATTAAGTCAATTAGCAATCCAATTGCTCAATCGATCCTCTTATAACACTTGCATTAGGTCAAACATCAATCATATTGATTGTTTGACCTTAGAACGATTTTAAATCATTGATCGACCATCTTGATTAGATTATAACTTCTAATATGTATATGACCGCCATAGGTTCGAATCTAAAGTTGATAGCATAGAAATAAATTTCTATATCCAATTGAAATGACCATCTAGCAATGGTACCCGAATGTCCGGATAGGTCGAAATGTATGCAAAGCAACATTCTTAGAATCCTGAGCCTATGGTTACCGTATAATTCATCCCTTTGACCAATAATACTTTAAGATGACTTTGAGTATGCTATCAACACTCATACAAGTTATCCATATTGTGTATTTCAAAGTTTGCAAATTCTATGACTCCTCACGATGATTACCCAGGCTTAGGTTTTGCTAAATTGAAACACAGCGAGACATTTGCTTTCTAAAGTTAATCAGAAATGGTCAATCCCATCTTGACTCACACACCAACTCTAATAGTACTTGACTATAACTCAAAAATCTTTTGAATCTATATTAGAAATATAGGCAGTCCAGGCATCCAAAGTATAGTGAGTTGCTTACAAGTCACCATGGTGATCTCAGATCGGAGGGATACTTATATCCATTGGCCTTTAGCTAGCTACTCTTGAACAGCAGAGTACTACATTAGTCACATTTAGTGCAGAGTACTCCTACATCCCACTTACATGCCATATCAGTATTTTCCACATCACTTGGTTACGAGGACAACCAATGCATATGACATACAGCGACCTATACTCAATAAGTTATTATCCTAGTTAATAACTTATCAATTAGTTATGAACAATTTAAGAACCATCTAATGAATCCTCCTTTATCGATTTAGTATGGTTCTAAGGACTTCATCTTAATTTAGGAGTTCATTTAAGGAAGATAGAACTTCGATGATGAATAAGCTAAATAACAATTATTGTTTGATAATTCATATACCAATTTCAATAATCTATAATTTAGATGATTGGCTTTAGGACACATTTTTCAACAAAAAATCTATTAAGATTCTTTGATCAGATCAAGGAGGTGAATATCTTAGTAAGAAATTTTTGGACTTTCTCAAAGAGTATGGCATAGTCTTATAATGGACTTCATCTAGAATACCTTAACTCAATGGGATTTTAAAATGGAGAAACCAAATTTTATTACATATGATCCATTTCATGATGAGCTTCACAAACCTTACCGTTTGTCTTTGGAGACATAGTCTTATGACAACTATTTATGTACTGAATAGGATTCCTTCTAAAACCATTCCTATCACATCATATGAGATGTGGCATGGTAAGAAACTGAGTCTAAGTCATCTCAAGATTTGGAGTTGTCGGGCCCATGTCAAAAGACAATAAGTGGACAAGTTAGAATTTAAGTCCCTTAAAGCTCAATTCATCGGATATCCTAAGGAGTTTTTATGATGTTACTTCTATCTTCCAGAGGACCACAATGTGATTGCGAGTTGACATGCTATCTTTTTTGTGAAATAGTTTATTTAAGATGATGGCATAGAAAGATAGATTAAGCTCGAGGAGAAAGTCTCTAAAGAGCAACAAGCCAAGGAACCTGATTAGTCTGAGCTGATCCATACACTTCCTCCTCCACCTCATAGGTCAAGTAAGATTTTTCATTATCCTAAGAGATACTTAGATATTATTTCAGAGGATGTAGAGAAAATATTTCTCATAAAAATGGAGTGCATGAAGATAATCCCAAAACCTATAATAAGGCAATATCAGATATCGACTCCAAGAATGATAAAAGATAATAAAGTTAGAAATTGACTCAATGTGCTCGAACCAAGTATGGACCTTGATAGATCCACTTGAAGATATTGTACCCATTGCGTGTAAATAAATCTTTAAGAGAAAGATAGGTACATATGGAAATATGGAGATATTCAAAGTTAGGTAAGTGGCAAAAGGGTATAGTCAGCACAAAGGTATTGACTATTAGGACACCTTTTCGCTAGTAGCCATGCTTAAATCCATCCATACATTGCTTGCTATTGCAACATATTTTGATTATGAAATATGATAAATGGATGTAAAAATGGTATTCCTAAATAGATATCTTAAGGAAGATATCTATTGGTGCCAAAAATTGTTGACGTCAGAATTGGCTGCAGTTAGAGAAGACGAGGTCACCGTCGGCACCTGCAAGACAAATTCTAGATCAGAGGTAGGATGGCTCCGATAGGATCCTCCGACGGTCAAGTCAGTTCTCTATCCATAGAAATGGAGCACTCAGAGAGATTTTGATTAGAGTTTGGAGCTTAAAATGAAAACATATCTGGAGGGTCTCTTATATAGATGGAGCCTGTAATAAACTAATGGTGATAGCCGTAACCGCCTAGTAGTGGGCCATTCGAGGCCACATGGAGTTTGTTATGGAGGATGGTATCTGTTGTCATGATGTGCTAGTCCATTAGGACTTGACAGTCAAAGTTCGAAGGAGGTAGTTGCTAGCGGTGAAGAGCTTTAAGTTTCATCAATCCCAGTGGAGTTCAGGCTCTTTCAGGGTCGTATGTATGTAAGTGGGTTCATGCTATATAGATAGTTGGATTTGCATAGGTGTGGAGGCCTTTCTATGTGACTGCAGTGAGTTCAGTCAGAAGGGGTTCGAAAGTCTTGTGACTAGAGAAATCCTGAAGGGAGTCCGCTGGAGGAATCCAGGAGTAGTTCTACTAGAAGGAGAAGTCCGGTTGAAGGAATAGAAATTTAAAAATAATTTTGTTGAAGAAATCCAAAAGAAGATCTACTGGAGAAGAAAATATATAACGACGAGTTCCCTCTCTGCTAATACAAAAAGTTTAGACAGATGGAGATTGATGGGAAGAAAATCATCTAGTGTCCAGGAGGGGTTCGATTGGAAGGAGGTCGGTTGGAAAATTTTTCTTGGAAGGAGCGGAAGGGAATCTGCTTGGAGAGAACCTGCTTATTTATTCCTTTGAAGCTTGACTGCTTTTGAGGTCATCTAGAGGCTGATATGAAAGAGACGAGATTCCTTAGCCTGTGTGTTCAAAGTTCTCGATGTAGGAATCTCGAGATCTACCACCCTTAGTATATTGTAGGAGTTCATCTAGAGAGGAGTTTTGTTGATTCAGTGTTGGTCCAATATCGAACAACTTGGATGGTTTTTTATTGAAAAAAGATTCAAAGAGCACCGAGGTCGACCAAACCAACTGATAATTAGACCTATTACTCAGTTGCCTGAGGGCTGTCATCACTATTTAAGTTCGTCTGAGAAAAATCTACAATACCTCATAGGTTCTGGGAATATTCGATGAGGCTAAGAATCTAAACGAAGAAGGTCGGCCAATGGATTCAGGTTGGAGGTTTGCAGTCTCGACGCCCGAGCATAAACTTTTCACTGACTAGAGTTCGATGTGGCTGCCCTCACCGGATGGAGCTTCCTTGAGGCTAGATATCCTATCAAACTTTGGCAGGAAAGGTTTCACACCCAATATAAGTCCTCCCACTCCTGAGTTCAAAATTTGAATGAAGAGAGTAAAGAAATATGAGTGCTGAAGTTCTTTTTTTTCCTTTTTGCGCCAATAGAGTAGCTGATCCCGACTCTTTCTACATGGACGCCAAAACTTCTTAAATATGAGGTGATTCGAATAGACAAATTTCCAAAATTTTTGTTGAAGTGCTGCTCAAGGTACGGTGCAATAAAGGTTCTACCCGTTGCTAGTTTGCCGCTATGATGAGTGAGGCATGCATCAACCCAAGGTTGGTCAGCGGAGATCCACAATCGTAACCATCTCGGATCCTAATGACTATTTAAGCTCTTCTTCTTCCATAGGAGCTTCATTTCATTCGGATCTCCTTCTCCTTCCTTCTGACTTCCTTCTCCCTTCTTGCTCCAAGGTACCAGGATCTTCTATCAACTCTTTCAATCTTTGAGGGTTCTCTCCTTCATTTTTCATCAAGCCTGCCGCCTTTCCATCCTTCCCAGTCGATTTAGGTCAGTTCTTGAACCTTTCTCTTTGATTATCTGTCTTTTGACATTCCTATCCATTTTATTTCCTTGAGAAAGTCTCAGATTTTATTTTCTTTAGTTTTCTGAAGATTTTCTTCATTTTGGTTTGATCCTCATATCCTCTGAAGAGTACTGATTGATCGGTTCTAGAAGTTTGGCTCATTTAGTTTTAATGGACTTTTCTCATATGGATCCTAAGCTTGTAGGAGTACCTCGGCCATCCTTCTCCCTCGATACCATTTCATGTAAACTTCGTCCTGAAGATCTTTCATTGATTAGAATGTGGTTTGGATTTCTTTTCGATTGTAAACTTGAACTCCCTGGTCCTAGCAATTGAGCCAACACTTCTCCTCCCAGTTGAACTTGCTTGTATGTTGAAACCCTCCGGGCGGGATTTCAACTATCGATACTTTGTTTTGTAACTGACTTGTTCAAGTTTCTAAATATTTTCTTCACCGCTATGGCACCAAACTCTTTTAGGTTTATCATAGGATTTCTCTTTGTGCATTATGGTCGATGTTCAACCTTCCATCTCCCCATTCCATAATTTCTTCACTTTCAAACATCACTTGATCGCCAAAGACTGGTGTACGTGTCTTCCCAGCTCGACAAGAAGAGGTTACTCAAGGATGCCCCTTCTTCCATTCATAATTGGAAGAAAATTTTTTTTTTTGTTTTCTATCCCTTCCTAGAACTAGGACTTCCTTCTTAGGAGAAAATAAGAGACTCAATCCATCGAGCTCCTGGGCTTGAGAAAGAGGATCGAGGTTCGACCGACAAGCTGAAGAACTTTTGAGCTCCTCCGATCTCCAAGCTCCTGGAGGACCAGATCTTATTCAACTTCGATCTCAGTCCTCTTAATCCGATAGGTAGTCTTTTGCAGCCTACCAACTGTGCATGATCTTCTTTCCTTCTCTGACTCTAGTTTTTCTTCTATAGAGATGACTCCTGAGGAGCGGAACCATCAGACCAAAAGGCTTAAGTCTCTTAAGAGGAAGGACGGCTCTATAGAAAAATATCCAAGAAGGCCCATACTGATGAGCCGATCCTGACTGTGCCAATCTAGGCCATGCCCATCCTCGAGTCTGATGTGGCTGCACCACCTCTGATCTCGCCCTGAGGGGATGCCGCCACCTTGCTTCCTAAGCAGTGCGAGGTTGTTGAGAAGAAGAAGAAGAAAAAGGATGCCATTAGGAAAAAGATGACAAGGGCGGTCAAAAATTTGAGTGGTGAAGGCTCTGATCAGGAGTGAGCTTCTTTGGATGATCGGGAGGTCATCCAATCTTTGACGAAGGGTAGCATCCTTCCGCACATTATTGAGAAAATGGTTGGGATGGAGGATGCCGAGAGATTCGATGAGTCTTTCGCCACCTATCTCGAGGTAATCCATTTTTCTAAACTTGTTTGAATGAAGGGTGCGCTTTTAAAGTTTTGACTTAACTTCTACTTATCTTGTAACTGGGGCATTACTTGGTTGCCCACTCGAAGGCCGTCGATCTTCATTAGGCCGAGACTTCTAAAGCCCTACAGGAGATTCAGGCAAAGGTTGAGAGGGTTCGGACCAAGGTCGATCGTTTGAAGATAGCCTCAAAAATTTAAGTTGCAGATGTCTAGCGCCTTTGAGAGGTGTCGCAGAGAGAGGAAGAAGCTTCCACAGGGCTGAGGGCAGCCCTGGCCCTCTCCAAAGATAAAAGAAAAAAGCCTGAAGAGGAGATCGACATTGAGAGGGAGAGGGCTGTCAAAGCCTTCAAGTCCTCCAAAGCAATGGAGGACATCAAGATTGCATTTGCCCAGGAAGCCTTCTTGGAGGGGTTCAAGATCTGTATGAGGAGGGTCGTGAAGAACTTTTTTGGATTCTGATAGACAAACCCAGTGAGGGAGCCGGTCCCTCCAATGCTGGCACCGCTTCCCTCACCATCGAACCTGCCCTGAGCACTCCCAAACTTGCAGCTAAAGCTTCCGAGTCTATTCTCGAGCCTGATGTTGCAAAGGATGTATCGACCTCGTCTGCCTCTGCATCGACCAAGGTCTAAGACTTTTTATAAATTTGTACTTTTCTTCACTTTTTCTTTTGATGTATATCGAACATTTTGAGGAATGAAAATGAACTTTCTTTTCTTTATACTTGTGTCGTGGTGGATGTTATGTAGAACCCCTCTAGCGATTATAGTCAGGATCCATCTTCTCCAATTAACATCGAGCTATTATCTCAAGATATCCCTTTGAAGCCCCTAGTCAAAAATTTAAAGAGAAAGATTCATCACCTAAAGAAAAAGTTGAAGAAGATAGAAGCCAAACTTCGGGGATCTAGAAAGAATGCTTTAGAGGCGACGATTGAGGTCACTCATCTCTGAAAGCTACACATGAAAGATTCTATGAGCTTCAGCATTCGGAAGGGCAGCTTCGAGAAGAAGATCACTGAGCTCAAGAAAAATGCCAGCGATAAATCTTGGGCATTAACAGTGAAGATCAGCTTTCTCGAAGCCGATCTCAAGGTGATGAAGGAGAAGATTCATTTGCTGGAGGGGAGCTCGCCATGGCCTTTCGACAAGGCTCGGTATGAGTGGGATTGGTCGAAGAGGTTCTTCGTGCTCTAGAAGCAACTGCATGACACCGAGCTCACTTATGATACCTACCGGTTGGGTTGGAGTGAGAGGATATCCCAGCTTGAGTAAAGACTTCGTGCTGCTAATAGAGAAGTAACCTAACTCCAGAAACAACTTGATGATAGTCATCAATTCGGCACGAGCGATGGACCAGAATAGGTTGCCTCCCTAATGAGGACTCTAGGTGAACTTTTGGAAGCAGTGGAGAGGAAGAAGGCTAATGTTCAATTGTTGAGGATCCAGTTGTCGTACGAGCAACAAGCCGTCAGGGATGCGGAGGCCGAGTCTGAAGTTTTGAGGAAGCAGCGGTGAGAGCTCGAAGGCAAATTCCAACATGCCAATAGGATGTATATAGATGGTCTGTATAAGAAGAAGGAGCTTGAGGAGGAAATCCTTAGGCTAAAGTAGTCTCTTGTAATGGTGGGATCCGACAGCTTGAAGTTTGAGGGTTTCGGACCTCCTTAAGACTTTGTCATCTTTTCTTTTTTTTTTTTGTACATGGTCTCATGGACCTTCACTTTGTAATGAACTTCGGATTTAATGAAGGAATATTTTCTTCGATCATCTTTTTGCTCTATTTGGATTCAATGCCTATTGATTTTTCCATTCCTCTCTTTTGCTTTGACTTTCGTTGGAAGGATTGTTGAAAGAATAGTTTTTCTCTTATCTTTTCATAATCGGAGATTTCTTTTACCTACACTGGGGTGAGTTTATCCTTTCTTATTTGATTCCATTGATTTTTCTTCATCCTTTCATCAAGATGAGGTTATTCCTCCTGCTTTAGATAACTAAAGGTCTTTGTTTATATTTGGATGAGGTTCTCCTCCTATCTTATGTAACCGGAGGTCTTCATCCTGCTCACGTTAGGACGAGGTTCTTCCTCTATTCCTATTATGATAGTAGGGGCATCGTTGGATCGTTGATAGGGCCTCTCCCCTTATCTCGTCTTAGGTTAACGAGATCTTTGCTTTACTCAAGTTAGGATGAGGTTCTTCTTCTATTCCTAATAGAACTGTAGGAGCACATAAGGGCTGTTGAAAGGGTCTCTCCTCTTATCTCATCTTTGATTAACGAGGTCTTCGCTTTGCTCAAGTTAGGACGAGGTTCTCCTTCTGTTCCTAATAGGATTGTAGGGGTACATAAGGGCCATTGAAAGGGCCTCTCCTCTCATCTCGTCTTAGGTTAATAAGGTCTTCGCTTTTCTCATGTTAGGATGAGGTTCTCCTTCTGTTCTTAATAGAACTGTAGGGGCACATAAGGGCCATTGAAAGAGTCTCTTTTCTAATCTCATCTTAGGTTAACGACATCTTCACTTCGCTCATGTTAGGATGTGGGTCTCCTCCTATTCCTAACATGGCTATTTTTGATTATTTTGAAAAGTTATTTCCTATCATCACATGATTTTTGCAATAAAAAATAATAATATTGAAATAGAGGTGTTTTATTGAAGGCAAATTATTGGTAGTATATTTTTAGATTTTCTAAATTTCAAGGCCATGGGAGTGTTGTTCCTCTAAGCTCCTTCAAGCGATAAGTTTCAGACTGAATGATTTTCTCTACTTCATATGGGCCTTCCTAATTTGGAGTGAGCTTTTTCTGATTCTAAGATTGTGAAACAACTGCTTGTCGAAGCACTAGGTCCCCCACTTTGAATATTTTGCCCTTGATTTTAGAGTTGTAGTAACGGGCCACTTTTTGCTTATAGACCGCCATCCAAACTTGAGCTTTTTCTCTTTTTTTTTCCAAAAAATCGAGGTTAGCCCTAAGGTCTCATAAGTTATGCTACTCATTGAATGCCATGACTCATGCTGATGGGAGTTTGAGTTCTATTGGGATGACTGCTTCTGTTCCAAAAGCTAAGGTAAATGGGATCTCCCCAGTTGGCAATCTTTGGATAGTTCGATATGTCTAGAGCACATGATAGAGTTCATCCATTCAAGTCTCATTTGCTCTTTCAAGTCTCACTTTGATGCCTTATAGTAGAGTTCTGTTTGTTACTTCGATTTTGCCGTTTGCCTATGGATGGGCTACTGATATAAAATGATGGAAGATGTTCAAATCTTCATAGAATTTGGTGAATCTTGCTCTAGCAAACTGCCATCCATTATCTATTATGAGGGTTCGAGGCAAGCCAAATCTGCAAATGATCGACTTTCGGATGAAGTCCTGCACTTTTACTTTAGTGATTTTCATTAAAGGTTTAGCCTCAACCCACTTTGTAAAATAATCTATTGCCACTAAGAGAAACTTGCGCTATCCCAATGCCATGGGAAAAGGTTCGAGTATGTCCATGCCCCACTGAGCAAATGGCCATGGGGTGCTCAGGGGTGTAAATTCAGAAGCTGGTTACCTTTGAATGTTTGCACTTCTCTGACAGCGATCACATTTTTTGACATACTATATAGAATCATGGTACAAGATCGGCCAATAGTAATCCTGCCGAAGTAGTCTGTGTGATAAGGATTTGGTCCCTACATGACTTCCATATATTCCTTCATACACTTTCCATAATGCAAAGTTGGCTTCTGAAGGTCTGAGACATCTCAAGAGTGATAAGGAGTATGATCTTTTATACAGCTTGCCTTCATACAGAACATACTGGAAGGCTTGATTTCTGAGTTTTTGAACTTCTTTTGGATCATGGGGAAGAGCTCCATCTTTAAGATAAGCAACCAATGGGTCAATCCAATATGGCTCATGGTCGATCTACATTACAGACTACTACCCTTCCAAACTTGGATGTTTCAGGACTTCGAAGAAGACCTCCTTAGGCAGCTCAGTTAGGGCCAATGTTGCTAACTTTGAGAGAAGGTTGGCCCTAGTATTTCTCACTCTTGGGATCTGCTTGATGTCAAAACTATTGAAGGCCAGAGTTAAGCTCTTCACTTTCTCAAGATATTTTATCATGCTTTCTTCTCGAGCCTCATAATTGCCATTAACTTATCTGACTACCAGTTGGGAATCACTATAGACTTGGAGTCGATTTTTTAATCCTACAATCAAAGCATCATATTCGACTCCATTATTAGTCATAGGGAACTTAAAGCATAGTACATATTCGACGATGACTCCTTCTAGGCTAACCAAGATCAGCTCTACGCCTACACTAGAAGTATTGAATGAGCCGTCTACATATAGGGCCTAGAAGTCTTCAAAGAGGTTGGCTCTTTCTTCAGAGGAACTCGATTGTAACCAAGGAATATCGATCTCATTTTGTTCAGACTCGGCTTCATCTAAAATGGTGCATTCAACTATAAAATCTACCAGAATTTGGGCTTTGATCGATGGTCGAGGTTGGTAATTGATGTCAAACTCGATGAGCTCTATTGCCTATTTCACTATTCTTTTGGAGGCCTTCATTCGATGAAGACCTATTTTGATTGGTTGATCAGTGAGGAGGGTTATAGTGTGCCTTTGGAAGTAAGGTCAAAGTCTCCGGGCTGCAACCAGTAGGGCAAAAGATAGTTTTTCTAACTTAGTATACCTAATCTCGGCGTCCCTCAAGACTCGACTTATGTAGTAGATCGGCCTCTATACTTTTGCCTCTTCTTTGACAAGAACTATCGCGAGGACCGTCGGGGAGACCATCAGGTACAAAATAAATCCATCTTTGGGTTCGGGCTTTGCTAGCAGGGGAGGCGAGCAGAGGTAGTCCTTGAGCTCTTTAAAGGCTTTTAACATTCAGTGGTCCAGCAGAAGTTCTTCGACTATTTTAAGACTTGAAAGAAGGGCATGCATCACTCATCCGACCTCAAGATGAAGCAGTTCAGGACTACCACCTTTTCGATCAGGCATTGAACCTCTTTGATTGATTTTAGAGCAGTCATCTTTTGAATGGTCCGAATCTTCTTCGAATTTGCATCAATTCCATGCCTCGACATCATGAATCTCAAAAACTTTTTTGAAGTCACGTCGAAGGCACACTTGGTTGGATTTAACTTCATCTTATACCTTCTAAGGATGCTGAAGGTCTCTTCAAGGTCGGCAATGTGATTTATTGAAGCTCAACTTTTGACAAGCATGTCATCTACTTATACCTCCATGTTGCAGTCGATATGCTTTTTAAAGATTTTATTGACTAGGTGCTGGTATGTTGCTCCTGCATTTTTGAATCCAAAAGGCATAACCCTGTAACAGTAAAGACCATGGTTAGCAATAAAAGTAGTTTTCTCCTCATCTTTTGATGCCATCCGGATTTGGTTATAGTCGAAAAAGACATCCATGAAAGTGAGAAGCTCATGGCCCGAGGTCGTATCCACTAGTTGATCAATCCTAGGTAGGGGGTAGCTATCTTTCGAGTAGGTTTTGTTCAACTTTTTGAAGTCTATGCACATTCTTCACTTGCTATTCATCTTCTTAACGAGCATGACATTGGAGATCCAGTTTGGATAGTTGACTTCTCAAATGAATCCAGCCTTGAGGTGCTTATCAATTTTCTCTACAATTACTTTCTATCTCTCTGGGGCATGGCTGCGCATCTTCTCCTTCACTGGCTGATGCTTGGGATCAATAGTCAGATGATGTTCCATGACTTCAGCATCTATTTCGGGCATGTCGTCGGGGACCCAAGCAAAAATATCTGCATTCTTCTATAGAAATTTGACAAGCTGCTCTCATTTTTCTTTCACCAAGTGGAACTAGTCTATACTATGTGCTCCACATTCCCATCATTCAGTGGGATAGAAACAAGGTCTTCCACAGGCTCATCCCGCTCTTCGGTTAGATCATCGGGGACATCCAACCCATCAACCAGACAAGGATCTGACTGCTCATCCCTCTGCAAGGTGATTGAATAGCAATGTCTTGCTAGGACTTGATCTCCTCTGACTTCTCCAATCCCATAGCTTGTTGGGAACTTCATTTTCAAATAGTCCTCGAAACGCGTTTAGATCAGGTTGGCCGAGAATAGCATTGTAAGCCAATGGAGCTTTTACTACTAGAAAGTCTACTTGTGCCTTGGACTATCTTGGATATTGTTCTGCAGCTACAACTAAAGTTATTATGCCTTCAACTGGTACTGCATTACCAATGAAGCCTACCAATGAGGAGTTAATTGGTCCAAGCCAACTATTAGGTATAGACATTTTGGAGAAAGCATCATAAAATAAAACATTGATAGAACTTTCATTATCAATAAGGACGTGGTGTACATCATAGTCTGCAATATTTAAAACAACTACAATCGCATCATTATGCGAAAACTGAACTTTCTGTGCATCAGCCTCGGTGAAAATCAGGGGCTCCTCAGTTCTCCATCTCTTTGCTGGTCGTCCAAATCCGCCGACCTTCTTCTGCCGAAGTCTCCTAGAGATGGTGTTGATAATGCCAAGCAGGGGCCTATCTCCTTATTGCTCCTCCCTCCTTGATGGCTCTGGTTGTGGTAGTGCTCTTGGTTGATCTTTCCATCCTTCAAGTCGATGTCGTAGGAATCGACCAAGCCTGCCCCACCTGATGAGTTTTTCGATCTCGTCTTGGAGCTGAATACACTCCTCAGTATTGTGATCGTAGTCACGATGATAGAGATAGTATTTATTGGGATTGCACTTACTAGGATGCATGCGCATCCTCTTCGGCTTTAGCAGCTGCTCCTTGATTTCCATCAGTATCTAGATTTTTGGAGCATTGAGGGGAGCATAGTTGTGGAACCTTCTGAGGAAGAGTTCTATCATGCCCTTTGATTAGGGCTTCTCTAATGATGAGCTCGAGGAGGAGTTCAGGCTCATCTATGCTTGGAAGAAGTTTTAGAGTGCGGTCGAGCTTTGCTTGATTGTTCTTCAACTATGAGCTTGCTTGAATCACCCACCTGCCACTCTCTCAAGGTTTCTTCATCCTTCACCTTGAAGGCCTCCTCCGCTTGGGCGTAACCATCAGCTCGGGCCAGCATATCAGCAAAATTTTTAGGGTACTTCTTCTCTAGGAAGAATAGCAGATCATTCTTTTGGAGGCCGTCCTTTAGTACAGCCATTGCGACAGACTAGTCTAAGTTTTGGGCCTCCAGAGCAGTAGCATTAAAGTTGTTGACATAGGTCCGAATGGACTTTCCTTCCTTCTACTTGATATGAATGAGAAAATCCAAGCCTCGTCGGGGATGTCCACTATTGACAAAGTGAGCTACGAATTGATGACTCATTTGATCAAAGAAAAAGATAGTATCCAGCTTAAGGGCCGAGTACCAGTTCTTGACTGCTTCCTTCAGGATGGAGAGGAAAGCTCGTCATAGGATGACGTTGGGTGCACCATGGAGTAGCATCATTATTCGAAAGGCCTTCAGATGATCGATCAGATTAGCAGTTCCATCGTAGCTCTCAAACTATAGGAGCTTGAAGTTCAGTGGAATTGGTTTCTGCATGATTTGCTAGGAGAAAGGAGGGTCAGTGCAGATGTCATTGATATGGAAGGGGAGAGCATGATGGAGTTCTTCGATCCATTGGTTCATTTCTTATAGCTTTTGGTCTAAGAGATACTCATGATCGTGAATCTTCAAAGTCTTTTAGTAGAATGCGGGTAAGGTCCTCCTAGAGGTCGAATCATGATCGGAGCAAGGGCTCTCTGCCCTCTACTTTCCTTTTTTGGAAGTTATCGACCAACTCGCCCAAGTCAGTCGCCTCCAAACTGGGTCCTGGGGTTTTGGAGAAGCCTGCTTCGACTGAACTAATGTCAAGGGCTGCTGTTGCTGCATGGCCTGCACTACTTCAGTGAGGCCATAAATCTGCTAGGCCAGTAGGTTGAACTGCTCTACATCCATCATTGTTGTCGATGGAACCTGAGATGCCGGGGATGAGATAGGAGTGGGTAGATCCAGATGAGATCTGGCCATGGACGTGGTTGACTATTGAGTCAAGGCATTTTGAGGAGGCATCCTCATGAGATCGACTGAGGAAGAAGAAGGACTCTGAGGGAGAAAAAGAGAGATCTCCATTGAGCGCTTCTTTAAGAATAAGAAAACCTCAAGAGAAAGAGGGTCCTTCCTCTAGCGCCAATTCTGTTGGTGTAGAAAACTATTGACATCAGAATTGACTGGAGTTCAAGAAGATGAGGCCACCACCGACACCTATAAGATAAGTCCTAGATCGAAGGTGGGGTGGCTCTGGCAGGACCCTCTAATGGTCAAGTCAGTTCTCTATCCATAGAAATAGAGCACTTAGAGAGATTTTGAGTAGAGTTTGGAGCTTAGAGAGAAAATATATCTAGAGGATCCCTTATATAGATGGAGCCTATAGCAAACTAATGGTGTAGCCATAACTGCCTAGTAATAGGCCGTTTGGGGCCACGTGGGGTTTGTTATGGTGGATGGTGTCCATTATCATGATGTGCCAGTCCATTGGGACTTGATAATCGAAGTTCGGAGGAGGTAGTTACTAGCGGTGAAGAGCTTTGAGTTTCACCAATCCTAGAGAAGTTTGGGCTCTTTCAGGATCGTATGTGTATAAATGGGTTCATACTGTATGGATAGCAAGATTTGCGTAGGCTTGGAGGGCTTTCTAGGTGATTGCAGTGAGTTCGATCGGAAGGAGTTCGAAAGCCCGATGACTAGAGAAATCCTAAAGGAAGTCCACTGGAGGAATGTAGTTCTGTTGGAAGGAGAAGTCCAGCTGAAGGAGCAGAAATTTGAAAATAATTCTATTGAAGAAATCTAAAAGGAGATCTATTGGAGGAGCAAATATATAATGATGAGTCCCCTCTTTGCTAATACAAGAAGTTCGGATGGACAGGGGTTGATGGAAAGAAAATCATTTGGTGTTCGGGAGGGGTTCGACTGGAAGGAGGTTGGCTTGGGGATTTTGCCTGGAAGGAGTGGAAGGAAATCCGCTCGGAGAGAACCTACTTATTTATTCCTTTGAAGCTCGACTACTTTTGAGGCCGTCTGGAGGCTGATATGAAAGAGACAAGGTCCTTTAGCCTGTGTGTTCAAAGTTCTCGATGCAGGAATCTCGGGGTCTGCCATCCTTAGTATATTGTAGGAGTTCATCTGGAGAGGAGTTCTATTGATTCGGCATTGGTCCAATATCAAACAACTTGGATGATTTTTTATTGAAAAAAGATTCAAAGAGCACCAAGGTCGGCCAAACCAAGCCATAATTAGACCTGTTACCCAGCTGCTTGGGGGCTGTCATTGCTATTCAAGTTCGTCTAAGCAAAATCTACATTGCCCCATAGGTTCTGAGAATATTTGATGGGGTTGGGAATTTGAACGAAGAAGATTGGCTGATGGATTTAGGTTGGAGGTCTACAGTCTTGGTGCCCGAGCATAAACTCTTCACTGGCTGGAGTTCGGTGTGGCTGCCCTCATCAGATGGAACTTCCTCGAGGCCAGATATCCTGTTGGACTTCAGTAGGAAAGGATTCACACCTAACAATATCTATATGGAACAGCCACTTGGTTTCACCTCTAATGATAGTGATCATAAGGTTTGCAAGCTGCAAAGGTCCGTCTATGGACTTAAGTAAGCATCTCAGAGTTGGAATGCTCATTTCAATGATGTGATCAAATTATTTAGTTTCATCAAGAATAAGGAGAAGCCCTGTGTATTTAGAAAGGTCAGTGGAAGCGCACTGTTGTCTTTCTCATATTGTACGTGGATGACATCCTCCTAATTGAAAATCATATTTCCATATTCACCTCGATCAAGGTATGATTGTCTAAGGAGTTTTCTATGAAAAACCTAGCCGAGACATTCTTTATTTTAGGGATCAAGATCTATAAAGAGAGATTGAGAAGGATGCTAGATTTATCATAGAAGATGTACATTAAGGAGGTGCTAAAAAGGTTCAGCATGGAGAACTCTAAGAGGGGTCATATATCCTTCAGACATGGAATTCATCTCTCCAAGAAGATGTGCCCCAATACATCAAAAGAGATTGAATGCATGAGCAAGATTCTTTGTGCTTTTGTAATAGGGAGCCTCATGTATGCCATGCTTTATACACGACCTGATATTGCCCATGCTGTGAGTATCATAAGCAGGTATCAGTCGAATCTAGATGAAGAGCACTGGACTTCTATGAAATGTATCCTTAAGTACTTAAGAAGGACTAAGGATATGTTTTTGATCTTTGGTAATGGAGAACTTTAGGTGCAGGGATACACAGACTCAGACTTTATGTCTATTGGGGGTAAAATAATCCCCACCGAAGTTGTTGGCCGTCGACCTCCATTTTGTGGGAATTCGCCAATCTTCTTAGCAACAGGTCTATGCTGCGGAACTTGTTGAAAGCATATTGAAGTCCGACTAGACGATTAGGATAGTAAAGAAGAACTATTATTTTATTAACCCTATTTTTTGACTTAGAATGAGTGATAGGATTAGAGCCCAATCCTCCCGACCTTGATTGGTGATGAATTTTGAAGATGGATGGAGTCTCATATTGTAAACGATGAACTCCTCCAGTCGCATACCTTCTGGATGAACTCCTTCAGTCGCACCCCTTTCAAACAAACTCCTCTAGTCGCACTCCTTCCAGACAGACTCCTTCAATTGTGCTCCTTCTGGATAGACTCTTTTAGTCGCACTCCTTCCAGATGGACTCCTTTAATCATGCTCCTTCCAGACAGACTCTTTTAGTCGTGCTACTTCCAGTCGGACTCAGTCAGAAAGAGCCTACCTATAGATGATGTAGAACATGATCGAATTTCTCAAAGCCATAAGAGATCATTTCAATGGACTTCAACTAAATGCAAGTTTGCTATACGTTGATTAACTCTCAAGCTTGGCTGGCCAATCCTGAACTTAACTCGCTAACACCTATAATCAACCGACAGGCGTAGAGATCTCCAATCTCTATCCAAACTTCTTCAAATAGATCCCAACTACCTATAAATCACGATAAATAATAGCTCACTCTCCATAACAAACTCCATGTGAGCTCAACGGCCCACTACCATACAGTTACAACCGTCACTATTAGTTTATTACATGCTCCATCTATAAAAGAGACTCTCTAGATACATTTTTCTCTAAGCTCTTCTTTGTTGCCATTACTCTGCCCTTTTTTCTCCTAAGTACTCCATTCCAATTGATCAAAAAACTGACTTGAGCATCGAAGGATCCTACAGGAGCCATTCACCTCTGGTTTGGGCTTTGCTTTGCAGGTTTCAACGACGATCTCATCTGCTCTAGCTCTAGTGAATTTTAGTGTCAGCACCATTTTCTACACCAATAGGATTGGCGTTAGAGAAAGAGTTCTTGAGCCCTTGTTCTAAAAGGAGTGCTCAGTCGAGTTGACCCTCTTCTTTTCTTCTTTAATTTTATAAATCTCTTTCTCTTGATCTCACTTTTTCAGTGAAAATGCTGCCAAAGAAGACAACGACCCGGTGATCTACTACTTTCACAACTAGATTTGGCTTAGATCCACCTACTCTGATCCCATCGCCGCACCGAAGCCCCCTCCACCAGCAGCCATGGTGGATCTAGAGCAATTCAACCTATTGGTACAGTAGGTTAGGAGCCTCACCAAAATGGTGCAGGCCATGTAGCAACCCCCAGCTCTAATTCCATTGGAGAAATCTCTGTCGGAGCATCAAGAACCGGCATAGAGAAAGCCAACTTGGGTAAGCAGGCCTATAATCCCCGGGAAGGAAAAGCAAAGGATGGAGAGCTCCTGTTTCGATCATGATTCCTCTCTTAGAGAAACTCTCCTTGTCTCCAACTAGTGATGCCTCTCTAAGATTCGTAATCGAGATAATGCTCTCTATTGAAAACTCTAGGAGATGAGCCGATAGATCAAAGAGCTCTACCATGCTATTTCGATCCATGATAATAACATTTGCATCGATCCTCCCTTCTCTGCTTGAATTATGAAGGAGCCCATATCGCCGAACTTTAAGCTCCTTTAATTAGAGAGTTATGATGGTACTTCTGATCCAATCAATCATCTTGAAGCCTTCCGGACCATGATGCTGCTCAATGGCACACCTGATGAGTTGGTACTTGAGTCTTAAATCAGGTACCATCTTTTCTTTTGACTAGTTGAGCCATGAATTCGTGGCTCATTTCATCAGCAATCGTTGCAAGAGACGAGGTTCGAACTCTCTCGTCAATATCAAGCAAAAAGAAAGAGAGTCCATTCAAGTCTATGTCAATCACTTCAACATTGCTATCCTGAAGGTCCAAAATCTAGACCAATCTATTGCTATGGCCACACTGAAGGGCGGCCTCTAAAAGAATGATCTTCTTTTTTTCTTGGAGAATAAGTATCCTCAAAACTTTGCCCACATACTGGCCTAGGTTGAAGGCTAGGCCTGAGTGGAAGAAGCCTTCAGATTGAAAGATGAAGAAGCTACGAAAGAGTGGCAAGTGGATGAATCCAGCAAGCCCACGATTGAAGAAAAATTGAGTGAAGCTTGCCGTGCTCTCGAATCCCTCCTGAGCGCAAATGAGCCCGATCACCCCCTTGAGCTTATCAACAAAGAATCCTGGACAGAAGACCATGGTAGAACTCCCCCTAGAAGATTCCACAACTATGCTCCTCTGAACACCACAAAGATCCAAGTGCTGATGGAGATAAAGGAACGATTGCCAAGGCTAGAGAGATTGCATAGTCACCAAGACAGATGCAATCCCAACAAGTACTACCTCTACCATCGTGACCACAGTCACGATACTGAAGAATGTATCCAGCTTTAGGATGGAATTGAAGCACTGATAAGAAGAGGTCAGCTGGATTGATACAGGCACTGGTCAGAAAGAAAGAAAGATCGGTCGAGAGCCCCACCACAACTTGAACCACCTCATAGGGATGAGTAGCAAGGAGATCGGCCCCCACTTGACATCATTAATGCTATTTCTATGGGATAAGGGGAGAGGCCCTTTCAACGATTCTTTTGTGCTCCAATGATCTTGTTAGGAATAGGAGGAGAATCTTGTCTTAAAAAGAAAAAAAATCCATCCCTATTAGAAATTGGAGGAGGACCTTGTCCTGACAAGAGGACAAGAAGAGAGGCCCTTTTAACGGCCCATTCATGCCCCAATGATCTTGTTAGAAATAGGAGAAGAACCTCATCATAACAAAAAAAAGCCAACCGCATCAGAAATAGGAGAAGGATCTCATTCTGATAGGGAGACAAGGGGAGAGATCCTTTTAATGGCCCTTTCGTGCCTCAATGATCTTGTTAGAAATACGAGAAGAACCTCATTCTAATAAAAAAAAAGCCAACCCTATTAGGAATAAGAGGAGAACCTCGTTCTGATAGGAGGACAAAGAAAGAGGCACTTTCAACGATCCTTTCATGCCCTAATGATCTTATTATTAGGAATAAGAAGAGAACCTCATCCTAATAAGAAAAAAGTCAACCCCATCAGGAATAGAAGGAGGATCTCATTCTGATAGGAAGATAAGGAGAGAGGCCCTTTCAATGGTCCTTTCATGCCCTAATGATCTTGTTAGGAATAGGAAAAGAATCTCATCCTAATAAGAAAAAAAATAACTCCATCAGAAACAAGAGAAGGATCTCATCCTGACAGGGGGACAAGGGGAGAGGTCCTTTCAATGGCCTTTTCATATCCTAATGATCTTGTTTGGAATAGAAAGAGAACCTCATCCTAAGAAAAAAAAGCCAACCCCTTCAGAAACAGGAGGACCTCATCTTAACAGGAGGACAAGGGGAGAGGCCCTTTCATGCCCCAATGACCTTATTAGGAGCAGGAGAAGAACATTGTCCTAATAAAAAAAGCCAACCCCATTAGGAACATAAGAAAGATCTCATCCTGATAGGGAGACAAGGGGAGAGGCCTTTTCAACGGCCCTTTCATTCCCCAATGACCTTCTTAGGAATAGGTGGAGAACCTTGTTCTAACAAGAAAAAAACCCAACCCCATCAGGAGTAGGAGGAGAATCTCGTCTTGACAGGAGAATAGGGGAGAGGCCCTTTCAACATTCCTTTCATGTCTTAATGATCTTGTTAGGAAAAATTGGAGAACCTCGTCCTAATAAGAAAAATGCCAACCCCATCAGGAATAGAAGGAGGACCTCGTCTTGACAGGAGGATAAGAGAAAATGCTCTTTCAACGATCTTTTCGTGCCCTAATGACCTTGTTAGAAATAGGAGGAGAATCTCATTTTAACAAGAAAAAAGGGTCAAACATGTCAGGAATAGGAGAAGGATCTCATCTTGACACATATAAAAGGAGAGAGGCCCTTTCAACAATCCTTTTATGTCCCAATTATCTTATTAGAAATAGAAGAAAAATCTCATCCTAACAAGGATAAGAGCCAACTATGTCAAGAGTAGGGAGAGAACTTCATCCTGACATGAATGAAAGCTACTCAGAAAGAAGATTCTATCTAAGCAAAAGCTATAATTGATCGCATAAAAGCCAAAAGATCTTGCATTGTTAGAGATTGAAAGCTTTTAATATTAAAAAATGAAAGATATGGGGAACAAGGGCATAAAGCATGATGACCCTTGTTTATAAATGAGGAAAAAATATGTTCAAAATATAGAGTAAGGATCTTAAAATGACATTGACAAACAAAGAAGAAGGAAAGAAAGTAATAAGCATGAAGCAAGAAACTCCATGCGAAGATAGTTAGAAGAAATATCCTTTCATTAAGATCAAAAGAGTTCATTACATAGAACGTCAAGTCCAATTATATAAAAAAAAAGAGTGAAAAACAACCAAAGTCTCAATCAGTATCGGACTTTGGATTGCCAGCTCCAGCCAATACGAGAGAGAGCTTTAAGTTGTTTACCTTCTCCTTGAGCTCTCACCTTCCTGCCAAACTCTCCCTTAACAATTTTTTGAACCGGTGGGAGTCTTCTTTCGTCTCTCTCAATTTCTTCCTCAGAACGGTCGACTTGGCCTCCACATCTTTTATGGCATCTTGTTAGTAGACCATTTGCATTTTCAACTCTCACAACTCTATTTGGCTATTTTTGCATAAGGTAGACAAGCTCTCTAAAGAATCTCTTAAGAAAAGAAGCTTGTCTGATTCTCTGCTCGAACTCGCCTAGGCCCTATCTACCAACCGCTTCCGAAGTTGAGCATTTTCCTCATCGGCCCTTCAGACTGTCCATTGGAGTTCAACAATTTGATTGCCCCAACCCAGTTTGTAACTCTTGTAAGAATCCTTAGCCCTGCATAGTTGGTCTTGAAGCTCCAAAAACCTCTTGGACCAATCCCAGCCATATTCTTCCCGATTGATGGACCATGCTGAACTTTCTTCAAGTACCCAAATCCTCTCTTTTGTGGCCTTCAGCTTAACTTCTAGAGAGCTTTCCTTGGCTGTCAGGGTTTATGCTTTGTCACTGTCGAGCTCCTTCACTCATTCTAATTCCTCTGTCAAATGGTGCTTTTTATTGATATAGTCCATGGCATCCTTTTTATGGGCTTGTCAAAGGTGGATGACTTTAACTATGACTTTCGAAAAGTGCTTCTTCAACTTCTGAAGCTCATCCTCTGCTTTCTTCAATTTCTTCTTAGTTTGATGAACCTTCCTCTTTAGGTCCTTAATGATAGATCTTAGAGGAAGGCCTTAGGATAATGGTGTGGCATTGATAGGAGGAGGTGAATCATGATTATCTTCACTAGGGAGATTCTAAAAAACAAGCACACCATGGCACAAACATAAAAGAAAATTTGTTTCCATTAATTCAAAAAATTCAAGTATAAGAAGGAAAAATGAAAAATAAGATACAGCAAAAAGAGGTCTCAGACCTCTGAAGGAGTGGTAGAAGAGTTTGGTGCGGCCCCAGTCAGCGTAGATTCTTTAGAAATGGGAGGAACAAGTTCAGTTAGAGACGTAGTAGGGACGAGCCCAATTGGTGGAAGATTAGCAGCTTCAGTAGATGGTCCGGCTTTGCCTTCAGGAGCTTCTTTGTATAAGAAGTTGAGGTCAAGCTCGAAAAACCTATTGACAATTCTATCCTCATAAAGCTTGAACCCTTTGTTGAAGGCCTCCTAACCACATTTGACATTAATATCTAACATCTTGGAGGAAGCCTTAAATTCTTCTATTGCTTGGGCCTTTGCCTCTGAGATCTGCCTTGTGATCTACTCCTTTAGCTCGGCAGTCTCAGCTTCAGCCTTTTTTCTCTTATCCTCCTCTAAAGCCAAGGCAGCCTTCAGTCCCGTCGATGCTTGCTCCTCTCTCTTGAGCACCTCCTACAAACCCCCAACCTTGGCAAATTTTTTCTTTAGGAAGCAGTCGACTTCGATAGATATTTCCTCCAAAAGACGGTCGATCTTGACTCTCTCCTTAACAAAATACTCAACCTTAGATTGATGATCTTCTTGGACCTTCACCAACTCCGACCTTAAGTGATTAAGTGATTTAATGTAACCAAGCAGTTGGTGGCTCATCTGCAAGGGACGAAGTGGGTTTTGCAAATGTAAAAACACTAAGGAACTTAAAGAGAAAAGGAAGGATGAAATGATAACCTTAAGAAAGGATCCAAGTGAATCCCAAGCATGCTGATCAACATCCACATCAATAATCCTATCTACTACATCAGGTGAGGTGAACCCATCAACCAAGCCCCTAATGATGTCATGGTTATTGAAGGGGTTCTCCTGTAGCTCCTCATCAAAACCGTTAGGCCTGTTGTGATGGATCTTTCATTGGGATATTCTGGAGGCCATTTTGGTCTTCTTCTTTTTGACCTCCTTTTTCCTTTCGATAGGAGGCTCTAGAGCTCGAACCTCAGTAGGAGGACTTAGGGGCATCGAAGGCCCTGCAACCTCGATGATGGCATCGACCTCGGTGATGGAGGCGACCTCGATGGCATCAATAACTTTGGGTGTAGTGGTAGCATTGGTGGGGGCAGTAGAGCTCGAAATTTCAACCCTTGTCCTCTTCGAGCCCTTGCTGGGCACTTTTCCTCTCCTTTTGTGGGTCTGGAGCTCCTTCGAAAGTAGCTCAATGGCCTTGGCATCCATTTCTACAAAGAAAAGAAAAGTATAGTTAATGAAGAAAAGTAAAAAGAATAGTTCGTAAACTTCGACTGAATACTTGGATTAAGAGGACTAAAGCCGAGGTTGAACAGGAGTTACTCATAGAGAAGTTCGGACAGCGATGGAATTTTATAATCCTTTAGTTTATTAGAGGAGGCAAGATCTTGCCTATCTAATCTAAAAGCTCGGTGAACTGACTCTATAAGAAGACCCTAAGGAGGAAGTCCTAACTCTAGGATTGGGCAGGACACAAGGAAGAACTTCTTTTAGTTATGAATGGAGGAAGAAGCTTCTTTTAACAATCCTTTCTTGCCAAACTAGGATGAGAAGTACCACCAATCCTTCGCAGAAGGATGACGTTTAAAAGTATAGTAGTTCTAGAATAGAAAAATGGTTGGACGAACTTCAGCAGAGAGACAAAGGAAGATAAAATCAATAATGAATCTAAAAGAGTTTGGCACTATGAAAGCAAAGAAAATATTTAAAAAGCAAAAGAGGGCAATTACGAAAGGAGGGAGAGAAAGTCTTAGTCCGGTATGAAAAGCTTCTAAATACGGACAAAAACAGCCTGGAGGAGGGGAACAAGCTCGATCATTTGGTCTAGAGAGTTCTAATTCATACTTGGGAGGGATTCTATACTGAATTCTAATTAAGAAAAGATCGTTCGGAGATAAGAAATAAGAAATGATTCTGAGTATGAAGTTCGGCCAAGGTACATCCCTAAGTTCGATCTCTTCTTTGGAGTTAGGATTTCGGAAGGACGCATCAGACAAACTCCTAGAATTAGATGACCATGAAGTTTTGGAAGACATTTAAATCAAAGAAAACTTAAAAAATCTCCAAAAAAATGATGAGAAAAATATTATAAAATCTTATGGGAAGAACAACGAAACTTGTATAGAAGACTAAAATATTGAAAAATAAAGAAAAAGAAGAGAGAGTGATGGAGGACTAGCCTAGATTGGTGGGAGGACGTGAGGAGATGACCAAAAAGATGAGATGTAGGCGAGAGGGACTTTGATGGCTGAAAGGATCGTGGATGAGAAGGAACAAGGTGCTCGAAGAACTCGGGGAGATGGTTGAGAGAGTAGGAACCGATCGAAAAGAATGTTGATGGTCGGAAAATCGATAGAATGGATGGAACACTCGAAGATGAAGAAGAATGAACAAAGGAAAGAAGATAGGTACATTCAAGAATGAGAAGCTAGAAAGGAGAAGAAGGACTTAAATAGACATGCAAAATCAGAGAAAGTTATGATTATAGACCCTCCTTAGCTGATCCCAGTCTACCACGTGTCCAGCTCACCCTGAACATCTGACAGGGCAATAATTGCACTATATATGGGGCTCTGTGCTGGGTAAGTTTTAAAAGAAATTCATCTCTTCAGGTCATTTAGCATTGTTGGTGCGAAATCTGGTTGTCATCGAAATTGAGGCTGGAGTCAGAGAAGATGAGGTCGCCGTCGGTGACCTGCAAAATAAGTCTTATCCAGAGTGGTTGTGGCTCTGGCAAGATCCTCCGATGATCAAGTTAGTTATTTTGGCTAACAAAAATGGAGTGCTCTGAGAGATTTTAGAAAGAAATCAAGAGCTTGAAGAAGAAGGCGTATCTAGAGGATCCCTTATATAGGCAAAGCCCGTAACAAACTGATAGTGATAGCCGTAACCATCTGGTAGTGGGTCGTTCAGGACCACGTAGGGTTTGTTACGGAGGATCGTGTTTATTGTCATGACGTGCCAGTCTATTGGAGTTTGACAACTCAAGTTCGGATGGGACAGCCGTAGGTAATGAAGAATTCTTAGCTAACACCATTCTAGAGGAGTTTGGAGGTCTTGAGATTAGCCGCATCGTTTGCCATATCATGAGTCGGTGCCGAGCCCTTTTTGGGCAAATGGTAAGAGAAGTCTAAGAGGAGCTCAATAGGCAGAGAAACTCAAAAAGAGTTCAACTAGTGGTGAAGCTTGTCTGAAGTTCGACTGTCGAAAGAGTCTGGCTAAAGGAGAAGTCCGGCAAGAGTCCAACTGCTGAAGGAGTCCGACTGAAGGAGAAGTCTGGTAGGAGTTCGACTGCTGAAGAAGTCTGACTGAAGGAGAAATTCGATAAGAGTTTGACTGCTGAAGGAGTCCGACTGAAGGAGAAGTTCAGTAGGAGTTTGACTGCTAAAGAAGTCTGACTGAAGGAGAAGTCCAGTAGGAGTCCGACTACTGAAGGAGTCTGGTTGAAGGAGAAATCTGGTAGGAGTCCGATTACTGAAGGAGTTCAGGAGGTCTTATAGATTCGATGGAAGTCCATCCCTGGCCGCTGATATCGAATGGGCCAATTCAAAGGTCAGACATTCCGACCAAACTTTGACAGGAGTGGGTTTATCCCCAACACTAGTCTCCCTACTCCCAAGTTCAAAATTCGAAAAAAGGGAGTATGGATATGATTGTCGAAGTTCTTTTTCCACGTCTATCTAGAAGAGATATTTTGGCATCTACCACATCGACTCTTGAGCTTATTAAATTTAAAATGACTTCGAGAAGACGACCCTTCAAATTTTCCACCATAACATTGCCCTAGGTACAACATAATTAAAGATTTGCCCTTTGCCACTCCCCTGTCATGATGAGTGGGATGCGGCGCACACGGAGAAGCCAAGTAAGATCTGCAATCATAACTGCCTCGGATTGCTCTTGGCTATTTAAGGCCTTCTCCCCCCTCTGGAATTCATTCTTACCCGAGTCTTCTTCCCTCCTAAGCCCTTGCCTTCTTCCTATTCGAGAGCACCGGTTCTTTCCTGCATCCTCTTCGATTTTTGGTGCTCCTCTGCTCGATTTTCATCGCATCCGTCACTTCTTTGCCTCTCTGAGTCAACTTAGGTCAGCCTCCTATCACCTATTTTTGATTTTTCTAGCATCTTTTTTCTTCTTGCTCTTTCGGTGTCTCTAGTAGAAGCATCTATAGTGCATTTTTTCTTGATTTTTGGGGGTTTTCCTAGGGTTTTATTTTGATTTGAATGTCTTTTGAAACCTTCCATTCCATCAGTTCTTAGAGCTCGTCCGGACCAACCTTCCTAAATCCTGCACCCTTGGCCGAGGTTGAGCCTAGGAACATGTCTCACCAATCTTTTCTTTCGGATACCATCCCTTCGATTTTGACTCCGAACGATCTTTCATTGATCTACATCCAATATGGGGTTCCCCCTGAGTACGACCTCGAGCTTCCTAGGTCGGATGAACTCACTAGTTCACCTTTAGTCGATCGATTTTGTCTATATCTAGAAGCCTTGCGCACCAAGCTTTGACTTCCACTTCCATTCTTTGTTGCCATGCTTTTTCGCTTTTTGAACATTTCTTTTGCTTCTGTCGTATCGAACTCCTTTCGATTTGTAATTAATTTCCTCTTCCTTTGTCATCTTGCCAAAGTCTGGCCAACTATTTTATTTTTCTAAAATTTTTACACTTTCAAGTGTCATCCTTCCGCAAAGGACTGGTGGTATTTCTCCCCCTAGTTCAGTAAGAAGGGGTTACTGAAAGGTGCTCCTTCTTTCATTCATAATTGAAAGGAGAAGTACTTCTACGTTCGATGTCCGACCTTATTGCTTGACCTTCCTCCTTAGGGCTTCCTCCGAAAATCAGTTTGTCGAGCCCCTAGTTTAGATGGAGCCGACCTTGAGTCTTCTAACAACCTTAAGGCATCTCGAGCTCCTCTTCTTCCCGACCTTCTAAAGGAGCAGACCTTGTTTAATCTTAGCTTAAATTCTCTCAACCCCATCGGTACTATTGTTGTTATCACTATATTTTGCCTCATGTATGCACACACACACTCTCATATATATATATATGAGTATGAATGTTCAATACTCATGAAGTTTTTTATGTACCTTGGCTGACTATAGTTATTCCTTTATCATAAAAATGGATATTGATGCTGTGGAGAGACTCACCAAGGGCCTTTACATCCCAAAAAAAGGAAGGGAAAGGCCCCAAGCGAGGGTTCAAAATGGGTGAAGGTTGGTGCCTCCGATCCTACGGCTCTTGTTGCTGTAGATGTCGCACCCGAGGTCTGCCCAAGAGTCGAGGTTGCCCCAACCGCCAGCGTCAACATCGTCGAAGGAGTGTCACTTTCCCTCAAGCCCATAGATCTTTTGGTAGGGGATCACACATTAGACCCTTTTGCCGACAAGGAAAAAGAGAAGGGGAAGGGAAGGTCTGCCATTGCGATTGTAGCCCGCAAGGCCCGTTCGGGCGAGCCAAGTAACAGTGGCAGCGATGATCTAGGGGCGGATCCCTTCGGCAATTCGGACATCATCCGAGATCTAACTGATAAATTTGCCATGCCTGAGGTAGTGGACCGCATGGCTGACCTTGATCTGACGCAGTTCGTTTGGGACTTTTCTCAAAGTAATTGCTTATCATACTCCCTTTTTTATTTTTCTTTCTTTCATTCCTCTATCTTACTGCTATTTTACTACAGTAGTCGGATCACCAAATAATTGCCCACCTCAAGAGGGCGAATCGTTAGGAGGCGGAGGTGCTGAAGGTCCCGGAGGATCTTTGAGCTAAGATTGGTCACCTTCAAGAAAAGGCCACCAAAGCTAAGTGCTCCATGAAGGAGAAGGTAGCGGAAGTTGTAAGTCTCCAAGGTGTGCTCCAAAAAGAGGAGCTCGTCTCGACTGGACTGAAGGCCGCTCCAACACTGGAGGAGGAGAAATGAAAAAAGTCAAGGGGAGGGTTGCCGAGTTGGAGGCTCGCAAGATGAAGTTAGCTTCGAAAGTGGTAGCTCGAGCCATGAAGGAGTTTAAGACCTCCTTCGAAATGAAAGACCTGAACATTGCCTTTGGCCGGAAGGTGTTCATCAAGGGCTTCAAACTCTATGAAGGTAGGGTGGCCCAAAAATTTTCCAAGCTCGACCTGAGCTTTTTGGATGAGGAGGATCTTGGTGAAGAATTAGGATTGTTCAGCACTGTAGCTGATCATTCCCTCACCGAGCCTCCCCTCGGTCCACCCGAACCTATCACAGAGGTGCCCGAGCCTGGTCAGAAACCCGAGGTAGTCGAGAGTGCTCCAACCTCTTCCATCGCCGCACCCTCCGAGGTTGAGAACCTCGAATAGTTATACTTTTTTTCTCTTTTGTTTTGCTTTGTACTTGAAAGTTTTTAGTTAAATAAAAGTGAATTTACTTTTGTCTATGCCTTTCTTTATATTGGTATTGTAACATGTGTTATCCAGAATCCCTCCAATAATCAGAGCCATAACCCTTCATCTCCAGTCGACGCTGACCCCTTACTTCAGAGATTCTGCTGAAACCTTTAATAAAAAACTTAAAGAAAGAAGTCCACCATCTGAAGAAGAAGTTGAAGAAGATGGAGGACGACCTTCAAGCTTCTTGGAAGAATGCTTTAAAGCTGACCAAAAAGGTCACGCGCCTCCAAAATTTACACATGAAGGACTCCGCAAGCTTCAGCATCCGAAAGGACAGCTTTGAGAGGGAGATCGCCGAGCTCAAGAATAATGCCGGTGATAAATCTTGGACACTAACGACGAAGATCGACTCTCTCAAAGTTGATCTCAAGGCGGCAAAAGAGAAAATCCATCTACTGGAGGGGAGTTCACCATGGTCTACTGATAAGACTCGATACGACTAGGACTGGTTCAAAAAGATCTCTAAGCTTCAGAAGTAGTTATGAGACATCGAGGACTAGCACAATAGTTATAGAATAACCTAGGTAGAGAAAATGTCTAGGCTTGAATGCGAGCTTAAGGCCGCTAGAGATGAAACGACTTATTTTTAGAGGTGATTGTACAATAGTTGGCAAGCCAGTGCAAGTGGCGAGCTGGAGGAGATTGCCTCCTTGAAGAGGACCATCAGTGAGCTCTCAAAAGCGATCATGATAGAGATGGCTGAGGTTCAATGGCTGAAGCTCTAGCTAACCTATGAACATCAGGCTGTTAAGGATGCGGAGGCTGAGTCTGAGGTCTTAAGGAAGTAGCGGCGAGTGCTTGAAGTAAAATTCCAACATGCCAACAGGATGTACATAGATGGTCTATATAAGAAGGAGGAGCTTGAGGGAGAGATCCTTAGGCTAAAGCAGGCCTTGGAAATAGCTGGGCTGATAACCTAAAGTCTGAGGAGTTCGGTCCATCTTAGGGCTTCGGCCTTTTTTCTTCTTCTTTCTTTTCATGTAATCGATCTTGCTGACCTTTATTTTGCTTGTAGTGAACTTATATTTGCAATAAAATGGAATCTTTTTCATCATTTTCTTATATGAATTCAATGCTTGTTAATGGCTTCACTTTTTTCATCTTGTTTTTCTTTGTTTTGTCTTCTAATGAGATGCTTGTTGTGGATGCCGAGCTAGGGGTCCCTTCTGCGAACTAGGGTGGGGTTCCTCTTTTTGTATTTGATGTAGCCGTAGGGGGGATACATATAAGGGTCGCTGGTAGGGCTTTTTCCATCTTCTCATTTTAGATTAATGAGTCCTTGGCCTACCTCCTATTAGGATGAGATTCTCTTCTATTTCTTATGTGATCGTAGGGGCACATTAGGGCTATTGACAAAGCCTCTCCTCTTGTCTTATCTTAGTCTAACGAGATCTTTGATCTTGCTCACATTAGGATGAGGTTCTCCTCTTGTTCCTAATATGGCTGTAGAGGCACATTAGGGCCATTGACAGGGCCCCTCCTCTCATCTCATCTTAGATTAATGAGGTCTTCAGCCTTGCTCATGTTAGGATGAGGTTCTCCTCCTATTTTGAATATGATTGTAGGGGCATATTAGAGTCGTTGACAGGATCTCTTCTCTCATCTCATCTTAGATTAACAAGGCCTTCGACTTTGCTCACGTTAAGATGAGGTTCTCCTTCTATTCCTAACATGACTGTAGAGGCACATTAGGACCATTGACAGGACCTCTTCCATCATCTCGTCTTAAATTAACGAGGCCTTCGACTTTGCTCATGTTAGGATGAGGTTCTCCTCTTATTCCTAATGTAGCTATTTTTGTTGCGTAGCTAAGTTCGAAAAGTTGTTTCTCACCATTACAAATTTATAATAGGGATCAGGGTGTTAAAGTAGAGGGATCTTATTGCAACCAAATCATTGATAATACATCCATAAGTTTTTTGAGTTCCATGATTGGGATAGATCGGCTCCTCCAAGCTCCTTTAGGTAATATGTCCCAGGCCAGATGACTTTCTTGACTTTATAGGGTCCTTCTCAATTTGAAGCAAGCTTCCTTTGGTTCTTAGGTTGAGGAATAGCTACTTGCTAAAGCACCAAGTCTCCCATTCCGAATACTTTGTCCTTGACTCTAGAGTTGTAGTATTGAGCCATCCTTCATCTGTAAGCAGCTATTCGAACTTGGGCTTCTACTCATTTTTTCTCTAGCAGGTCGAGGTTAGCTCTGAGGTCTTGCAAATTGTGCTGCTCATTGAAGGCCATGACTCGTGCCGACGGGAGCTTGAGCTTGATCGGGATGACCGCCTCCATTCCAAAGGCTAAGATAAATGATGTTTCTCCAGTTGGCAGTCTTTGGATAGTTCAGTACGCCCAGAGTAAATGGTAGAGTTCATCCACCCAAGTCTCTCCTGCTCTTTCAAGCCTTATCTTGATATCCTGCAATAGGATCCTGTTGGTCACCTCTGCTTCATCATTTGCTTACGGATGGGCCACTGACATGAAGTTATGGGAGATATTCAAGTCGTCACAAAACTTTGCAAACTTTACCCCAGTGAACTACCCCCCATTGTCTATTATAAGGATCCGAGGCAATCAAATCGATAAATAATTGACTTCCAGATGAAGTCCTGCACTTTGGCTTTAGTGATTTTTGCTAGGGATTTGGTCTCGACCCATTTGGTGAAGTAGTCGATCACAACTAAGAGGAACTTCCATTATCTGGATGCCATCGAAAAGGGTCTGAGTATATCTATCCTCCATTGTGCAAATGGCCAAGGTGCGCTTAGTAGGTAAGCTCGAAGGTCGGCTGCTTTTGTATACTTGCATTCTTTTGATAGCGATCGCATCTTTTAACATACTCGACATAATCATGATGCATAGTTGGCCAATAATATCCTTATCGAAGTAGCTTGTGAGATAGGGATCTGGCACCTAGATGGCTCCCATAGATTTCTTCATATACTTTTCATAGTGCAAAGTTGGCTTCAAAAGATTGGAGATATTTCAAAAGTGGCAAGGAGCATGATCCCTTATACAGCTTACCTTCATATAGAATATACCGGGAGGCCTCGTTTCTCAGCTTTCAAGCTTTCTTTGGATCATAGGAAAGCATCCCATCTTTGAGATAAACGTTTAATGGATCGATCCAATAGGGCTCATGGTCGATCTACATTGTAGACTGCGGTTCCTCCATACTAGGGTATTTCAACACCTCAAAGTATACCTCTTTAGGAAGTTCATTGGGGGCAAGTATGGCTAGCATGGATAGGAGGTTGACCCTGGCATTCCCTATCCTTGGAATCTATCGGATGCCAATGCTATTGAAGGCTGGGATCAGGCTCTTCACTCTTTTAAGATACTTCATCATATTTTCCTCCCGAGCTTCGTAGCTACCACCGACCTATTCCACCACCAACTGCAAATCACTATAGACTTGAAGTCGATCGACTTCTAGTTTCTTGGCAATCTTGAGCCTCACTATCAGAGCTTCATATTCTACCCCATTATTTATTATAAGAAACTTGAAGTGTAGTGCATATTCGATAATGATTCCCTCAGGGTTGATCAGGATTAGCCCAACACCTATGCCCGAGGCATTGAAGGAGCCTCCATATATAGGGCCTAGAGTCCTTTGGGAAGATCTGCTCTCTCTTCGATGGAGCTCGACTGCAACCATGGAACACTGGCGTCATTCCATTCGGGTTCGGCATCATCCGGGATCGTACACTCTGTTATAAAGTCGGCCAATATCTGGGCTTTAATTAACAGTCTTGGCTGATAGTTTATGTTGAATTTCATCAATTCAATAGCCCACTTCGTAATTCTTCCAGAAGCATCTATTTGATGAAAAATTACTTTGATGGGATAATCGGTGAGGAGCGTTATGGTGTACCCCTAGAAATAGGACCGAAGTCTCCTAGCTATAATCAGAAGAGCATAAATTATTTTTTTTAATTTAGTGTACTTGATCTGCACATCTCTCAAGACTCGACTCATGTAGTAGATCGGTCATTGCACTTTTGCCTCTTTCTTGACTAGGACCGCTGCTAGGGCTGCAGGAGAGATCGTCAAGTGTAGGAACAATTCTTCTTCAAGCTCGAACTTTGCCAATAGTGGAGACGAACCAAGGTAGTTCTTGAGTTCTTCGAATGTTTGTTGGCACTCGGCCATCCAGCAGAAGTTCTTTGGTTGCTTGAGGACCTGAAAGAAGGGTATATACCGCTTGACCGACTTTAAGATAAAATGGCTTAAGGATGCCACCTTCCTGATCAGGTGTTGGACTTCTTTTATCGATTTTAGGGTGGTCATCTCCTGGATGGCTCGAATCTTCTCTAGATTAGCTTCAATCTCTCATCTTGAGATCATGAACCCCAAGAATTTCCCTGAGGTCACTTCGAAGGTGCATTTAGTCAGGCTTAGCTTCATCTTGTATCTTCGAAGAACGTTGAAGGTTTCTTCAAAATTGGCAATATGATTGGACAAGGTCCGGCTCTTGACAAGCATATCGTCCACATAGACTTTCATGTTGCGGTCGATCTACTCCTTGAAGATCTTATTGATCAGGCGTTGATAGGTTGCACCTACATTTTTAAGCCCAAAGGGCATGACCCTATAACAATATAGACCACGGTCAGTAATAAAAGTAGTTTTCTTCTCGTCCTCTGATAGCATCCAGATTTGATTGTAGCTGGAGAAGGCATCCATGAAGGTGAGGAGCTCATGGCCCGAGGTTGCATCCATCAACTGATCAATTCTAGGTAGGAGATAGCTATCCTTTGGATAGGTCTTGTTTAGCCTCTTGAAGTCGATACATATTCTCTACTTGCCGTTGGCCTTCCTGACTAGGACCACGTTGGAGAACCAACTTGGGTAGTGGACTTTTCGAATAAACCCAGCTTTGAGGAGCTTATCCACTTTCTCTGCCATTGCCTTCTACCTTTTTGGTGCATGGCCCTAAATTTTCTCTTTCACAGGTCTGTAGTTAGGATCAGCAGCCAACCGATGTTCCATGACTTCGACATCAATTCCTGGCATCTCTGCTGGGACCTAGGCGAAGACATTAGCATTCTTCCATAAGAAGACAATGAGCTGCTCTCGAACTTCATCTTCCAAGTTGGAGCTGATTTGCACGGTATGCTTCGTACTTCCATTGTTCAGAGGGATGGTTACAAGATCTTCCATGGGCTTGCCCCACTCCTCAGTAAGATTGTCGTAGACATCCAGCCCATCAATCAGGCAAGGATCGGGTTGGCTTCCTTTTTGTAAAGCGATGGAGTAGCAGTGCCTGGTCAAAGCTTGATCTTCCGTGATCTTTCCTATTTCACTACCTATTGGAAACTTTATTTTCAAGTAGTAGGTCGATACCATGGCCCGAAGTCTATTCAGATCAGGTTGGCCAAGAATGGCATTGTAGGCAGATGGGGCCTTTACTACCAAAAAGTTGACCTATGCCTTGGCTTGTTTCGAGTATTTGCCCTATAGCCATAGATAGCATTATTATTTCTTTAACTGGCATGGCATCGCCAGTGAAGCCCACCAGTGGAGAGTTCATAGGTCCCAGATGGTTATTGGGTATAGATATTTTAGAGAAAGCATCATAAAATAAAACATCGACGAAGCTTCCATTATCTACTAGAATGCAGTGTACATCATAATTAGCAATGTTTAAAGAGATTACAATCGCATTATTGTGCGAAAATTGAACTTCTTGTGCATCTTCATCAGTGAAAGCTATAGGCTCCTCAGTTCTCCACCTCTTCATAGGCTCCATTGATCCATTGGCCTCTCCTCGCCGAAGTCTCGTAAAGATGGTGTTGATAATGCCAAGCGGGGGTCAATCTTCTTGTTGCTCCTTCCTCCTTGGCAGTTCTAAGGATGGAGGGTCCCTCGATCAATCCTCCCATCCCCCAAGCTGACATCGCAGGAATCGATTGAGTCTGCCCTGCTTGATGAGATCCTCAATCTCATCTTGGAGCTGAATTATTGTGACCATAGTCATGATGATAGAGGCAAAACTTGTTGGGATTGTGCTTATCGGGATGAATGCGCATCCTTTCTGGCCTTGGCAACTGCTTCCTAATTTCCATCAACATCTGAATTTTTGGAGCATTAAGGAGAGCGTAGTTGTGAAACCTTTTAAGGGGGGAGCCCTGCCATGCCCTTCTATCAAGGCTTCTATATCTCCGAGCCCGGGGAGGAGTTCAGACTCTCTTGCACTTGGAGGGAGTTCTGGAGCGCGATCGAGCTTCGCTCGACTTTTCTTTAGTTATGGACATACTTGATTTGCCTACCCATCGCTCTTTGATGGCTTCACTATGCTTGGCCTTAAAGGCCTCTTCTGCTTAGGCATAACCTTCAGCTCGAGCCAGTATAATAGTAAAATCTCTGGGATATTTCTTCTTCAGGAAGAACAGCAGATCATTCTTCTGAAAGCCATCTTTTAGTGCGGCCATAGTGATAGACTGATCCAAATTACGAACCTTCAGCATAGTAGCATTGAACCGGATGACATAGGCATGGATGGACTTTTCTTTCTTCTGCTTAATGTTAAAGAGGAAGTTCGAATCTCGGTGGGGGCACTGCCTGCTAACAAAATGAGCCACGAACTGGTGACTTATTTGATTGAAGAAGAACATGGTATCCGACCTAAGGGCCGAGCACCAGTTCCTAGCTGCTTCCTTCAAAGTGGATGGAAAAGCTCAGTATAGAATGGCGTCTGACATGCCATGGAGTAGTATCATTGTTCAGAAGGCCTTTAGATGGTCAGTTGGATTGATAGTCCCATCATAGCTTTCGAACTGAGGGAGCTTAAAGTTTGGTGGGATGAATTTCTGCATAATTTTCTAGGAGAAAAGAGTGTTAATGCAGATGTCATTACCATAGGAGGAGAGAGCATGATGGAGTTCTTCAATCTATCGATTCATTTTCTATAGTTTTTGGTCTAAGAGATCCTCATGATCATGGATCTCCAAAGTCTTCTAGTCGAATGGGGGTAGAGTTCTCTCGAGGGTTGAGTCGTGATTAGAGTAAGGGCTCTACATCCTCTGCGTTTTCTTTTCGGAGGTCACCGACTGACTTGCCCAAGTCGATCATCCCTAGACTAGATCTTGGGGTTCCGGAGAAGCTTTGCTCTGGCTGAATCAATGTCGGGGGCTGCTACTGCTACATGGCCTGCACTGCTTCAGTGAGGTAGCAAACCTGTTGGACCAGCAGGTTAAACTACTCTGCTTCCACCATTGCAGTTGGTGGAGCTTGAGATGTAGGAGACGAAATAGGGGTGGGCAGATTTGGATGAGATCTGGCCATGGAGGCAGTTGACCATTGGGTTGAAGCCTTCTTGGGAGGCATCTTTGCTAGGAAGAAAACTCTAAATCAAAAAAAAAAAAATCTCTGCTGGGCACCCCTTTAAGAATAAGGAAACCTCAAGAATGAGAGGATCCCTTTTTCTAGTGCCAATCCTGTGAAGGGAAATCCTGATTTCTCGGTCCAGGTTCGTCTAGATCTGATCAGATCAAGAGATATATTTCAAAAGTTTTTCTCTTGATCCCAATAAGATCTTGATATATTTCAGATCTGATTCTTATTATTTTAATAAATAAAATAAAATAAGATAAATTAAATCAAATTTAATTTACCTGATTTGGGTAATCCTATTACCCTGTAGATGATCCTGATTGCAGTGGAAGGTTCTGGATCTAGCCACGCAAGCGCCTGGCCTCTACCAGTATCCACTCAGGTTGGATCTGGAGATCCTCTTCTTCTCTATCACGTCTCCAAAAATTAGATCTGGATCTGATCTGGAGGATCTTCAAAACTCCTTTTGAAGATCAGCAATCATCCTTTGCAGCAGTGCAGCCTTCTTCTTTTGATCGCCTTTCTTTTGATCTGGAACGCACCAACCTAAGTCCAAAACTCTTTTGGACGTGGAGAGGAGAAGGAGGAGAAGTTTAGGCATGGAGGAAGAGGGGAGAGGCAGCCTTGGGGCGTGGGAAATCTCTATTCTAATTGCATTAGAATCTGAGTTGGGCGCAGGGTCTTATTAATAGACTAAGCGTGATCCAACTCCTCTTCCTCCCAACCAATCACAATCCTTTGTGAAATCAGATCTAAATCTGATTGGTGGGAATAGAGACCCCTGGATTCCTCCTTAGAGGGCGCCTAAGACCAGTCAAACTGGATTCTTAGTAGAACTCTGATTGGAATCCAAAAGGGAGGTGGAGTCCTTATCCAACAAGGACTCCAAGGTGCCTCCAACTTGGGCACACGCCTAGGGTGGCGTGCGTCCTCCTCCTTGCCAGGTTCTGGCAGGGGGACAGGCCCCCACCAGTTCTCCAATAGGTGTGTGACACGTGGACAAAAGTCAAAGTGTCTATGGTCAACATTTGATCAGTCAAAGGTCAACTTTTGACCAAAGTCAAAGAACAAGAAATGGCAGGTGGCCAAAAATGGCAGGTCATGTCTTATAAAATAAGACAACCTTCTCTAACTTGGACAACCTCCAGTTAGACCATATGAAGGCCTCTGATTGAGCACAAACTCCTTTGGCTCAGTCAGGACAACTTATTTGTGATAGTAAAAGAAGAATGTTAGGTTCAATCGAGTGCTAGCACGATTTCCTTGAACCTAATTGAATCTCATTCAGATCAATTGAACTAGATCAGTTCAATTGATGATCACTAGATTCAAACCCTTGTTTGTGTGACCTAGTTAGGTTCAGTTCTATATGGTAATGGGATATGTCATGATCTCTATCATGGACATCATCGAAACTCCTTTCGATGGATCAGAACTCTTCTGATTCGAACAGCTAGAATGATCGATCATCTAAATCATTCTAATTGCTCCCAAAATCCACCAGTGACACCTAGCAGTATATGGTGGCAACCCATCAGAACTGAATGCGAACCTCTTGGTGCAGCTACCTGTGTGATTAAGTTCTTCTATCTTGAGCCCCGATCAGATTAGGGTTAAGGTAAACTCGTCAAACCCTAGTCTCTGTCATATGATATAATCATTCGATTCGAGTCCAATGTGAAAACCTAAATAGAAACTCTTTCTATTATTTCACTCTACCATGGCCATGGGCTTCAGGACTTGATTCTCATGATTATCATAGGGCTGCTCCTCTACCACCGAGGTAGATAGATCCCATCTTGATGCAATCCAGTTCCTACAATGAACATGCTATAGCCAACATACACCTCAGGGTTCCATATGGCTAGGAGACCGAGTAATGGTGTAGTCAAACTATAACACCCTCAAGGTGAACTGCCGATGCATCTCAGGTCAAAGAACCAGACACACTACTGCAGCATCGAGTCAGTCATTGACGAGAAGGTAGACTCCCTAATGACTACTCGAGGTGGTCACGCTCAGTGCCCTCATTCTCTAACGAGTACCTGTACTCTCACTCTGGTGTCTCCACACCGTAGACTCAAGACTCATCTACTAAAAAGAAGCAATTGTAAACCAACCTTCTGGATCAATCACTATCCTCGTGATGATCCTATGGTCAGGAGCAATTTATGAGTTAATAATGATTATTAATGTCTTAAATTTTCAACTCTTGAAAATATGAATTATCATTACCATTAACTCAAAGGATGTATCACAGACACTAAATACACATGTGTGATAGAAAATAACCCATTTTATTGATTATAGTCAAAATTACAATTTTGCCCCTAGAAGTGTATTACAAGTGTCAGCCAATTCTGGCTTCTAGGGCACATATATCTAACAATCTCCCACTTGTCCTAAAGCCAATTGGCTACAAGTCTAAGTCCCATCTTCTCAAGGTGGGCTTCGATCTTCTGCTGGCCCAACGGCTTTGTAAGTGGGTCTGCCACATTATCTGCGGAGTTGACTCTCTTGACCTCAACGTAACCTTTCTCAAGATAATCGCGGATGAGATGATATCGCCGCTCAATGTGCTTGGACTTCTGGTGAGACCTCGGCTCCTTAGCAAGGGCTATGGCGCCATTGTTGTCGCAGTAAAGAGGAATGGCATCTGATGGCATTACTCCAATTTCTGCAGCAAACTTCTTGTACCAGAATGCTTCCTTTGCAGCCTCTGATGCAGCTATATATTCTGCTTCCATGGTGGAATCTGCTATCACAGTTTGCTTGGAACTCTTCCAGCTGACAGCTCCACCATTGCACACAAACAGACTTCCAGATGTCGACTTTCGATCATCTATATCAGACATGAAGTCCGAGTCTGTGTATCCTTGAACTTGGAGTTCTCCATTACCAAAGACCAACATCATATCCTTAGTTCTTCTCAAGTACTTAAGGATACATTTCATAGAAGTCCAGTGTTCTTCACCTGGATTTGACTGATATCTGCTTGTGACACTCACAGCATGGGCTATATCAGGTCGTGTACATAGCATGGCATACATGAGGCTCCCTATTGCAGAAGCATAAGGGATCTTGCTCATGCATTCTATTTCCTCAGGTGTGCTGGGGCACATCTTCTTGGAAAGATGAATACCATGTCTGAAGGGTATTAATCCCCTCTTAGAGTTTTCCATACTAAACCTCGTTTAGTACTTCCTCTATGTACATCTTCTGTGAAAGTCCTAGCATCCTATTCGGTCTATCTTTATAGACCTTAATTCCTAGAATAAAGGATGCTTCACCTAGGTCTTTCATGGAGAATTCCTTGGACAACCACATCTTGACTGATGTCAACATGGGAATATCATTCCCAATAAGGAGGATGTCATCCACGTACAATACGAGGAAGACAACAGCGCTCCCACTGACCCTTTTGAAAACACATGGTTCCTCTTCATTTTTGATGAAACCAAATATTTTGATCACATCATTGAAATACAAAAATAAGGAAGAAGCGGGCCGGCGGCGTGCCCTCTTTCTCTTCTCTCCCAGTGGTTGGATCTTCGGTCTGTGTCCAACGGCCATCAGGCCACCACCGTTGGATCAAGGCAAATCGACAGTTTTCACTCCCAATCATTGGTGGTAGACCATGAAGCTTCACCGATGAGCCACCGATCTAGTGTTAACAGTAGTCACAGAGCATCGGATTTTTGGCCTCCTCCACCGCTCCCGTTTGGAAGAAAGGACAAAAGCTGGTGATCCGACGTCAGTCAGCCGGTCTCAGGTCGGGTCCGTCAGGCGTGAACATGGAAACCGTCGGTGCGTGAACATGGATCGGCCCTCACCAGTAGTGTTGTGGGGTGCATGGTCAATCACCGGCCAAGAAGGGCGGTGGCATGGGATTTTTTCTTCTGATCGGGAAAGAAGAACAGTAGAGGAGAAAGGAATTTGGGCTAACAGGTTCGGGCTCCAACCCAAAATCCAAAAATCATAAGGACCTATTTGCAAATAAATAGAGAATTTTGCAATAAAGCCCCTAACAAGTTATGTATTCTATAAAGATCCTATAAAAATTTTTGTAAATTAGTCCCTGATAAAGTAATAATTTTATAAAGGTCCCTAAAAAAATAAATAAAGTAAAATAAAATAAAATATATTTTGATACCTATAATGAAGTTTATTATGTGAAGATACATGGGTTATTCTTTAGTTCCCATAATAAATTTTAGTGCATAAAAGGGCATCTAAATTGTATTTTGCAATCATATTTTAATTAGATTATTAGCCATTTATTTATTTGCTGCACCAATCTTTCTCGTAATATCTGATCATGATTGTGTTGAAAATTATAATAAAGTTTTATATGATTAATGAGATTATTCAAATATCATATTAAAGTTAGTGGATTTATTATTTTCGAAAATAGCCATAGCTTCTTGAAAAATAATAAAGGTTATATAAAGAATATAAATTAAAGAATCATGGCATGAGAATAAAATTATAATTAAGTCATAGAGATAATTAACTTTACCAATAGGGACTGGTTATCTTTTATGATTTAATTGGAATAAGATTTCTAATCTAGATATAATCTAAGGATAGATCGATTTTTTATCTTAAACCCATAGGTATGAAAATTTATTATTTTTAATATTTATGTTGCTGGTCTTATTAATCAAGTATTAATAAATTCTATCCATGCATGATGCGCCTCTGCCCATAGGAAGGTAGAATTTATTATTAAAATTAATTATTTTAGATTATGGTTTAGCTTCATAATGGTTACTAAATTTTTTTATGCTTTTTGATTATTACAGCTAATCTTACTGCATCTATTAATGATGCTGCTCTTATTCCTATAATAAGTGATAAACTCTTTCCGATATGATAATTTTGATTGAAAAGATAATATCTTTTACACTCTTGGATACAGAGATCTTGACCTGGCACTTCGTGTGGATGAACCACCTATTCCCATAAATTCAAGTACGCCAGCATAAACTCTGACATATGAGAAAAGAGAGCGATCTAATTGCTTGAGTTTAATGCTCATCAAGTCTCGAGTGTCTAAAAGTATTAGAGGGTCAATCCCTCAATGTGATAAGGTTAAGGATTTTATAAAGGCCATTGAAGAATAATTTGAAAGTTTTGATAAAGCTTTGACCAGTACCCTAATGAAGAAATTTACGGGCATAAGGTTTGCTAGTTCCAAAGATGTACGTGACCATATCATGAAAATGAGAGATATTGCTGCTCAATTCAAATCTTTAGAAGTTAAGATTTCTAATTCTTTTCTAGTTCATCTCATTTTGATTTCTCTACCTGCAGAATAAATTTTTTTCAAAATCTCTTATAACACATAAAGAAAAATGGTTTGTTAATGAACTTATGGCATGTCGACTCACAATCACATTGTGGTCTTCTGGAATGTAGAAATAGTATCCTAATGACTCTTTAGGATATCCTATGAATCGAGCTCTGAAGGAACTAAATTCTAACTTGTCCGCTTGTTGTCTTTTGACATAAGCCGGACAACCCCAAATTCTGAGATGACTCAGACTTGGTTTCTTACCGTGCCATATCTCATACGGTGTGGTAGGAACGGTTTTAGAGGGAACCCTATTCAGTAGATAAATTGAAGTTAATAATGAATGTCCCTAAAGAAAATCAGGGAGGTCTGTGAAGCTCATCATGGATCGAACCATATCCAATAGAGTCCGATTTCTCCGTTCTGAAACCCCGTTGAGTTGAGGTGTTCCTGGTGGAGTCCATTGAGAGACTATGCCATTTTCCTTAAGATAGTCTAGGAATTCCCGGCTAAGGTATTCACCTCCTCGATCTGATCGAAGAACCTTAATGGGTTTTCCAGTTTGTTTTTCTACTTCATGTCTGAATTCTTTGAACTTTTCAAAAGCTTCAGACTTGTGTCTCATAAGATACACATACCCATACCTAGATAGATCATCAGTAAAGGTAATGAAGTAGACAAAATTGCCTCTAGCCGGCACATCAAATGGGCCGCACACATCAGTATGTACTAGGGCAAGGAAAAAGAGATACATGAAAAATGACTGCATAAAATATAAGAAATAGCTTGAAAAAAAAGATACTTTGAAAACATATCTCTTATATGTCATCTTATATGAATCTTTTTTTTCTATTAATGTCCTTAATAATACTTAGTAGATTGATTCTGGTACTACAATTCATATTAGTAATACAATATAGGATTTTCTCAATCTAAGAGATCCGAAGGAAAGTGAACAAGATATTTACTTAGGTAATCGGATACTTTCACATGTGGAGGCCGTGGGAACTTTTAGATTAGTTTTGAATTCTAATTTTATTTTAGATCTTGAAAACACTTTTTATGTTCCTAGTTTTTCTAGAAATTTAATTTTTATTTTCAAGTTGACAAGTATTAATTTTCAGTTTTTACAAGTATTTAATTTTAATTAGTTTTTATTTCTATAGTTAATGTTTTTTTGGATTAAAAAAGTTATTGGCACTTAAAAAAGTTATTTCTCTGGTTTTCTGATGGATGGTTTATATAAATTATATTTGAATCTAAATTATGAAAGTAATCATTCATCTATGCATGGTGATAATATTGGCATAAAGAGGAACATTATTAAAGAGAACTCTTCAAAATTATGGCACAAAAGGTTAGCTCATATCTCTTTAGAGAGAATAAAGAGGTTGATAAATGATGGCATTTTAAAAGATGTTGATTTACTCATCTTGGTACTGTTTGGATTGCATAAAGAAAGTAAACAACTAACAAGTCCTCTAAAGGTGCCAAAAGAAGTTTTAATATTTTGAAAATCATATACACTGATATTTGTGGATCATTTTCTACTCTATATTTTAATGGTCAGAGATATTTTATCTCATTCATTGATGATTATACTAGATACATGTATCTCTATCTTCTGTTTGAAAAGGATGAGGTGCTAGATGTTTTTAAGATTTATAAAGTAGAAGTAGAGAATCAGATGGATAAAAAAATAAAGCTCGTAAGATCTGATAAAGATGGAGAGTACTATAGAAGATACACTAAAAGGGATCAGTTGATAGGCCCATTTGATAAGTTCCTTGAAGAAGAGGGTATTATTGTCCAATATACAATACCTGAAATACCACAACAAAATGATGTGGCAGAAAGAAGGAACTGTACACTGATGGACATGGTAAGGAGTATGATTAGTAGTTCTAATCTTTTTTTATCTCTTTAGAGTGAAGCATTAAAAACTGCCATATATATCTTAAATATGGTTTCATCAAAGGCTATATCTAAAACTCCTTTTAAGTTATGGAAAAGATGAAAATTGAGTCTAAGTCATTTACATATATGGGGATTTTCAGTTGATGTGTGGATTTATAATCCACATTTAAAGAAATTGAACTCTAGAACAATTAGTGATTATTTTATTGGCCATGCAGTAAATTTTAAAGGATATAAGTTTTATTGTCCTTACCATATATCCAAAATTACTGAGGCTAGAAATGCTAAATTTTTTAAGAATTTTGAACTTAGTGGGAGCAATTTTCCTCGTAAGGATAAATTTAAGAAAATAAGAAATCAAATTGATCAACCTACAAAAGATAAAGAATTGATTGTTATTCAAGATGATCCATAAGATCGTGAATAACCAATTCAAGAACAATCACTCCATGAAGAACAAGTTCATGATGAGCTTACAACCAAAATTACTCAAAATATAGATGAAATAGTAGGATTAAGAAGATCCTCAAGAGAAAGAAGACCTGCAATTCCTGGTGATTATATTGTCTATCTACAGGAATCTGACTTTGATGTTGGACCTGATAATGATCTTAGTTTATTTTTACAAGCCATAAGTGGAAATAATTCTATATACTGGTATAATGCCATGAAGGATGAGATGGAATTTATGTTTAAAAATTAAGTCTGAGATTTCATTGAGTTACTTAAGAGTGCTTCAACCATTGGCTGTAAATGGATGTAAAAATGTCGATTCTATAAGACCAAAAAAGACTCCTCAGGTAAAATTGAATGATATAAGGCTAGACTTATAGTTAAGAATTTCACTCAAAGAAAAGGCATTGACTATCATGAAACATTCTCTTTAGTTTCAAAGAAGAATTCATTAAGGATAATTATGGATCTAGTAGCTCATTTTAATTTAAAGTTATATAAAATGGATGTGAAAATAATATTTTTGAATGAAAATCTAGAAGATATAATTTATATGAATCAGCCTGAAGATTTCTATACAAATAAAGATAGTCACCTTGTATGTAAGCTAAAGAAGTCCATATACGGACTTAAATAGTCCTCCCGTCAATGGTATATGAAATTTCATGATGTTACTAGCTCTTTTGACTTTACAGAAAATATTATGGATCAATGAATATATCTTAAGGTTAGTGAGAGTAAATATATATATCTGATTTTATATGTAAATGATATATTACTTGCAAGTAGTAATTTGGGTTTGCTAAAAGAGATAAAACTATTTCTTTCTCAAAACTTTGAGATGAAGGATATGGGTGAAGACTCTTATGTCATCGGCATAGAGATTCATAGAGACAGATCATGAAAGATTTTAGGTTTGTCTCAAAAGATCTATATCGAAAAGATTTTAGAAAGATTTAAAATGATAGATTGTGCTCCTATAGTTGCATCCATTATGAAAGATGACAAATTTAGTTAGAATCAATACCTACAAAGTGAATTGAAAAAAGAGCAAATGAAGAATATCCCAAATACATCTATAGTGAAAAGTTTGATATATACACAGGTCTGTACAAGATCTGATATAGCATATGCAGTAGATATTTTGGATAGATATCAAAGCAATCCTGACTTTGATCATTGAAAAGCTGTAAAAAAGATGATGCGATATCTATAAGGAACAAGCATTATATGCTTACTTACAGACATACTAATCACTTAGAAGTGATTGGTTATTCGGACTCAGATTTTGGTGGATGTGTGGATATAAGAAAGTCTACTTCATGATATATTTTTCTTCTTACTGGAGGTGCTGTATCTTGAAAAAATAATAAGCAATCAATAGTTGCTTCATCTACTATGGAGGCAGAGTTTGCTGCATGCTATGAAGCTACTTCACAGGCTATATGGATGAAAAATCTTATTTTTGATTTGAGAGTTGTCGATTCTATTGCAAGACTAATAAAGATTTATTATGACAACTCCATTGTAATTTTTTTTTCTAAGAATGATAAGAGTGAAAGTCGCAGCAAGCACATCGATATAAAGTATCTTGCTGTTAAAGACCATGTCAAGAAGCATGAAGCGAGCCGATCAGTACTGAATTAATCGTTGTAGATCCCATGACTAAAAGATTATCGATCAAATAATTTAAAGATCATGTAGATCATATGAAAATCATTAGTTCAATTTTTATTTGATTTGCTTATTGTAAAATACTTATTCTTAGAAATAAAGGACTTGTTTTTGTTTTGTGTACCTAAAGTTTATGTCATAAAGTTAGATTCTGAATAGCTTATATAAAGTTATTCATAAAAAAAAGTATAAAATGCTTAAATAAAAGATTTCATGCATTATGATACATGAAAGAAAGTATTCACTTTTAGAGTATAACCGTCATGATTCGTATATTAAACTTTCTTATTTAAGTAAAAGTTTTTGACTTGAGTTAATTTATGGCCATATTATAGTTTTGTTTATCACCTATTTGATATCTTAATTATGATACTTGGGCCAAGTGGAAGAATATTATACCCATCCCATATATTAGGGATTTGATGTAGCTCACTTGTGATCTAATTAATTAAAAATAATTAAGATGATATTACAAGAAAGACTCAGGTCAAAATAAGGATTCCATTACGGCTATGCTTCTTTGATGGAAAGAAGAATTTGTGTTAATTTAAAAGAGTCCCTAGTCTAGGAAAGAAGAATTTGTGTTAATCTAAAAGAGTCCCTAGTCTAGTCTATAAATACAACCTGTGACTCTCCATCAAGAATAGACATGGAGATTCTCTGGTATAGATTAGAAGAGCTCTTTTGCAGTGATCTTTTGTAAGTTTCGAGGAGATCCATCTGAAGATTCATCTTTCTTCATCCTTGATTGGATTTGGGGCTTGATTAATAATGGTTGGAGGTATGTTTGTTTTCGCATCTAGATCTGAATTTCTTACATGTCTTTCATTCTAACTCATCTAATTCGGCACCAGGAAGGGGAGCTATCTATGTTTCATAGATGGCTGGAACCATGTGAAAAATATCTTTCTCCACCATTTGGTCCCATAACTTTGGATCCTGCCAGGCTCTTTAACAAGCATTTTTCCAGCCTCATGTTGATAACCATGCTACAGTTGCATGCAGTAATACAAAAGTTTTCCATGAGAATGCTACATGCCTACAATGCCACCATATCTTGCTGTGACTGAATATGTCATTGACCAACTACGTGCTCATACAAGCTCATCTCTACATGAGAATCAACTTGACCTAACATCTCTTCCATATGATAATCATCTAGATTAAGCACAAAATGCCGAACTACC
>QRFJ01000891.1:104387-169417 GCA_006176705.1 Cocos nucifera | reverse complement strand
AAGAACGATTGCTGATCTTCGAAAGATATTTTGAAGATCTTCCGGATCTAATTTTTGAAGATGTGATAGAGAAGAAGAGGATCTCCAGATCCAGTCCGAGTGGATATCAGTAGAGGCCAGGCACTTGCATGGCTAGATCCAGAACCTTTCGCTGCTTACAGGATCATCAACGGATAATAGGATTACCCACTTCAAGATAAATTAAATTTGATTAAATTTATCTAATTTTATTTTAATTATTAAAATAATAAGAATCAGATCTAAAACATTTTAGATCTAATCTAGATCAAAGAGAAAAAAATTTTAAAATATATCTCTTAATCTGATTAGATCTGAACGAACCTGATCTGGAAAATCAGAATTTTCCCTTCATATGCATGCTTTAGATTAAATCTAAAAATTAAAGTTAATTAATGATCGCACATACTATCATAAGATTGTCCTATTGTAAGGTTAACCCCTTACAATAAAAAGATTGTCCTAGTATGTGCTGATCTAAATCAAAATCATAAAGTATTTAGATTAGATCTAAGAAAATTTATGATTTAATTTTCTAATTTAAATCTAAAATTTAATAGATATTAGATCTATTTTAGATTATTTAGATTAGATATAAATAATATCAGGATTGCACATACTGCCATAAGATTGTCCTGCTATAAGGTTTATCCCTTACAGTGGAAAGGTTATCCTAGTATGTGCTGATCTGAGAAATCTAAGTCATAAATATATTAGATGAGATCTAAAGTAATTTATGATTTATTTTTAGATTTTAAATCTAATTTTAAATGGTTTATGATCTGATCCACATGATGTATTTTATGTTTAGATCTAGATCCTCTTATTGCATATGTTGATATGTAATTTTTATTTTGAATCTAGAATGTGTATGTATGACATCTTTGTTTTGTAGAAATTAAATCACGAACTTACTTTCTGTAAAATCCTAGATTTGAAATCCTAGGACATGATCTAAACAATGAAATAAATCAGATCTAAAACTATATATTGAATATGATTCAATACAGTTTGAAAATATTTCAAACAATAAAATTAGAAACTAGTTCTGAGATTCCATAACCTAAACCCATAAGACATGAACTTAATTGAGAATTAAGTGATTGTTTAGGATCTAGGTTTGTGATTTGAAGATCCTAAGACAATTTCATAAAATATAGGTTAAAGAGAAATAGGTTAGCTTTGAGTAGATCCTTAACTGGGTTAGACCTAGGGTTAGATTAAATATGGATATAGTTAAGAAATTAATCAAACCTAATTAATAGTTAATTAGGATTAGGTTATTTCTATAGATCACTTCATTAGTTGTAATTGATCAAAGTCCATACATCTAACAAATGGATGCTGATCGTGGCTCAGTGGTTGAGCCCGAGTCTTTAGTCAAACCAAATCAAAACTGACAAATCAATTGGTGTCTAAGGTAAGTCTAGCATCCCAGATTGGTGGTTTTTAATTGACAGCCTACTTACCTGGCCATTTCTGATGGTGTCTAAGGCAAGGCTTGGCAGACCCTTCCATCGATCTTACTTACCTGGCCAATGTGGTTAATTAAGTTTTTGATTAGGTTGCTCATTGATTCATGCTAACCAATATCACATAGAAAATCAGTGAGACCGATTTTATTCAATAAGACTGATTTAGGTGCCCGTGGACCGTAATTGATCCTAGTCCTCATTAGTGACTTACGAAGTCAGTGGAAGGACTTGACTTGGTGAAGTCAATGGGAGCAAATTGGTCCATGTCCTTTCTATCCTTAAATCACTAATAATTTAAATCCTCTAAAATTATTAGGTCCTTAAAATGATAAAGTTATGGAAATAATGGAGTCATAGCCTCCTATTAAGGTATTTGATAATGGATCCATTAACTCAATAATCATTGAAGGCCCAAAGGCCTGGTGCTTGTTGACTAATGAAATTATCATCTATCATATGACGACTTGGATGTGTCTCTCTAATGGTGGTTGGGTTAGCCAACCAAAGTTGGGCCTGATCATTCATTGGTTGGATGCGCTAAGTATGATCATGTTAATTGTTGGACCTAACTGGATCCTTTTCTGAGAAGGCCAAAGCCAATTGATCAGGGTCTGGAGCAGAATTAAAATTACTAGAAGTTGTTTAGAGAAACAATTGGTTATGAACCTACTCTTAGATGTACATGGGTGGGCCAACCAAAATTGGGCTCATATGCAGTCTATGTGGATTCTAGTACCTACTAGGGAATTAAAGTAATTCCTCGAATTGGAGGTAGAGGCTATCAGTTTGAATAAAATAGTGATAGAACCTTTAGACTAAAATCCAAGTCTTTAGGCTTAAAATGATTCAAATATAATAGATCATTGTTCTCTATTAAGGCTAAATCCTAATTGCTCCTATCACTGTTAAACAATGAAGACTTATGAACCCAACTTCGATAATCAGTATCGAAAGTTGAATATTGGTTTAGCAGTATGAATGGGTTCGTATTAAGGTTTCTGAGCCCAATCAAAACAATTAGTCTAAGGTTAACCAAAATCAGGCATAGTACTTCTAATGTCTGAAACAGTGTCATAGGAAGAAGATTTGTCTTGCTTTCCTTGACCACAACAGGCTGAACAAGAGAAAAGAGCAAAAATTGCTCATTAAAGACGTTATATGATAACACCTTAAAACTTCTCTGTATGTAATTCTACTACCTGGGTATTAGATACCAGTGGTCTTATGCAATTCGTTGCAAGGACTTAAGGTAAGTAGAATATACACACCCTAGTTAGATTATGTCATGGATGTCTATGTTTGGCATTACAGGCTTAGTCATATTGACAAGAATAGGATAAATAGGTTAGCTTGAGAGGAAAATCTCGATATCAATGATTGTGAATCATTGATAGCCTATGAATCTTATCTTCTTGGAAAGATGACAAAGTCACCTTTTACTGGAAAAGATGAAGGAGCCGATAATGTTCTAAGTCTCATACAGTGATGTATATGGACCTTGAACTTAAGTGCCAAAGGAAGACATTAATATTTTATTACATACGATCTATCTAGGCATGGGTACATCTAGGATGAATCATTTGAAATATTCAAATGATTCAATAATAAAAAAAAAAAAATTGGATAAGGTATTAAAACTCTTCGATCAGATCGAGGAGGCAAATACTTATCCAGTGAGTTTGTGACATATCTAGGAGAGAATAGATTCTCTCTCAGTGGATTCTTTTTTGGAACATAGTGTTGCAGGGTTGTGCTTTGTTAGATATAATTCAATCCATAATAGAGTATACTTGTCCGCCTATTGCAGGATTGTGCTCTTGTGATAATTTTTTTACTCTAAAAATTTATACCGAGTTAATCTATTGCATTGACTCTATATGGGATATGGATCGGGCGTTGACCTAGACTCTCTCACTTTCGAATTTAGAGTTGATTAGACTATGTCATATATTTGCACACAGATAAACTTGGATCCTGATCCAATAAGTGTTTAAGGGTTATTAATTCTGCTATGCTAAAGAACATAAGATGTTCATTAGCAGTAGAGCATTCCTTTTAGAAAGGAGTTCCTTAGAGAAGGAACCGATGCCTATCAAGTTGAACTTATAAAAGTTTGACTAGTAGAAAAGAACCGACGTTATCTAATAAACCTACAAAATTGAATTTGATCAGATTAAATTCGAAGCCCATTAAAGTGTCACCTTTAAGAAGATCTGGTAGAGTATCGCATTAGCCAGAAAGATACTTCAATGTCTAGATTCAGGATAGCGATGATGTTGAGCTCAACGAGAACAACAAGGATCAAATCACCTATAAGGATACAGTGTAATGGCCTGATTCTGAGAAGTGGCTTGGAGCCATATAATCCAAATTGAAGTATATGAAAATCAATAATGTATAGACACTAGTTGATCATCTGAAGGGATAAAATCCATTGGGTATGAATGGATTTTTAATAGGATCAGAGTAGCACAGATGGAAAGGTAAGGACCTATAAAGCCCATCTGAGTATCATCTCAGAGTTTGAACATACATTCTGAACATATATCTTAGTTATGAATAAAGATAAACTCTGCACTTATTATTGGGCAAAATATTTTATAGTGTTATTTCTTGTGATGTTTGAGGATGAAATTCTCTTAATCTGGAATAGCATTCCAACATTGCAAGGAATAAAGGTTTAGCTATTATTTTATTTATCCATGTACGAGATTAGACATGGTATACTCACTAGAGGTAGTGAGCATATACCAATCTGATCCAAATAAGAGCCACTGAAGAATTGTATAGATAATCCCTAAATATTTGAGAAATACTAAGGTCCAGTGACTCAAATATAGAAGTACTAACTTAAAATATATGGATGTTTTGATTTCAATCAAAACAAGATAACAACAAGAGAATGTTGACTCATACCCTAATTGTAGAAGCAATCTACTAAAAAGATTCCAAGCGGGATACTTTAGTTTATTCAATTAGTGATGAGTACATCATAGCATATGATGCTGCCATGTAAACTATGTAGTTACTGAGGTTCATTAGCATGTTGGGAGTGGTATCCTCTACCCGTGGTCCAGCCCTATCCTAGCACTGGAGCCATAGCTCAAGCTAAAGAACTGAAGGACTAGCATATTCTGCATTATTTTCATCTTAGATATTTGATCTGGGTGACGTCGATCTTTAGAAGATCGATGTAAAAGGAGAACTTGACTGACCCATTTGCTAAGACCTCAGAACTAAGAAGTTCTACGAACTTGATAAGTACCGTAAATTCACCAATAAAAATATTAATTTATTAATTAATTTATATTAATTTTTATGAATTATTAATTAATTGATACATATTTTTGAGAAATTCATATTTTTATTAATTAAAAAATTAATTAAAAAATAATAAAAAATAAAATTTTATAATTAATGAAAAGAGCTTATTTTTTTATCACAACAAAGCTAAAATAAAGAAGATATGAATTTATAAAGAAATAAAATAAATAAAAATTAAATAAAAAATAACATACGGCTCAGTCGACTCAAGCTGCCACGCCATATCAGTCGGTGTGTCCAAACTCATCGAGCCAAGCCGACGAAGCCAACATGCCAAGCTAGCCATGCAAGCCGACTCAGCCACAGAAGCCATCAGCGAATCCATGATCCAAGCGTGGACCACCAGCTCAGCAGAAATCGGTAAATCATGGAGCGACACGTGGTGGACCTAGACCCTTAAAAGGTTCACAGAAAATCTATCATGGCTCACAGGGCATTTTGGACTTTTCACTCGATGATAGGAGGTGCTGATTCGTTGCAGTATATGGTGCAGCCAGTCCACGCGGTCCATGGAAACAGTAATTGCATAATCGGATGACTGTAGTAGCTTGCAGTCAAGATCAGACGGTGGAGGTTTAAAATCGAATTTGATTCAAAATCAGCTTCATGTAGATCGCCATCCAATGGCAGCGCTCGATCTAGGGGATGATCCAATGGTGGAGAGAGCTCCCGATCGTGATTAAGACTCCAAACGCACGATCAACGGCCAGATTTTCTCCATTAATGCATGATCAACGGTCAGAATTTAATCTGACTTGATCTAGGCCGATACGCATCCAATTTTGACATTTTTTGGACCATTTGATCCATATCTGACGGCCAGATTTCATCCAAAGTAAGAGAATTCATCTAGGACTTCTTTTAATCCAATTTTCACTCAAATTTCTCCATATTTTGATGATCAAAAACTTTCTTAGTCCCATATTGCCTACAGAAAAACTCTCCAGCCTTCCAACACCTATAAAAAAGATCCCAGACCTCCAGAGTTCAGAATCTTCAGTCAAGATGAAGCTCTGATATAGGGTGAAGCCAGGCTTTGGGTTCATGGTTGCTTCGAGGCAACTAGTGCCGAGGAAAAAAGCTGGGCTTTTACACCATCTTTCTGCTAATATCGATCCAAGATAAAAAATCAGGCTATTTTATTTTATTTTTTTTTTTTTAAATTTAATGTATTTAAATTTTGAAATTTTAATTAATGCAAAAAATTTTTTTTTGCACTTTGATTTTAGCTCTTTATTTTTATTGTAATTCAATTTCTACACTTTAATTATTACTTTTTATTTTACTGCAAGTAGATGCTAAGATCTAACTAGTAGATCTTAGTACCAAGTTTAAATTCTTATACCTTTTAATTTTCACTTTTTATTTTCTAGCTTCACTTTTAATTTTAAAATTCTTTTTTTTTTAAAAATCAAAGATTTTGAATCTAAAAATATTACCTTTCCTATGGATTCGATCTGACTCACTGCTATCTACGTATTTTAATTATTTTAAGAAGTCAAATTAAACTGATAAATACAGTGTTTTAACGACAACATCGCATTCTTATCAAGTTTTTGGCACTATTTTTGAAGATTTTTTTTGATTTTTTTTTTAATTTTTTAATTTATTTTAAATAAATTGAAAATAATTTTGGTAAATGCATCAAGTGTTTTGGCATCGTTGCCAAGAAAGGCACGGACAATAAGTTTTTGATCTCTTTGATTTTTTTATAAATAAATTATAAATAAAATTTTTATTTTCTTATAAATATTGCTTGCTAACTTTTTTTTATTTTGCAGAAAAAGAGGTTAAAGAATAAAAAGAACCAGGGCAAGGAACAAATCATTTAGTTTTGCTTGGTGAGATCAATCCTAACACTAGTCCTCTTTCCCTTTTATTTATTTATTTATTTACTTTATTTTTAAATTAATTTAAAAAAATATCCATTTAAATCTAATTAAAAGTTTCATAATAAGATTAGAAATCCTAACTATTTAGAGCATGCATTATATTAGTTTTATTTTTATTTTTTTTGGTGATTGCTGAAGGCAAGGTGAGCTTTTCAAAATTCAATCAATTACATGCATCTAGTTTAATTGCATAGAACCCCTTGCTTGAAAATTTGAATATGCATATCATATTGAATCAAATTAAGGGCACAACCCACTTAAATAAGATAAGATGGAAATTTGATCATCCTTTCTTAGCCCACAAACAACCAACCAGCATCCTGCATTAACCTAAGCCTTTAATTTTAAAATCAATTAGACATCAGTCCTAGGAGCTTGAGCTCAATAGGACAAGAAATCCTAAGAGTTGAATCAAATTAGGGTTAGTCAATTTGACTGGCATCTAGAAAAGTAGTTCAGGAATGACTGGACCCGAAGGAAGGTGGTTTCTAATTGGTTTTGTTAGCTTATCTGGCCAAGCATAATTGATGTCTAAGGCAAGCAACGGGGGGACTCCCACCGACCTTATACGTACCTAGCCAATTGATTGGCTAATCTTACACTTGGAGGGCTTGAAGGTGACCTTGGCAGTTAAGAGCTGTCTAGATCTAAGATAACCCTTAGTCAAGATTGATTAACCAACTTGATTGCTAACCAACATCAAACCTAATTAAACCTAATTTTTTTCTCTCTTCTTAGTTCTAGGACTCCTTAGGACCTCTACTTTAGAACTCTTCTTTCTTTTTATCCTTTCTCCTCTAAAAATAAAATAAAAATTAAATTAAACTAATTAAAAATTATATTAAAATAAATAATTAAATTAAATTAAAAATACTAAATATAATAATTAAAAAAATTAAAATAATATAATATAATAAAATAATATATATATAAATTCTAAAAAAATCTAAAAAATTTTGAATCATACATTAGGGTTGCACTAGTACATATATGATAGGAAATCACTTTACCTGATCTGGTTGAACCCAACCACAACATTGAAAGGCTGAATTATATTAAATTCGATAACTAAATGGCTGAAAATTTTAGAGAACCACCTAAGCAGATGAAGAAATATTTTATTTCTTCTACTTATAATCCATCGACCTGTATCCAGTTACCTAAAATTCATGCTACCCACTATGAGATCAAGCCAACTACAATCCAGATGCTCCCATCTTTCTATGGGAACACCAATAAAGACCCTTATAAATATCTGGATGAATTCTTAGAAATCTATTCTATGGTGAGAATTCAAAATTTAATTGAGGATGCCCTTAGAGTAATTTTATTTTTCTTATCATTAAAAGACAAAGCCAAGTATTGGCTTGGCACAATAGGGAGACCAATTAAAACTTGAACTGACTTACAAAGTGAATTTCTTAAATAATTTTATCCCATAGGTCGAACCAACATTATGAGATGAGCTATCACTAGATTTGCTCAGCTTCCAAGAGAACAGATTCACGAATCATGGGAGAGACTTAAGAAACTTCTTAGAAAATGCCCACACCATGGTCTGTCTAAGTGGCAAATAATTCAAGCTTTCTATGAGAATTTAGGAGATCAATATAGATAGATGGTAGATGCATCCTATAGAGGTACATTCATGAACAAGAGTGAGGATGAAGCCTATATCTTATTAAAAATTCTGATTGAAAACTCAATTAACCATGCTTCATTATCTTTCTACCAAACCTGGGCAGGGATCCATGAATTTAAACATCTAGAATCTAGTCTTAAGGCTGATTCAAATTTGATAAATAAAGTAAACTTTCTTGCTCAGAAATTAGATCAAGTCCTAAACCCAGGTCAATAATCTCCTGCATAATTCACATCATCTTCTAATTATCAAGAGATTTATTCAATCTGTGCTAGCCCAACCCATCATATGAATGAATGTCTTACAACTGCACAGTTTCCACCTTTTATCCAAGAACAAGTCCAAGCTGCTAAAGACTACTCCACACCAGTTAGTGATCCATTTTCAAATTCTTATAACTCTAACTGGAGAAACCATCCTAATTTTTCTTGAAAATCATAACAAACTCAAGCTCAGACCCAAATTTCATTGATCCAAAACTATCAAAATAGGACCCAATATCAAAACTATGCCTATAATAATGGTTTGTCTAGTCAGTTTATCCAGCCATCATATAACAACTAGCTATCATACCCACCTCTTCAATAGAATAATCTAGCTGACGATAGATTTAACCAACTTCAATAATTAATTCTGAATTAACAACAATCAATCTTGACTCAACAAGAATCTATCGCAAGGCTAGAAGCTCAAATAGGATAATTAATTAAGTCTAACATGAGGAGAGAACTAGATCAACTATCGAGCCTACCAATTTCAAACAATTCATCTAATGTCCACCAACTACTTGGACCAAATTATCAATTTAATGTCTCACTTAAGAATCCTCAATTTGAGAATAACAAAGTAATTCCTGAACTTAAAAGCTACAGGATTCTTATGGATCCATACCAAGACCAGATGAGAAAGGCTAGTACTGATGCTAGCCAAAATAAAAATTTTGAAGAACTAATTAGTACTAAGACTAACCACATAAAAGAACCCAAGTCAGAAATTAGTACTGATGCTAGTTTTAGTTTAAATGAGATAGACATAGGAAAGAAAAGAATAGATGATTTATCTAAGACCTATAAACCTAATGTCATATTTTCTTCAACCCTAGAAGCCGGTTCTTCTTACAAAAATCCATAGGCATGTAATGAAGAGTCAATAGAGTTATTTCAATAAGATCATATTAATTTATCTTCAGAATTAAACCCATCTTTAGACATCCTTCCAGTATCCAGTGTATTAAACTTAACTCCTAATTCAAAAACTCCATTCATGAGCATTTTAAAAGAACAAATAGGAGAAATTCTTAATAAACATGGGTCTAAGAATGGGGTCATAAATTATGTTCCTAAAATTAACAATGATTATATCAATAATGGGATTATAAATCAACTTTCTAAGATTGGCAATCCAAAACTATTAGAATTTGTCAATCAAATATTTGACACAGGATAGTAAGTTGCATTGTGTCTAGCGCTTGTTGGAAGGTAACCCAATTTTTTTTTCCATCTAATTTATCTTTTTAGTTTATTTTCTTTTTAGGACATGTTGAATAAGTTGGAGGAAGAGCCTAAATTCTCAAAGGCATGTGCTGGACCAAAAATATACTAAGTCAGGTGTATTCTTTCATGTTCTTTATTACATCCTTTATTTTTTCTTCTTTATTGAGGACAATATCGATTAAGTTAGGAGGAAGAAAAATAAAAATTTTAAAATTTTAAGTCCTCAAAAAAGTTAGTATTTAGTATTTAGACACCTAATTATGCTTAAGAATTGAATTAAACTAAGAATTTTTAAAAAAAATTGATGCACAGATTAGAGAATCTATAAGATATTGAGGAATCAAGTATTAAGAAAATTCAATAAAGAGTTAACTCTAGAACATAAAAAGTTTTTTTCTTTAAGCATTTCTAATTTTTTATACTAATCAAAGAAAAGTCTACTTTTTATGAACTTATGTAGGGTAACTATACATTTCTTCATATTAAAAATTAAATAAAATAATTTTTAAATATCTCTCACTGAGTAACCGGGCCTCTTTGCCTAAGCAAGTATTGAGTTTCATGTCAAAAGATAAGAAGGGCAAAGAAGCTTGTTGTAAAGCTAGTCTTAACTCGTAGTCTGTTTGATTCGAACTAGTAAGCTAGAGGGGTATTCTATATCTGCCCTAAAGTCAACTGGTTTGGGAGTCATTGGCCCAAGACTCGCTACATGGATCAAATAGAAAGCTTAATGGATTAAGACACTCAATAGTGGTATAATATTAAAAAATAAAAAAAATATTAATTTTTTATTGAGTAATCGAATCCTGTTGTCTAAGTAAGCAACGATATTCACGTCAAAAAGTGGGCAATGTAAAAATAAAAATCAATAAATGAAGGACGAAAGTAGCAATACACTTGCTTATATGAAAGTTTAAACAATTCAAAGATAAAGAAAGGATAATTTAGAAAAAGTTCAAAAAAATTTAATGTTCTTTACTTAATTTTTCTATTGATAAGTATTAATACCCCAATGATATACCTCACTTATACTCTACTGAATATCATGGCCATTTTAAAAACTGCTCAGATAAAATTCGAAACTCTAAAGTTAAAAGATATTTAAAACAAAATTCTTTCTTTACTCGAGGATGAGCAAAGCTTAAGTTAGGAGGTGTGATAAGTATCATAAATTCACCAATAAAAGTATTAATTTATTAATTAATTTATATTAATTTTTAAAAATTATTAATTAATTGATACATATTTTAAAAAAATTCATATTTTTATTAATTAAAAAATTAATTAAAAAATAATAAAAAATAAAAAATAAAATTTTATAATCAATGGAAAGAGCTTATTTTTTTATCATAATGAAATAAGTTTTGCATAGAATGGAGCTAAAATGAAGAAGATATAAATTTTTAAAGAAATAAAATAAATAAAAATTAAATAAAAAATAACATACGGCTCAAGCCGCCGCGTCATATTAGCCTACGCGTCCAAACACGCTGAGCCAAGCCAACAAAGCCAGCGTGCCAAGCCAACCGTACAAGTCGACTCAACCGCAAAAGCTGTCAATCGGTCCACGATCCAGGTATGGACCGCTAGCTCAGCAAAAATTGGCAAATCATGGAGCAGTACATTATGGACTTAGATCCTTAAAGGGTTCATAGAAAATCTATCACAGCTCATAGGGCATTTTGGATTTTTCACTCGATGACAGGAGGTGCTAATTCGTTGTGGTGTATGGTGCAGTCAATCCACGCAGTCCATGGGAATAGTAATTGCACAATCGGATGGCTGTAGTAGCTTGCAGTCAAGATCGGATGGAGGAGGTTTAAAACTGAATTTGATTCGAAATCAGCTTCATATGGATTGCCATCCAACGGCAGCGCTCGATCCAAGGGATGATCCAACGATGGAGAGAGCTCCCAACGGTGATTAGGACTCCAAATGCACGATCAGCGGTCAAATTTTCTCCATCAATGCATGATCAACAATCAAAATTTAATTCAACCTAATCTAAATTGATACGCTCCAATTTGGCATTTTTTGGATTGTTTGATCCATATCTGATGGTCAGATTTGATCCAGAGCAATAAAATTCATCTAGGACTCCTTTTAATCTGATTTTCACTTGAATTTCTTCATATTTTGACGATCAAAGACCTTCTTAGTCCCACATTGCCTATAGAAAAACTCTCCAGCCTTCCAACACCTATAAATAAGACCTCAGGCCTCCAGAGTTTAGAATCTTCAGTCAAGATGAAGCTTTGGTATAGAATGAAGCCAGGCTTTGGGTTAATGGCCGCTTCGAGGCAACCGATGCCGAGGAAAAAAGCTGGGCTTCTACACTATCTTTCTGCCAATGTCGATCTAAGATCAGAGATCAGGCTATTTTATTTTATTTTTTTTCTTTTTAAATTTTATGTATTTAAATTTTAAACTTTTAATTAATATAAATTTTATTTTTTTATACTTTGATTTCAATTTTTTATTTTTATTGTAATTCAATTTTTGCACTTTAATTATTACTTTTTATTTTACTGCAAGTAGATGCTAAGATCTAACTAGTAGATCTCAGTATCAAGTTTAAATTTCTACACCTTTTAATTTTTACTTTTTATTTTCTAACTTCACTTTTGATTTTAAAACTCTTTTTTTAAAAAGAAAAATTAAAGATTTCAAATCTAGAAACACTATCTTTTCTGTGGATTCGATCTGACTCACTGCTATCTATGTATTTTTACTTATTTTAAGAAGTCGGATTAAATTGATAAACACAGTGTCTTAATGACAACATCACATTCTTATCAAGTTTTTTAAAAAAAATAAAAATTTTAAAATTTTAAGTCCTCGAAAAAGTTAGTATTTAGTATTTAGACACCTAATTATGCTTAAGAATTGAATTAAACTAAGCATTTTTAAAAGAAAATTGATGCACAGATTAGAAAATCTATGAGATATTGAGGAATCAAGTATTAAGAAAATCCAATAAAGGGTTAAGTCTAAAATATAAAGGCTTTTTTCTTTGAACATTTCTATTTTTTTCTACTAATCAAAAAAAAGTCTACCTTTTATGGGCTTGTGTAGGATAACTATACATTTCTTCATATAAAAAATTAAATAAAATAGTTTTTAAGTACCTCTCACTGAGTAATCGGATCTCTTTGCTTAAGCAAGCATTGAGTTTCGCATCAAAAGGTGGGAAGGATAAAGAAGCTCATTATAAAGCTAGTCTTAACTCACAGCCTATTTGATTTGAGCTAGTAAGCTCGAGGGGTATTCTATACCTAGTGCCCTAAAGCCAACTGATTTGGGAGTCATTGGTCCAAGACTCGCTACATGGATCAAATAAAAAGCTTAATGGGTTAAAATACTCAATAGTGGTACAACGTTAAAAAATTAAAAAAAAATATTAGTTTTTCATCCAGTAACCGAGTTCCATTGTCTAAGTAAGCAATGATATTTGCATCAAAAAGTGGACAATATGAAAATAAAAATCAATAAATGAAGGGTTGAAGTAGTAATACACTTGCTTATATGAAAGTAGACAATTCAAAGATAAAGGTAGGATAATTTAGAAAAAGTTTAGAAAAATTTAATATTCTTTACTTAATTTTTTTATTGATAAGTATTAATATCTCAATGATATACCTCACTTATACTCTACTGAATATCAATGGCCATTTTGAAAACTACTTAGATAAAATTTGAAACTCTAAAGTTAAAAAATATTTGAAACTAAATTCTTTCTTTACTCGAGGATGAGCAAAGCTTAAGTTGGGAGGTATGATAAATACCATAAATTCATCAATAAAAGTATTAATTTATTAATTAATTCATATTAACTTTTAAGAATTATTAATTAATTGATACATAGTTTTAAGATATTCATATTTTTATTAATTAATAAATTAATTAAAAATAATAAAATAAAAAATAAAATTTTATAATCAATGGAAAGAGCTTATTTTTTTGATCACAATGAAATAAGTTTCACATAAAATGGAGCTAAAACGAGGAAGATATAAATTTTTAAAAAATAAAATAAATAAAAATTAAATAAAAAATAACATACGGCTCAGCCAGCTCAAGCCGCCGTGCCATATTAGTCAGTATATCCAAATGCGCCAAGCTAACTGCATAAGCTGACTCAACCATAAAAGCGATCAGCCAGTTCACGATTCAGGTGTGGATCATCAGCTCAGCAGAATCCGACGAATCATGGAGCGACACGTGGTGGACCTAGATCCTTAAAGGGTTCACAAAAAATCTATCATGGTTCATAGGGCATTTTGGACTTTTCACTCAGCGATAGGAGGTGCTGATTCATTATGGTGTATGGTGCAGTCGGTCCATGCAATCCATGGGAATAGTAATTACGCGATTGGACAGCTGCAGTAGCTTATGGTCAAGATCGATCGGCGGAGGTTTAAAACCAAATTTGATTCAAAATTAGCTTCACGCAAATCACCATCCAATGGCAGTGCTCGATCCAGGGGATGATCCGACGGTGGAGAGAGCTCTCGATAGTGATCAGGACTCCAAACATGCGATCAGCGATCAAATTTTCTCCATCAACGTGCGATCAATGGCCAAAATTTAATCCAACCTAGTCTAGGCCAATATGCATCTAATTTTGGCATTTTTTGGACCATTTGATCCATATCTGATGACCAGATTTCATCCAGAGTAATAGAATTCATCCAGGACTCCTTTTAATCTAATTTTTACTCAGATTTCTTTATATTTTAACGATCAAAGATCTCCTTAGTCCCACATTGCCTATAGAAAAATTCTCCAGCCTTCCAACACCTATAAATATGACCCCAGGCCTCCAGAGTTTAGAATCTTCAGTCAAGGTGAAGCTTTGGTACAGGATGAAGCTAGGCTTTGGATTAATGGCTGCTTCGAGGCAACTGGTGTCGAGAGAAAAAGCTGGGCTTCTACACCATCTTTTTGCCAATGCAGATCCAAGATTAGAGATCAAGCTATTTTATTTTATTTTTTAAAAATTTTATGTATTTAAATTCTAAAATTTTAGTTAATGCAAATTTTATTTTTTTGTACTTTAATTTCAGCTCTTTATTTTTATTGCAATTCAATTTCTGTACTTTAATTATTGCCTTTTATTTTACTGCAAGTTAATGCTAAGATCTAACTAGTAGATCTTAGTATCAAGTTTAAATTCCTGCACCTTTTAATTTTTGCTTTTTATTTTTTGACTTCACTTTTGATTTTAAAACTCTTTTTTTTAAAAAAAAAAATCAATGATTTCAAATCTAGAAACACTACCTTCCTTATGGATTCGATCTGACTCACTGCTATCTACATATTTTTAATTATTTTAAGAAGTCAAATTTAACTGATAAACATGGTGTCTTAATGACAACATCACGTTCTTATCAGAACTCAAGTAGAAAATAGGATATTTGATATCGTTCTGATTGGCTTTAGTCCAAGTGAGAGTTATTGGAAAATGTATCCTAAAGCTAATCATCTAAGTAGTAGATGATTGAAATTAGTATATGAATTATCTAATAATTATAGTAATTTGGCTATTTTATCATAAAAGTTCTATTTTTCTTAAATGAACTCCTAAATTATGATGAAGTCCTTAGAACCACAATCAATCGATAAAGGAGGATCTATCGGATGGTTCTTAAATTATTCATGATCAAATAATAAGTTATTAACAAAGATGATAACTTATCGAGTGTAGGTCGTTGTATGCCATTTGCATTGATTGTCCTCATAACCAAGTGGTATGGAGACACTGATATAGCATTCAGATGAGATGTAAGAGTACATTTACACTGAACGTGATCAATGTAGCACTCTACTGTCAAGAATAGCTAGCTAAGGCCAATGGATATAAGTATCCCTCCGACCTGAGATCACCACGGTGACTTACGAGCAACTCACTATATTTTGGTGCTGGACTGCCTGTATTTGTATTATAGGTGATGAAAGATTTTTGGGTATAATCAAATACTTATAGAGTTGGTGTGTAAGTTAAGATAGGATTGACCACTTATGATTAACTTTAGGAAGAGAATATCTCGCTGTATTTTAATTTAGCAAAACCTAGGCCTGGATAATCCTCATGAGGTATCATGGGATTTGCAAAATTTTGAGACACAATAGAGATGACTTGTATAAGTGTTTGATAGCATACTCAAAGTTATCTTGAGCATTATTAATCATAGGGATAAATTATATGATAACCATGGGCTAGAGTTTTAAGAATGTTGCTTTGCATACATTCAACCTATCCGGATGTCGGAAATCATTGCTAGATGATAACTTTGATTGGTACAAAAATTAATTTCTATACTATCAGCTTAGGTTCGAACCTAGGGTTACACACATTAGATCTTGTAATCTGATCAGATGGTTAATCGATGATTAAGAATCATTTCGAGATCAAACATTCAATGCGATTGATGTTTGACCTAATGCAAGTATTGCAGGAGGATCGATTAGCAATTGGATTGCTAATTGGCTTAATTTGATTGAGCAATCAAACTGAGATCAAGTCTAATTGAATTAGATTCAATTAGAATTAGTTTGGATTTTATTAGATTAAGTCTAATTGATTTATTGGATAAGCCAATTGTAAGGAAAGAATAATTTCTTGTTTGACTAGGACTTGGGTGGACCTGATTGACTTAGGATTTAAATCAGATTTAAATATTGATTTAATTTAATTTAATCTCCTAGTTGGACTAGGATCATCCTTAATTGGGTTATATTTAATCTAGTTTAAATAAAATTTAAATTAGATTTAAAATAATTTTGACCTAGTCAAACAAGAGGAGTCTCAGTTGGACTTGGACTCTCTCTATTTCACTTGCACCTAAGAAAGCCCACACCATATTTTAATTCTAGATTTTTTTTATGATTTTCATACCTAATAAATAATTTTTCACATCCCATTATCTCAGAAATTGGATTTAAATTTGATTTGGTCAAAATTAGAGGGAAGTTGGAAATTATTTCCTACTTGGAAGAATCTTCTTTGACCCAAACTCCTCCCTTCCTTGTGCGCCAACTCTACCCATGCCCCTCTATCTTATTTGGACCTTTTTTCCTTGGTTTTGTATGTGAGAATCAGTGGTTACATGAAAAAATAAGTGGGAGGGGCATCCAAGAGCTCGATGCCCCATAGAAGTGCTCCTTTGACTAGGTTTCGACCTAGTCTTGCAATAAAAGGTGGATGCCTCTTATGAGATGGTTGAAGAATGTAAAAAATTTTAAAAAAATTATAAAAAATTAGAAGAGAAGGAGGAGAAGGTGTGGAGGATTTGTGGTGTCAAGATTCTTAGAGAAGAGCCCTCAATTAAGACATCAAAGATTGTCTTGAAGAGATAAGGTAAGAGAAGATTGTCTTCTCTTATATTTTTCTTTTATGTTTCTCTCTTTCTATTTTATTTATGATTTTTATATGATAAAAATTTGAGAGAGAGAGAGAGAGAGAGGAAGGGCTTGAGGAAAGATGGTGCCAAGATCTTTAGAGAAAAGGTCTTCATCTGGACATCAATCGTTGATGTCATGAAGGCACAAAGGTAAGAGAAGATTATATTCTCTTTATTTTCTTTTGAGTATCTTCTTCTTCATTATTTTATGTGATTTTTATATGATAAAGATCTGAGAGAGAGAGAGAGAGAGAGAGGAAGAGGGCATGGAATCTATGCTCCAAGGTGTTGGGGCATGGTGATCATTTTTGGACATGATCTAATCATGTCCTAATGACAGAAGAAGAAGAGAAGAAGGTCTTCTCTTAGGGTTTCCTTGAGAGCACTTCTTTTCAATTTTATTTATGAGATTTTAATGAGAAAAGTCTAAGGGTGTGATATCTAAAAATTAGAAAAAAATTCAAAAGAGAAAGTCTCCTCTGAACCTAGCATAATAGATGTTTTCAGGACATCAACCATTAACATCCTAAAGGAGAAGATTTGTCTTCTCCTAGGATTTTTTTCATATGTCTTTTTATTTTCTATTTAATGGAAGATTCAAGGGTTGGATTCCTTTCTCATTCCTCCTCATGTTCTTTATCTCTTAGATTATCCAAGAGATTTGAAGAATATGTATTTGATTAACCATCAAGAGGGATCCACGAGAAGCTAGCACTTCGAGCGGATCTTCATTCGACGAACCTCCGATCTATATTGCAGGTTCGTGTGGATCACCTGTAGAGGCTGGATGCATGTGCGGCTCTAAAAGCAATAATGGATTCAACCGCGGAGTTCTCGACCCATGCAAAGGTAAGAGATCTGATCTCTTGGTGACCTAGATGCGATCTAGGATTAGATCTAAAATTATTCTAGATCTAGATATTGATGTGATCAATACCACTAATGATTAATTTAATTTTAGATTTATATTTGCATCATAACATGTTATAGATCCTTAATGCAAGATTTTATAATTTGATTACATGTATATTGTACATTAAATAGTTTAATCTGTCTTCCACTGCTTTATATTTCGAAAAAGTTTTGAAATCTATGCATGAAATCCTACATGTTTTCTTACATATAATTCAAAGACTAATTATTTACTTTCAAAACAAATTATAAAATATCTTAAAAAGATGGTTCATTATTTATTTCTATAGAATACTAAACAGATAGATTCAATCAATCCTAAAGTATTCTTCAAAATCTATTATTCAAATTATATTCTTTTATTAGTTTTAAGCTATAAATAATAAAAATATTAAGTTTTGACACCCTCACAAGTCTGACAAAGCAATAATATTCAACATCCTAGTTGATCTAATAAAGATAATTTTATCTAATCATGATTAGATTAGGATATAAGTTGTTTAATAGAAATCGAATGTATTCAAACTAGTAGTGTTCGATAATACTCAAGGTATAGGTCAATATATCGCTCAATAATCAGGGATCAATTTGATCAAATAACTTTATTTAATTCTGATAATTAAAGATAAAGGATTCGATAGAGACCAATAAAAATTAGATCTCATGATACTTAACTAAAGCTTAGATGGTGCAGATGAAGGAAAAACACTATTTTCCATCGTAGGATCGTGCAGATCTGATCTGATATGAGGAAGATTTTTTAAAAAATTTCTAAATAATCTAATTAAATCTAAAAGTTCTTAGATCTAATTATAATGATCTGATATTAAAAATTAAAAATTAAAATTAAATTAGATTTAATTTAAAGTATCTAATTGGGTAATCTAATTATCCTATAATGATCCAGTTGATTCCTAAGGTTCTGGAAAGAGCCATGCACGCGCCTGGCCTCTACTAGTATCCACTCAGGTAGGATCTAAACATCTTCTCCTCATGAACTTTTTTTTTAAAAATCATATCCAGATCTGATCTAAAGAATCTTCAAAACTATTTTTGAAGGCAGCCCGTCCGTCACACGAACATCATTGCGTAGATCCAAAATATTGTGCCAAAAATCTTGGACCTTCTTCTCAGATTTATGCCTAACTTTTTAGGCTTGTAAAGAAGAAGAAGAGAGATGATAGAGGGGGTGTGGGATATCAGGGATGGCAAACTTTAGGTGTGAAAAATTATTTCTTGCGTTGCATACACTTTGACATGAGAAAGGCTTTTATGTCCAATGCTTACTTAGAGTCCCTTTTGACCAAAATAACTTATTTATTTTATCATTAGGATTCTAGAACTAATTCTCCATGAAAAACCACCAGATCGCATCTATTATTTTTTCCAAAAATGATTCAAAAAGATATCGGCATGAGTAGATAAGGAAGAGTCCACTACGCCTAGGACTCTTCCCTTAAGAGTTTGATCCAGATCAAACTCTATCATAACTCAATCTAGACACCTCTAAAAATTATAAAATTTGGTACACCTAATGCATAACTCATGATCTATCACATATCCAAAAATTAGATCAAAATAATTTTTAAAACATTTTCTAAAAGCATCTGATCAGATGACCCTCAATTCTCTCAAAGAGGTCAACTTTTGACTCTAGTCCAATTTGACTATGAATGGATTTAATTTCTATAATTAATCTGATCTGGACTTATTCCTATCAAATGAAAATAAATTCATTCAAAATATAAGAATGAGTTAAATTAAATTTGAATCTATTGCGATAAATCAGAAAGATTTCAAAAGGAGAAAGTCATGCTCAATCATGTGCTAGCACGATTACCTTGAACTTGATTGGATCTAATCCAAATCAATCAAACTGGCTTAGCTTAATTGATAACATCCAAACCCAAACCCTTATTTTGTGTGATCTAATTAGATTCAATTTTGTATGGTAATAAGACATGTCGCGATCTCCATCATCGACATCATCGAAACACCTTTTGATGGATCAGAATTTTTTTGATTCAAACAATTAGAATGATTGATCATCAAAATCATCCTAATTGCTTTCAAAATCCACCAGTGATACCTAGCAGTATATGGTGGCAATCCATCAGAACTAAAAGTGAATTTTTTGGTACAGTTACTTGTGTGATTGGATTCTTCTATCTAAAGTCCCGATAGGATTAGGGTTAAGGTGAACTCGTCAAACCCAATGTCCGTCATATGAATTAATCATTTGATTCGAGTCCAATGTAAAACCCTAATAGAAACTCTTTCTATCATCTTTACTTTGCCATGGCCATGGGCTTATGAACTCAATCTCATAATTATCACAGGGCTACTCCTCATCTACCGAGGTAGATAGATCCTCTATTGGTGCAATCCAATTCCTACAATGAACATGCTATAGCCAACATACACCTCAGGATTCTGAATGACTAGAAGACTAAGTTATGATGTAGTCAAACTATAATACCCTCAAGGTGAATTGCTAATGCACCTTAGATCAAAGAACCAGATACACCATTGCAGCATCGAGTCAGTCATTGATGAGAAGGTAGACTTTCTTATGACTACTCGAGGTGGTCACGCTCAATGCCCTCAATCTTTAATGAGTACCTATACTCTCACTCCGGTGTCTCCATACCATAGACTTAAGACACGTCTATCCTAAGAAAGCTATCATACACCAACATTCTGGATTGATCACCATCTTTGTGATGATCCTACGATCGGGAGCAGTTTTTGAGTTAATTATAAAAATTCATGTCTTAAATTTTCAACTCTTGAAAATATGAATTGTCATTACCATTAACTCAAAAGATGTATCATAGACACTTTTAAATACACACTATGATAGAAAATAATATATTTATTAATTTATAGTCAAAATTATAAAATTATCTTTAAAAATGTATTATAAGTGACAGCCAATCTGATTTCTAGGGCACACATCTAACAAACTCCCACTTGACCTAAAGCTAATTAGATATAAATCTAAGTCTCATCTTCTCAAGGTGAGCTTCGATCTTCTGCTGGCTCAATGACTTTGTCAGTAGATCAGCCGCATTATCTATAGTGTCGACTCTCTTGACCTCAACGTATTTCTTCTCGAGGTAATCGCAGATGAGGTGGTATTGCTGCTCGATATGCTTAGATTTTTAGTGAGACCTCAGCTCCTTAGCTAGAGCTATGGCACCATTATTGTCACAGTACAGAGGGATGGCATCTGACAGCATCATTTCGAGCTCTATGATAAACTTTTTGTACCAGAATGCCTCCTTTATAGCTTTTGATGCAGCGATGTACTCTGCTTCCATGAAAGAATCTGCTATCATAGTCTGCTTGGAACTCTTCCAACTGACAGCACCACCATTGCACACAAACAGACTTTCAGATGTCGACTTTCGATCATCTATATCAGACATAAAATCCAAGTCTATATACCCGTAGACCTAGAATTCTCCATTTTCAAAGACTAGAAACATATCCTTAGTCCTTCTCAAGTACTTAAGGATACATTTCATAGAAGTCCAGTTCTCTTTGAAGAGAAATCCTAATTTCTCGGGGATAGGTTCGTTAAGATCTGATTGGATCGAGAGGCATATTTCAAAAATTTTCTTTTAGATCTGTTAGATATAAGTATCCTAGAAGCCAGAATTGGCGGACACTTGTAATACACTTCTAGGGGCAAAATTATAATTTTGACTAAAATCAATAAAATGGGTTATTTTCTATCATTTATGTGTATTTAGTGTCTGTGATATATCCTTTGAGTTAATGGTAATGATAATTCATATTTTCAAGAATTGAAAATTTAAGACATGAATAATCATTATTAACTCATAAAATGCTCCTGACCATAGGATCATCACGAGGATGGTGATTGATCCGGAAGGTTGGTGTACAATCGCTTCTCTTTAGTAGATGAGTCTTGAGTCTATGGTGTGGAGACACCGGAGTGAGAGTATAGGTACTCGTTAGAGAACGAGGGCACTGAGCGTGACCACCTCGAGTAGTCATTAGGAAGTCTACCTTCTCATCAATGACTGACTCGATGCTGCAGTAGTGTGTCTGGTTCTTTGACCTGAGATGCATCGGCAGTTCACCTTGAGGGTGTTATAGTTTGACTACACCATTACTCGGTCTCCTAGCCATACGAAATTCTGAGGTGTATGTTGGCTATAGCATGTTCATTGTAGGAACTGGATAGCATCAAGATGGAATCTATCTACCTCGGATGGTAGAGGAGCAGCCCTATGATGATCATGAGAATCAAGTCCAGAAGCCCATGGCCATGGTAGAGTGAAATAATAGAAAGAGTTTCTATTTAGGTTTTCACATTGGACTTGAATCGAATGATTACATCATATGACAGAGACTAGGGTTTGACGAGTTCACCTTAACCCTAATCTGATCGGGGCTCAAGATAGAAGAACTTAATCACACAGGTAGCTGCACCAAGAGGTTCGCATTCAGCTCTGATGGGTTGCCACCATATACTGCTAGGTGTCACTGGTGGATTTTGGGAGCAATTAGAATGATTTAGATGATCGATCATTCTAGCTGTTCGAATCAGAAGAGTTCTGATCCATCGAAAGGAGTTTCGATGATGTCGATGATAGAGATCATGACATATCCCATTACCATACAGAACTGAACCTAACTAGATCACACAAACAAGGGTTTGAATCTGGTGATCATCAATTGAACTAATCTAGTTCAATTGATCTGAATGAGATTCAATTAGGTTCAAGAAAATCGTGCTAGCACTCGATTAAATCTAACGTTCTTCTTTTACTATCATAAATAGTTGCCCTGACTGAGCCAAAGGAGTTTGTGCTCATTTAGAGGCCTTCATTTGGTCTGACTAGAGCCTGTTCGGTCAAAAAAGGGTTGTCTTATTTTGTAAAATAATACCTACCATTTTTGGTCACCTACCATTTCTCGTCCGTTGACTTTGGTCAAAAGTTGACCTTTGATTGGTCAAACATTGACCATTGACACTTTGACTTCTGTCCATGTGTCATGCACCTATTGAAGAGTTGGTGGGGGCCTATCCTCCTGTCAGAACCTAGCAAGGAGGAGGGCGCACGCCACCCTTGGCGTGTACCCAAGCTGGAGGCGCCCAGGAGTCCCTATTGGATAGGGACTCCATCTCCTTTTTGGATTCCGATTAGAGTTCTCCTAAGAACCAAGTTTGACTGGTCTTAGGCACCATCTAAGGAGGAATCCAAGGGACTCTATTTCCACCAATCAAATTTAGATCTGATTTCACAAAGGGTTGTAATTGATTGGGAAGAAGAGGAGTTGGATCACGCTTAGCCTATAAATAAGACCCTACACCCAACTCAAAGAGCAATTGAGATCTCCACGCCCCAAGTTTACCTCTCCTCTCCTCCTCCATGCCAAAGCATCTTCTCCCTCTCCTCTCCACATCCAAAAGTGTTTTGGGTTCTTGGTTGGTGCAATCCAGATGAGAGAAAGGCGACTGAAAGCTAGAAGGCTGCGCTGCTGCAAAGGACAACTGCTGATCTTCGAAAGGAGTTTTGAAGATCCTCCAGATCAGATCTAGATCTGATTTTTGAAGATGTGATAGAGAAGAAGAGAATCTCTAGATCCAGTCTAAGTGGATACTAGTAGAGGCCAGGCACTTGTGTGGCTAGATCTAGAACCTTCCGCTGCTTATAGGATCATCAACGGGTAATAGGATTACCCACTTCAAGGTAAATTAAATTTGATTTAATTTATCTAAATTTATTTTAATTATTAAAATAATAAGAATCAAATCTGAAATATCCCAGATCTGATCTAGATTGAAAAAAAAAATTTTTGAAATATATCTCTTGATCCGATCAGATCTGAACGAATCTGGTCTAAAAAATCAGGATTTTCCTTCAACTGGTATCAGAGCCTAGGTTCTAAAAGTGTTTAGATCTAATTTTTAAATTTATTTTAATTAGAAAATAAGTAATTTTAGATGTCACATGAGATGTGATCAGATCTAAAATTAGAAAAAAAAATTAAAATTAAATAATTTGGATCTAAGATTAGAAAATATGCATGACTAGTTCTAAAATAGAATAGTTCTATAGAATAGTCTTGCATGTTTTCAATTTAATTTGATTAAATCATATTTTAGATCTATTTATTTACTATTTTTTGATATTATAATTATTATAATAATATCTAAAAAATAGCAAATAAAAATTATTTAATTTTAAACATCATATGAGATATGATTGATGCATGTCTAGACTAGTTGTAGAATAGTTCTACATAGTTGTCTAGATTAAAAATTTATTTTGATTAGATCAATTTAAATCTAATTTTTTAGATTATTATGAGATAATTTAGATCTGAAAATATGCATGATTTGATACATGAGATGTATGCAAAATATGCCATGATTAGATCTAATTTATATATGAGATATATGATATAGATCTAAAACTGTTTTGTAGTATTGCATGTTCCTGATTAAGGCGTTCCTCTTGGCCGTCCGGTCATAAGAATGAAGAAGGGTTTAAAGGCCCTCTCCTTCCATCCGATGGGGTGTTCTTATGATGTGTAGGGGTGCTGCATGTTCGTCCTTAATCAGAAATCCAAAACTTACTTTCTGCAAAACCCTAGATCCTGAAACCCTAGGATTTATTATGCATATTTTGTTTATGAACCCTACTTAATTAAAAATTAAGATTATAGAATATTAATTAGGTCTAAAATTAAGAATTTTAGATCTAAGACATATTCATAATACTGGGTTCGGGCTTGGGTAGCTCAATTAGGTCTAAGCGGTTGATCAAACCGAATCAAGAGTTGGTTAGATGGGATCAACAATGCTTAAATTGACCAGCCTAATAGGATTAAGTCTGGGTCAAGATCGAGTCACGATCAAGCAAGACCTAATTAGGCTCAGAGGTTAGAGTCTGGATTGTAGGCTAACCCAATTGGTTCTGACTCAACAATTTGGTGTCTAAGGTAAGTTTGGCACATACGACCGACTGAGTTTTTAATTGGAAGCTACTCGACCTGAATGCATTCTTGTACGAGTTAATGGCATATTCCTTCCATCGGTCTCACTTACCTGGCCATATCTGTTGACACAGTTCTGATCTGAGGTGGTCAATAATCCGAGCTAACCCATGCCACTAGGTTAGTCATAATTGTTATGACTATGACAAGTCTAGTTTAATGAGACCTGAATCAATTCTCCCTAAGAAAAGATTAAGTCTGAGGTCTTCCACCATTGTAGATGTGCGGGACCTTTCCAGGGTTGATTGTTCTCGACTGGATACAGTGGCTCAGTTGCACCGAGAAGATGCAACCATGTCTATTAGGCATTGGATGCTATGGGCTGGAGGATGAGTTGGGCTCAATATTTTGGATACGGTGAGAGACTCAATTAGGAAATCCTAGTCTGTGCAAATGGTGGGTCTGACTTAACTAAGGAGTGGATCAATATTTTGGATACGGTGAGATTCATGAATTAGAGACCAAGTTTGGGTGCACCATGATTAGAGAATCATTGAACAAGAGTTGTTCACTCATTGGCTAACCCATCACCAATAACTGTTAGGTGAGGTGATGAGTCAGTTGGTGAGACCGCACCACCCACTAGAAATCATTAATCATGGAGATTTTTGCATCTCTACAGAGGGAGTGTAGGGATCCAAGAAAATAGTGGGAGCTAATTTATTTAAAAATAAAATCTCTAAATAAATTGGTCAAGTCATAATTACAGTATCTAACTAGAATCTTTGACTCTCTATAGGAAAAATGTCTGCGTCCAATCCATTAGCACGTATCCTGGACACACATAGACTGATCGAATCCAATTATAAAGATTGGCTCAGGAACTACAAAATCATTTTGGATTTCTGAGAAGTTAACCCATGTATTGGACCAGGACCCTCCCACCTTACCAGCCCGTCCATCCACTGAACAGAGAGCATCTCTGGAAAAAATGGATAGACGAAGATAATAAGGCCAGATATTACATGTTGGGCTCGATGTCTGATGAGCTCCAGCGCCAACATGAAGATATCGGGACTGCTCGCCAAATGTTGGCTCACCTACAAGAGATGTTTGGTGAACAGAGTCGCGCAGCCAAGTATCAAGTCACGAAATGACTTTTTAAGGCTAAGATGCGTGATGGGCAGTCAGTCCAAGATCACTGTCTGATGATGATCAAGGACATGGAAGAGCTTGAGAAGCTCGGTGTGAAGTTAGACTTGGATCTATAGAATGATATTATTCTGCAATCCTTGACTGATGCATATGGGCAATTCATCATGAATTACCACATGCATAAACTTCAAAATTCCTTGGCCGAATTAATGAATATGCTGGTCACCACTGAGCTTTCTATGAAAGGTTCTAAAGGCTCAGTTCTTGCTATGGAACGGACTTCTTCCAAAAGAAAGTCTTATGGAAAGAAAAAGAAGTCTGTGAAAAAGCAGAAGGTGGAAGGAGCAAAGAAGAAGAAGGCAGAGCCGAAGATGAAAGCCGCTGGCAAAGGAAAGTATTTCCATTGCAACAGCGATGGCCACTGGAAAGTGGAACTGCCCTACTTACCTGGCCACCCTGAAGAACAAGAAGGAAGGTCCTTCTGGAGGTATGCTCATTATTGAGTCTAACCTTATGATTTCTTCTGCATCCAGTTGGGTGCTTGACTCTGGTTCTAGTGCTCATCTGTGCACTTCCATGCAGGGTCTTGAGGATAGCAGGAGGCTGAGGGATGGAGACATGATCCTACGCATCGGTAATGGAGCAAGAGTTGCTGCAGTGGTGGTGGAAACATACCCTCTTCGATTACCATCTGGTTTAGACTTAGTTTGGAAAGATTGTTATTATGTGCCTACAGCTAGTAGAAATTTGATTTCTGTTTCATGCTTAGCACTAGAAGGCTATGTGATTACCCTCATTGTTATTATGTGCCTGCAGCTAGTAGAAATTTGATTTCTATTTCATGCTTAGCACTAGAAGGCTATGTGATTACCTTCTTTAAGGACCATTGTAACATTCTTTATGAAAAAAATAAAATTGCAAATGGTTTCCTTATTAACGGTCTTTATTAGCTACATATTAATGTACCTATTCTAACTATCGAGCAAAACGTGAATGCCAAATGACCTAGGGATAGTCCAAATGATAGATATCTATGGCACCTAAGATTAGGTCATATAGCAGAAGATAGGATCAACAAATTGGAGAAAAATGGGCTATTGAGTCCATTGACTTTCGAGTCATATCCAACTTGTGAATCTTGTCTTCAAGGCAAAATGACTAAACTCCCTTTTGTTGGACATGGGGAAAGGGCCACAGATCTCCTTGCCCTAGTACATACTGATGTGTGCGGCCCATTTGATGTGCCGGCTAGAGGCAATTTTGTCTACTTCATTATCTTTACCGATGATCTGTCTAGGTATGGGTATGTGTATCTTATGAGACACAAGTCTGAAGCTTTTGAAAAGTTCAAAGAATTCAGACATGAAGTAGAAAAACAAACTAGAAAAACCCATTAAGGTTCTTCGATCAGATCGAGGAGGTGAATACCTTAGCCGAAAATTCCTAGACTATCTCAAGAAAAATGGCATAGTCTCTCAATGGACTCCACCAGGAACACCTCAACTCAACGGAGTTTCAGAATGGAGAAATCGGACTCTATTGGATATGGTCCGATCCATGATGAGCTTCACAGACCTTCCTGATTTTCTTTGGGGATATTCATTGTTAACTTTAATTTATCTACTGAATAGGGTTCCTCTAAGACATTCCTACCACACCGTATGAGATATGGCATGGTAAGAAACCAAGTCTGAGTCATCTCAGAATTTGGGGTTTGTCTGGCTCATGTCAAAAGACAACAAGTGGATAATTAGAGTTTAGGTCCTTTTAAGCTCGATTCATAGGAATTCCTAAAGAGTCATTAGGATACTATTTCTACATTCCAGGAAGACCACAACGTGATTGTGAGTCGACATGGCCATCTTTTTTTGAAAAATAGTTTATTCAAGATAGCGACATGGAAAGTAGATTAAGCTTGATGAGAAAGTCTCACAAGTACAACGAGCTAAGGACCAATTGGAACCAAATCAGGTTGAGCCAATAAGAACACTACCTCCTCCACCTCGTAGATCGGAAATAATTTTTCATCCCCCTGAAAGATACTTAGGTATTATTTCAGAGGAAGTAGAGAAAATGTTCCTCGTAGGTAATGGTGCTCATGGTGATGACCTCAAAACCTACAACGAGATGATATTAGATATCGACTCTAAGAAATGGCTAGAGGCAATGCAGTCAGAAATTGACTCGATGCACTCGAACCAAGTCTGGACCTTGGTAGATCTACCAAAAGGTATAGTACATATTGGGTGTAAATGGATCTTCAAGAAAAAAATTGGTACAGATGGGAATGTGGAGACATTCAAGGCTAGACTAGTGGCAAAAGGTTATAGTCAACGTGAAGGCATTGACTATCAGGATACCTTTCCCTCAGTGGCTATGCTAAAATCCATCCGTAGATTGCTTGCCATTTGCAGCCTATTTTGATTATGAAATATGGCAAATGGACGTGAAAATGGCATTCTTGAACGGATATCTTGAGGAAGATATCTATATGGAACAGCCGCTAGGTTTCACATCTAGTGATACTGATTACATGGTTTGCAAGCTGCAAAGGTCCATATATGGACTTAAGCAAGCATCTCAGAGCTGGAACACTCATTTCAATGATGTGATCAAAATGTTTGATTTCATCAAAAATAAAGAGAAAACATGTGTCTTCAAAAAGGTCAGTGGGAGTGCTGTTGTCTTCCTCGTATTGTACGTGGATGACATCCTCCTTATTGGGAATGATATTCCCATGATGACAACAGTCAAATTATGGTTGTCCAAGGAATTCTCCATGAAAGACCTAGGTGAAGCATCCTTTATTTTAAGAATTAAGGTCTATAGGGATAGACCGAATAGGATGCTAGGACTTTTACAGAAGATGTACATAAAGGAAGTACTAAAGAGGTTTAGTATGGAAAACTCTAAGAGGAGATTAATATCCTTCAGACTTTGTATTCATCTATCCAAGAAGTTATGCCCTAGCACATGAGGAAATAGAACGCATGAGCAAGATCCCTTATGCTTCTACAATAGGGAGCCTCATGTATGCCATGCTATGTACACGACCTGATATAGCCCATGCTGTGAGTGTCAAAAGCAGATATCAATCAAATCCAGGTGAAGAACATTGGACTTCTATGAAATGTATCCTTAAGTGCATGAGAAGAACTAAGGATATGATGTTGGTCTTTGGTAACGAAGAACTCCAAGTCCAGGGATACATAGACTCGGATTTCATGTCCGATGTAGATGATCGAAAGTCGATATCTGGGAGTCTATTTGTGTGCAATAGTGGTTCTATCAACTGGAAGAGTTCCAAGCAAACTGTGATAGCAGATTCCACCATGGAAGCAGAATATATTGCTGCATCAGAGGCTGCGAAGGAAGCATTCTGGTATAAGAAGTTTGCTACAGAAATTGGAATAATGCCATCAGATGCCATTCCTCTATACTGCGATAATAATGGCGCCATAGCTCTTGCTAAGGAGCTGAGGTCTCATCAGAAATCCAAGCACATTGAGTGACGATACCACCTTATCCGTGATTACCTCGAGAAGAGTTACGTCGAGGTCAAGAGAGTCGACTCCACAGATAATGTGGCAGACCCGCTTACAAAGCCGTTGGGCCAGTAGAAGATCGAAGCCCACCTTGAGAAGATGGGACTTAGACTTGTAGCCAATTGGCTTTAGGACAAGTGGAAGATTGTTAGATATATATGCCCTAGAAGTCAGAATTGGCTGACACTTGTAATACACTTCTAGGGGCAAAATTATAATTTTTACTAAAATCAATAAAATGGGTTATTTTCTATCACATATGTGTATTTAGTGTCTGTGATACATCCTTTGAGTTAATAGTAATGATAATTCATATTTTCAAGAGTTGAAAATTTAAGACATGAATAATCATTATTAACTCATAAAATGCTCCCGACCATGAGATCATCATAAGGATGGTGATTGATCTGAAAGATTAGTGTACAATCACTTCTCTTTAGTAGATGAGTTTTGAGTCTTTTGGTGTGGAGACACCGGAGTGAGAGACAGGTACTCGTTAGAAGAATGAGGTACTGAGCGCTGACCACCTCGAGCAGTCATTAGGAAGTCTACCTTCTCATCAATGACTGACTCGATGCTGCAGTGGTGTGTCTGGTTCTTTGACCTGAGATGCATCGCAGTTCACTTGAGATGTATATAGTTTGACTACACCATTACTTGGTTCCTAGCCATACGGAACCCTGAGGTGTATGTTGGCTATAGCATGTTCATTGTAGGAACTAGATAGCATCAAGATGGAATCATCTACTCGGTGGTTAGAGAGTAGCCCTATGATGATCATGAGAAATCAAGTCCAGAACCCCATGACCATGGCAGAGTGAAATAATAGAAAGAGTTTCTATTTAGGTTTTCACATTGGACTTGAATCGAATGATTACATCATATTGACAGAGACTAGGGTTTGACGAGTTCACCTTAACCCTAATCTGATCGGGCTTAAGATAGAAGAACTTAATCAACAGGTAGCTGCACCAGAGAGTTTGTATTCAGCTCTGATGGGTTGGCCACCAATATACTGCTAGGTGTCATTGGTGGATTTTGGGAGCATTAAGAATGATTTAGATGATCGATCATTCTAGCTGTTCGAATCAGAGAGTTCTGATCATCGAAAGGAGTTTCAATGATGTCGATGATAGAGATCAGTGACATATTCCATTACCATTACAGAACTAAACCTAACTGGTCATACAAACAAGGGTTTGAATCTGGTGATCATCAATTGAACTAATCCAGTTCAATTGATCTAAATGAAATTCAATTAGGTTCAAGGAAATCGTGCTAGCACTCGATTAAACCTAACATTCTTTTTTTACTATCATAAATAGTTGTCCTGACTGAGCCAAAGAAGTTTGTGCTCATTCAGAGGCCTTCATTTGGTCTGACTGGAGCCTGTCCAGGTCAGAAAAGGGTTGTCTTATTTTGTAAGATAATATATACCATTTTTGGTCATCTGCCATTTCTCATCCTTTGACTTTGGTCCATAGTTGACCTTTGACTTGTCAAATATTGACCATTGATACTTTGACTTCTGTCCACGTGTCATGCACCTATTGGATAGCTGGTGGAGGCCTATCCTCCTACTAGAACCTGGCAAGGAGGAGGGCGAACGCCACCCTTGGTGTGTGCCCAGGCTGGAGGCTTCCAGGAGTCCCTGTTGGATAGGGACTCCATCTCCTTTTTGGATTTCGATTAGAGTTCTCCTAAGAACCAAGTTTGACTGGTCTTAGGCACCATCTAAGGAGGAATCCAAGGGACTTTATTTCCATCAATCAGATTTAGATCTGATTTCACAAAGGGTTGTGATTGGTTGGGAAGAAGAGGAGTTGGATCATGCTTAGTCTATAATAAGACCCTGCACCCAACTCAAAGAGCAATTGAGATCTCCACGCCCCAAGGCTGCCTCTCCTCTCTCCTCCATGCCAAAGCATCTTCTCCCTCTCCTCTCCATGTCCAAAAGTATTTTGGGTTCTTGGTTGGTGCAATCCAGATGAGAAGAAAGCGACTGAAAGCTAGAAGGCCTGCACGATTGTAAAAGGACAACTACTGATTCATTTTCGAAAGGAGTTTTTGAAGATCTCCAGATCAGATCCAGATCTAATTTTTGGAGACATGATAGAGAAGAAGAGGATCTTCAGATCCAGCTCGAGTGGATACCGGTAGAGACCAGACACTTGCATGGCTAGATCCAAAACCTTCCACTGCTTACAGGATCATCAATAGGTAATAAGATTATCCACTTCAAGGTAAATTAAATTTGATTTAATTTATCTAAATTTATTTTAATTAAGAAAATAATAAGAATTAGATCTGAAATATCCCAGATCTAATCTAGATCAAAGAGAAAAATTTTTGAAATATATCTCTTGATCCGATCAGATCTGAACGAACCTAGTCCAAAAAATCAGAATTTTTCTTCAAGATCCTAGTCAGATCTGATATTTTTTATATCTAATTTTATGATTTAATAATCAAAAAAATTAAATTAAATTAAATCTAAATTAATTTTACCTCAATTTTGGGTAATCTGATTATCCATTGATGATCGTGCTGAAGCCCTGAGGTTCTGGATCTAGCCACGCAAGCGCTTGGCCTCTACAGGTATCCACTCGGACTAGATCTAGAGATCTTCTCCTTCTCTTTTTTTTCTCCAAAAATCAGATCTAGATCTGATTTAGAGAATCTTCGAAACTCCTTTCGAAGATCTGCTGTAGTCTCCATAGCAGTACTGCCTTCTTCCTTTCTCGTCAGCCTTTTCTTGCTTGAATCACACTAATCTGAAGGCCCAACTTCCTTGAACGTGGAGAGGAGAGAGAGGATCAGAAAGGTGGCATGGAGGAGGGAGAGGGGCAGCCTTGGCACATGGCTAGAAGAGAAGTCTATGAAAGGTGGGCGTATATAGGTCTTTATATAGATCCTGCTGCACCATGCAGCGCCACATCCCCTCGGCCAATCACATTGCTTCGTTTAATTAGATCTAAATCTGATTGGTGGAATGACATCACCTGATCTAATTAGATGAGAGATCCATAGATTCATTCTAAGGTGGCGCCTAAGACTGGTCAAAGTTTATAGGTGAGGGTCACCTAGTTTGAATCCAAGAAGCAACCTAGAGTCCCATCCTATGGGACTCCAGGCAACCCTATCCATGGGCACACGCCATCCTAGGCGTGCGCCCCTTCCTTTCCAATTTCCAAGGAGGGGCCAAGCCCCTATCTGCTCTCCAATAAGTGCATGACACATGGACAGATGTGCAAGGGTCAAAGGTCAATGTTTGACCAAAGTCAAAGGACAAGAATTAGCAGGTAACAAAAAATGGCAGGTGTTGTCCCAAATTTATCTCATAAATTAAGACAACCCTTTTCTGACCTGAACAAGCTCTAGTCAGATCAGGTGAAGGTACCTGAGTGAGCACAAACTCATTTGGCTCAATCTAGATAATTTTTAATGATAAAAAAAGGAGAATATTAGGTTCAATCGTGTGCTAGCACGATTTTCTTGAACCTAATTGAATCTAATTCAAATCAATTGAACTAGATTAGTCCGGTTGATGATATCAGATCCAAACCCTTGTTTGTGTGATCCAGTTAGGTTCAGTTCTGTATGGTAATAGGATATGTAGTGATCTCCATCATCAACATCATCGAAACTTCTTTCGATGGATCAGAACTCTTCTGATTCAAACAACTTTAGAATGATCGATCATCTAAATCATTCTAATTGCTCCCAAAATCCACCAGTGACACCTAGCAGTATATGGTGGCAACCCATCAAAACTAAAAATGAACCTCTTGGTGCAGCTACTTGTGTGATTAAGTTCTTCTATCTTGAGCCCCGATCAGATTAGGGTTAAGGTGAACTCATCAAACCCTAATTTCTATCATATGATTTAATCATTCGATTCAAGTCCGATGTGAAAACCTTAATAGAAACTCTTTCTATTATTTCACTCTCTACCATGGCCATGGGCTTATGGACTTGATTCTCATGATCATCATAGGGCTGCTCCTCATCCACCGAGGTAGATAGATTCCATCTTGGTGCAATCCAATTCCTACAATGAACATGCTATAGCCAACATACACCTCAGGATTTCAAATGGCTAGGAGATCGAGTCATGGTGTAGTCAAACTATAACACCCTCAAGGTGAACTATCGATGCACCTCAGGTCAAAGAACCAGACACACCACTACAGCTTCGAGTCAGTCATCGACGAGAAGGTAGACTTCCTTATGACTACTCGAGGTGGTCACGCTCAGTGCCCTCATTCTCTAATGAGTACCTATACTCTCGCTCTGGTGTCTCTACACCATAGACTCAAGACTCATCTACTATAAAGAAGCGATTGTACACTAACCTTTCAGATCAATCACCATCCTCATGATGATCCTACGGTCAGGAGCATTTTATGAGTTAATAATGAAAATTCATTGTCTTAAATTTTCAACTCTTGAAAATAATGAATTATCATTACCATTAACTCAAAGGATGTATCACAGACACTAAATACACATATGTGATAGAAAATAACCCATTTTATTATTTATAGTCAAAATTATAATTTTGCCCCTAGAAGTGTATTACAAGTGTCAGCCAATTCTGGCTTCTAGGGCACACATATCTAACAAACTCCCACTTGACCTAAAGCCAATTGGCTACAAATCTAAGTCCCATCTTCTCAAGGTGGGCTTCGATCTTCTGCTGGCCCAACGGCTTTGTAAGTGGGATCTGCCACATTGTCTGTGGAGTCGACTCTCTTGACCTCGACGTAACCCTTCTCGAGGTAATCGTGGATGAGGTGGTATCGCCGCTCGATGTGCTTAGATTTCTGGTGAGACCTCAGCTCCTTAGCAAGGGCTATGGCGCCATTATTGTCGCAGTACAGAGGAATGGCATCTGATGGCATCACTCCGATCTCTGTGGCAAACTTCTTGTACCAGAATGCCTCCTTTGTAGCTTCTGATGCAGCGATATATTCTGCTTCCATGGTGGAATCTGCTATCACTGTCTGCTTGAAACTTTTCCAACTGACAGCTCCACCATTGCACACAAATAGACTCCCAGATGTCGACTTTCGATCATCTACATCGAACATAAAATCCGAGTCTGTATACCCTTGGACTTGGAGTTCTCCATTACCAAAGACCAACAACATATCCTTAGTTCTTCTCAAGTACTTAAGGATACATTTCACAGAAGTCCAGTGTTCTTCATCTGGATTCGACTGATATCTGCTCGTGACACTCACAGCATGGGCTATATCAGGTCGTGTACATAACATGGCATACATGAGGCTCCCTATTGCTGAAGCATAAGGGATCTTGCTCATGCATTCTATTTCCTTCAGGTGTGCTAGGGCACATCTTCTTGGAAAGATGAATGCCATGCCTGAAGGGATACTAAACCCCTCTTAGAGTTTTCCATACTAAACCTCTTTAGTACTTCCTTTATGTACATCTTCTATGAAAGTCCTAGCATCCTATTCGGTCTATCTCTATAGACCTTAATTCTCAGAATAAAGGATGCTTCTCCCAGGTCTTTCATGGAGAATTCTTTAGATAACCATATTTTAACTGTGGTCAACAAGGAAATATCATTCCTAATAAGGAGGATGTCATCCACGTACGATACGAGGAAGACAACAGCGCTCCCACTGATCTTTTTGAAGACACATGGCTCCTCCTCATTTTTGATGAAATCAAATATTTTGATCCCATCATTAAAATGAGTATTCCAGCTCCGAGATACTTGCTTAAGTCCATATATGGACCTTTGCAGCTTGCATACCTTGTGATCATCATCATTGGATGTGAAACCTAGCGGCTGTTCCATATAGATATCTTCCTTAAGATATCCATTTAAGAATGCCATTTTCACATCCATTTGCCATATTTCATAATCGAAATAGGCTGCAACAACAAGCAATATACGGATGAATTTTAGCATAGCTACTGGTGAAAAGGTATCCTGATAGTCAATGCCTTTGCGTTGACTATAACCTTTTGCCACTAATCTAGCCTTGAATATCTCTACATTTTCATCTGCACCAATCTTTCTCTTGTAGATCCATTTACACCTAATAGGTACTATACCTTCTGGAGGATCTACCAAGGTCCAGACTTGGTTTGAGTGCATCGAATCAATTTCTGACTTCATTTCCTCTAACCATTTCTCAGAGTCGATATCTGATATCGCTTCGTTATAGGTTTTGGGATCATCACCATGAACCCAATTACCTACGAGGAATATTTTCTCTACATCCTCTGAAATAGTACCTAAGTACCTCTCAGGAGGACGAAAAATCCTTTCTGATCTACGAGGTGGAGGAGGTAGTGTATTGATTGGCTTAACCTGATTTGGTTCCATTTGGTCCTTAGCTCATTGCTCTTATGAGACTTTCTTTTTGAGCTTAATCTACTTTCCAATGCTGCCATCTTGAATAAACTATTTTTCAAGAAAAATGGCATGTCGACTCACAATCACATTATGATCTTCTGGAATGTAGAAATAATATCCTAATGACTCTTTAGGATATCCTATGAATCGAGCTCTAAAGGACCTAAAGTCTAACTTGTCCGCTTGTTGTCTTTTGACATGAGCCGAACAACCCCAAATTCAGAGATGACTCAGACTTGGTTTCTTACCATGCCATATCTCATACGGTGTGGTAGGAACGGTTTTAGAAGGAACCCTATTCAGTAAGTATATTGCAGTTAACAAACAGTATCCCCAAAGAAAATCAGGGAAGGTCTGTGAAGCTCATCATGGATCGGACCATATCTAATAGGGTCCTAGTTCCTCCATTCTGAAACCTCGTTGAGTTGAGGTGTTCCTAGTGGAGTCCATTGAGAGACTATGCCATTTTTCTTGAGATAGTCCAAGAATTTCCCGACTAAGGTATTCACCTCCTCGATCTGATCGAAGAACCTTAATGGATTTTTTAGTTTGCTTTTCTACTTCATGTCTGAACTCCTTTGAACTTTTCAAAGGCTTCAGACTTGTGTTCTCATAAGATACACATACCCATACCTAGATAAATCATCGATAAAGGTTATGAAGTAGACTAAGTTGCCTCTAGTCGGCACATCAAATGGGCCGCACACATCAGTATGTACTAGGGCAAGAAGATCCGTGGCCCTTTCCCCATGTCCTACAAAAGGGAGCTTAGTCATTTTGCCATGAAGATAGGATTCACAAATTGGATATGACTCAGAAGTCAACAAACTCAATAGCCCAATTTTTTCCAATTTGTTAACCCTATCTTCTACTATATGACCTAATCTTAGGTGCCATAGATACCTATCATTAGGACTATCCTTAGGACATTTTGATTTTATGGCATTCACATTTTGCTCGAAATTAAAAAAAGATACATCAACATGTAACTGATAAAAATCGTTAATAAGGAAACCACTTACAATTTTATTAATCGTTAATAAGGAAACCACTTACAATTTTATTTCTTTCATAAAGAATATTACAATGGTCCTTAAGAAAACTAATTACATAGCCTTCTAATGCAAGGCAAAAAATAGAAATCAAATTTCTGCTTACTGTAGGCACATAATAACAGTCTTTTAATACTAAGTCTAAACCAGATGGTAGTCAAAGAGAATATATTTTTACGGCCACGACAGCAACTCTTGCTCCATTTTCAATGTGCAGAATCATCTCACCATCCCTTAGCCTCCTACTATCCTCAAGATTCTGCATAGAAGTGCACAAGTGAGCACTAGAACCAGAGTCAAGCAATCAACTGGATGCAAAAGAAATCATAAGGTTAGACTCAATAACGAGCATACCTCCAAAAGGACCTACCTCCTTCTTATTTAGGATGGCCTGGTAAGTAGGGCAGTTCCACTTCCAATGGCCGTCATTATTGTAATGAAAATACTTTTCTTTATCAATAGCCTTCTTCTTCAGCTCTATCCTTTTCTTCTTTCCTCCTTCCACCTTCTGCTTTTTCATAGACTTCTTCTTCTTCCCAAAAGACTTTCTCTTGGAAGAAGTCCATTCCATAGCAAGTACTAAGCCTTTAGAACCTTTCATGGAAAGCTCAGTGATAACCAGAATGTTCATAAGTTTGGCCAAGAAATTTTGAAGTTTATGCATATGGTAGTTCATGATGAACTGCCCATACATGTCAATCAAAGATTGCAAAATTATATCATTCTGCAGATCCAAGTCCAACCTCACTCCGAGCTTCTCAAGCTTTTTCATGTCCTTGATCATCATCAGACAATGATCCTGGACTGACTGCCCATCACGCATCTTACCCTTGAACAGTCGTTTAGTGACTTGATACTTGGCTGTGCGACTCTGTTCACCAAACATCTCCTGTAGGTGAGCCAATATCTGGCGAGCAGTCCTGATATTTTCGTGTTGGTGCTGAAATTCATCAGACATCAAGCCCAATATATAGTATCTACCTTGTTATCATCGTCTGTCCACTTATCTAGAGACGCTCTCTTCTCAGCGGATGGACGAGCTGGTAAGGTAGGAGGGTCCTGGTCCAATACATGAGTTAACTTCTCAGAACCCAAAATGATTTTGATATTTCGAAGCTAATCCTTGTAATTTGGTCCGGTCAGTCTAGGGTGTCCAGGATTCGTGCTAGTGGATTGGATCAGACATTTTTCTGTAGAGAGTCAAAGTTTCTAGTTAAATACTGTAATTAAGATTTAATCAATTTATTTAAAAATTTTATTTTTAAATAAATTAGCTCTCATTATTTTCTTGGATCTCTACATTTTCTCTGTAGAAATGCAAAAATCTCCATGATTACTGATTTCTAGTGGGTGGTGCAGTCCCACCGACTGACTCATCATCTCACCTAATAGTTATTGGTGATGGGTTAGCCAATGAGTGAACAACTCTTGTTCAATGATTCTCTAATCATGATGCACCCAAACTTGGTCTCTAATTCATGAATCTCACCGTGTCCTAGAATATTGATCCACTCCTTAGTTAAGTCAGACCCACCATTTGCATAGATTGGATTTCTAATTGAGTCTCTCACCGTATCCAAAATATTGAGCCTAATCCATCCTCCAGCCTGTAGCATCCAATGCCTAATAAGTATGGTTGCATCTTCCCGGTGCAACTGAGCCACTATAACCAGCCAAGAACAATCAACCCCAAGAAGGATCCGCACATCTACAATGGTGGAAGATCTTAGACTTAATCTTTTCTTAGGGAGATTTGATTTAGGTCTCATTAAACTAGACTTGACATAGTCATAACCATTATGACTAACCTAGTGGCATGGGTTAGCTCAGATTATTGACCACCTCAGATCAGAACTGAGTCAACAAACATGGCCAGGTAAGTAAGACCGGATGGAAGGGATATGCCATTAACTCGATAAGAATGCATTCGAGTCGAGTAGCTCCCAATTAAAAATCAGTCAGTCGTATCTGCCAAACTTACCTTAGACACCAAATTATTGAGCCAAAATCAATTGGGTTAGCCTACAATCCAGACTCTAACCACTGAGCCTAATTAGGTCTTAGCTTGATCGATCACTCATGTGACTCGATCTTGACCCAGACTTAATCCTATTAGGCTGGTCAATTTAAGCATTGTTGATCCCATCTAACCAACTCTTGATTCGATTTGATCAACCGCTAGACCTAATTGAGCTACCCAAGCCCGAACCCAATTTTATGAACATGTCTTAGATCTGAAAATTCTTAATTTTAGACCTAATATGTTTCATAATCTTAATTCTTAATTAAGTTTAGGATTTAAAAATAAAACATGCAAATAAGATCCTAGGATTTCAGGATCTAGGATTTTGCAGAAAGTAAGTTTTTAATTTTTGATTAAGGACGAACGTGCAGCACCCCTACACATCATAAGAACATCCCATCGAATGGAAGGAGAGGATCTTTAAGCTCTACTTTATTCTTATGATCAGACGGCCAAGGAGAATGCCTTAATCAGAAATATAACTAATCTACAAAAAACTAATTAGATCTAAGCATATATCTCATATAAGAAAATTGATCTAATTAAAATATATTTTGCATACATCTCATGTATCATGCATGCATATTTTTTAGATCTAAATTATCTCATAATCATCTAAAAATTTAAATTTAAATTTGATCTTATCAAATAAAATTTAATCTAGACCCTATTATAGAACTATTTTACAACTAGTCTAAACATGCAACTATCACATCTCATATGAACAAATTAAATTTAATTTATTTTTTATTTTTAGATCTAATTATAATATTTATAATATTAGAAAATAATAAATAAATAAATTTAAAAATTATATTTTATTAAATAAAAATTATGATTATACTAGACTACACATAGAACAATTCTATTCTTAGTCTAGTTATGGATCTCATACATATTAGATCTAGATTAATTAATTTTAATTTTTTAATTTTCTAATTTTAGATCTAATCACATCTCATGTGATATCTAAAGTCATAAATTTATCAGATTAAGTTAGATCTAAATAAATTTTATAAGAACCTGGCTCTGATACCAGTTAAAGAAAAATCCTGATTTTCTGGAATCAGGTTCGTTCAGATCTGATTGGATCGAGAGGCATATTTCAAAATTTTTTTCTTAGATCTTAATTAGATCTAATATTTTTTAGATCTGATTTTATGATTTCATAATAAAGAAAATTAAATTAAATTAAATCTAAATTAATTTTATCTTGATTCTGGGTAATCTAATTATCCATTGATGATCGTGCTAAAGCCCTGAGGTTATGGATCTAGTCACACAAGCGCCTGGCCTCTACCGATATCCACTCAAGTTGGATCTGGAGATCTTCTCATTCTCTTTCTTTTCTCCAAAAATTAGATCTGAATCTAATTTGGACGATCTTGAAAACTCCTTTCGAAGATCTACTGTCGTCTTTGCAGCAATGCTATCTTCTTCCTTTCTCGTCAGCCTTTTCTTGCTTGAATCGACTAATCTGAAGGCCCAATTTTCTTGGGCGTGGAGAGGAGAGAGAGGATTAAAAAGGTGGCATGGAGGAGAGAGAGGGGCATCCTTGGGGTATGGCTAGGAGAGAAGTCTATGAAAAGTGGGCGCAGAGAGGTCTTTATATAGACCCTACTGTGCCATGCAGTGCCACATCACTCCGGCCAATCATGTTGCTTCATTTAGTCAGATCTAAATCTGATTGGTAGGATGACATCACCTGATCTAATCAGATGAGAGATCCAAAGATTTATCCTAAGGTGGCACCTAAGACTGGTCAAAGTCTATAGGTGAGGGTCACCTAGTTTGAATCCAAGGAGCAACCTGGAGTCTCATCCGTATGGGACTCCAGGCATCCCTATCCATGGGCACATGCCATCCTAGGCATATGCCCCTTTCTTTCTAATTTTTAGGGAGGGGACAAGCCCCTATCTACTCTCCAATAAGTGCATGACATATGGGCAGTTGTCCAAGGGTCAAAGGTCAACGTTTGACCAATGTCAAAGGACAAGAATTAGCAGATGATGGAAAATAGCAGGTGTTTTCTCAAATTTATCTCATAAATTAAGACAACCCTTTTCTGACCTGGATAGGCTCTAGTCAGACCAAATGAAAGTACCTGAGTGAGCACAAACTCATTTGGCTCAGTCAAGATAACTTTTAATGATAGTAAAAGAAGAACGTTAGGTTCAATCGAGTGCTAACACGATTTTCTTGAACCTAATTGAATCTCATTCAGATCAATTAAACTGGATCAGTTCAATTGATGATCACCAGATTCAAACCCTTGTTTGTGTGACCCAGTTAGATTCAGTTCTATATGGTAATGGGATATGTAGTGATCTCCATCATCAACATCATCGAAACTCCTTTCAATGGATCAGAACTCTTCTGATTCAGACAACTTAGAATGATCGATCATCTAAATCATTCTAATTACTCCCAAAATTCACTAATGACACCTAGCAGTATATGATGGTGACCCATCAAAATTGAAGATGAACCTCTCAGTGCAGCTACTTGTATGATAAAGTTCTTCTATCTTGACCTCCGATCATATTAGGGTTAAGGTGAACTCGTCAAATTCTAATTTCTATCATATAATTTAATCATTCGATTTAAGTCCGATGTGAAAACCTTAATAGAAATTCTTTCTATTATTTCACTCTCTACCATGGCCATGGGCTTATGGACTTGATTCTCATGATCATCATAGGGCTGCTCCTCATCCACCGAGGTAGATAGATTCCATCTTGGTGCAATCCAATTCCTACAATGAACATGCTATAGCCAACATATACCTCAGGGTTCCTAATGACTAGAAGATCGAGTAATGGTGTAGTCAAACTATAACACCCTCAAGGTGAACTATCGATGCACCTCAGGTCAAAGAATCAGACACACCACTATAGCTTTGAGTCAGTCATCGACGAGAAGGTAGACTTTCTTATAACTACTTGAGGTGGTCATGCTCAGTGCCCTCGTTCTCTAACGAGTACCTGTACTCTCACTTTGGTGTTTCTACACCATAGACTCAAGACTCATTTACTATAAAGAAGCAATTATACACTAACCTTCCGGATCAATCACCATCCTCATGATGATCCTACGGTCAGGAGCATTTTATGAGTTAATAATGAAAATTCTTATCTTAAATTTTCAACTCTTGAAAATAAGAATTGTCATTACCATTAACTAAAAGGATGTATCACAGACACTAAATACACATATGTGATAGAAAATAATCCATTTTATTATTTATAGTCAAAATTATAATTTTGCTCCTAGAAGTGTATTACAAGCATCAGCCAATTCTGGCATCTAAGGCACCCATATCTAACACTCTTCACCTAGATTCGACTAATACCTGCTCGTGACACTCACAGCATGGGCAATATCAGGTCATGTACATAGCATGGCATACATGTGGCTTTCTATTGTTGAAGCATAAGGGATCTTGCTCATGTGTTCAATCTCCTTAGGTGTGTTTGGACACATCTTCTTGGAGAGATGCCATATCTGAAGGGCACCAATCCCCTCTTGGAGTTTTTCATGCTAAACCTCTTTAGCATCTCCTCTATGTACATTTTCTGTAAGAGACCCAGTATTCTATTTGGTCTATCTCTATAGACCTTAATTTCTAGAATAAAGGATGCCTCCCCTAGATCTTTCATGGAGAATTCTTTAGACAATCATATTTTGACTGTAGTCAACATGAAAATATCATTTCCAATTAGGAGAGAAAGATAACAATACTCCCACTGACCTTTTTGAAAACATAGGACTCCTCATCATTCTTGATGAATCCAAACGATTTGATCACATCATTGAAACAAGCATTCTAGCTCTGAGATGCTTGCTTAAGTCCATATATGGATCTTTGCAGCTTGCAAACCTTGTGATCAGTATCACTGGATGTGAAATCCAGTGGCTATTCTATATAGATATCTTTCTCAAGATGTCCATTTAAGAATGTCATTTTTATGTTCATCTATCATATTTTATAATTAAAATAGGCTGCAACAACAAGCAATATGCAAATGGATTTGAGCATGGCTACTGGCAAAAAAGTATCCTGATAGTCAATGCCTTCGTGCTGACTATACCCTTTTGCTATGAGCCTTGCTTTAAATATCTCTACATTTTCATCGGCACCTATTTTTCTCTAGAAGATCCATTTACACCCAATAGGTACTATACCTTCAGGTAGATCTACCAAGGCTCAAACTTTATTCGAGCACATTGAGTCAATCTCTGACTTCATTGCCTCTAACCATTTTTCGGAGTTGATATCTGATATCACCTTATCATAGGTTTTGGGGTCATCACCATGAACCCCTTTTCCTGTGAGGATCATTTTCTCTACGTCCTTTGAAATAGTACCTAAGTACCTTTCAAGAGAATGGAAAATCTTTTTTGATCTACAAGGTGGATGAGATAGTGATTGGACTAGCTCAATCTAATTAGGTTCCATAGGTTCTTTGGCTCATGGCTCTTGAGAGACTTTCTCCTCAAGCCTAATCTATCTTCCAATGCCATCATCTTAAATAAACTATTTTTCAAGAAAAATGGTGTGTTAACTCACAATCACATTGTGATCTTTCGGAAGATAGAAAAAATATCCTAATGATTCTTTAGGATATCTAATAAATTGAGCTCTAAAGGATCTAGACTCTAATTTGTCCGCATGTTGTCTCTTGACATGGGCTGGACAGCCCCAAATTTTGAGATGACTCAAACTTAGTTTCTTACCATGCCATATCTCATACGGTATGGTAGGAATGATCTTAGAGAGAAGCTTATTCAGTAAATATATAGCAATCATCAAAGTATGTCCCCAAAGAAACTCAGGAAGGTCCGTGAAGCTCATCATGGATCGGACCATATCTAATAGAATCCAATTTCTTCTTTCTAAAATCTCATTAAGTTGAGACGTTTCAGGTGGAGTCCATTAAGAGACTATGCCATTGACCTTAAGATAGTCTAGGAATTTTCGACTAAGGTATTCGCCTCTTCGATCTGATCGAAGAATCTTAATGGGTTTTCTTATTTATTTTTCTACTTCAAATCTGAATTTCTTGAACTTTTCAAAAGCTTCAAACTTATGTCGCATCAAATACACATATCCATATCGAGATAAATCATCGATAAAGATGATGAAGTAGATATAATTGCCTCTATCTGGCACATCAGATGGGTCGCATACATTAGTATGTACTAGGATAAGCAGGTCTGTGGCCCTTTCCCCATGTTCCACAAAAGGAAGCTTGGTCATTTTATCATGAAGGCATGATTTATAAATCGGATATGACTTGAAAGTCAATAGACTCAATAGCCTGAATTTTTCTAATTTGTTAACCCTGTCTTCAGCTATGTGACCTAGCCTAAGGTGCCAAAGATACCTATCATTTAGACTATCCTTAGGTCACTTTGATCCTATGGCATTCACATTTTGCTCGATATTAAAAATAGAAACATCAATATGTAACTAATAGAGAGCATTTATAAGAAAACTACTTACAATTATTTTTCTTTCATAAAGAATATTATAATGGTCCTTAAGAAAACTAATTACATAGCCTTCCTGTGCTAAACATGAAATAGAAATCAAATTTCTACTTACTGCAGGCACATAAAAATAGTTCCTAAGTACTAAGTCTAATCCTGATGATAATCGTAGAGGGTAGGTTTCCACGACCACAACAGCAACTCTTGCTCCATTCCTGACATGTAGGATCATTTCACCATCCCTCAGTCTCCTACTATCCTCAAGATCCTGCATACAAGTGCACAAGTGAGCACTAGAACTAGAGTCAAGCATCCAACTGAATGCAAAAAAAATCATAAGATTAGATTCTATAATGAGCATACCTCCAGAAGGACCTGCCTCCTTCTTGTTCTTCAGGCTGACCAGGTAAAGAGGGCAGTTCCACTTCCAATGGCCGTCAGTGTTGCAATAAAAATATTTTTCTTTATCAGCGGTCTTCTTCTTCGACTCTGTCTTCTTCTTCCCACCATCCATCTTCTGCTTCTTCACGGACTTCTTCTTCTTTTCAAAAGACTTTCTCTTGCAAGAAGTCCACTTCACAGTAAGTACTGAGCCTTTAGAACTTTTCACAGAAAGCTCAATAGTAACCAGCATATTGATGAGCCCAACTAAGGTATTCTAAAGTTTATGCATATGGTAGTTCATGATAAACTACCCATACGCATCAATCAAGGACTGCAGAATTATGTCAGTCTACAGATCCTGATCTAACTTGACATCGAGCTTCTCAAGCTCTTCTAAGTTCTTGATCATCATCAGACAATGATCTTGGACTGACTGCCCATCATGCATTTGAGCCTTAAAAAATCTTTTAGTGACTTAATATTTGGCTACATGACTTTGATCACCAAACAACTTTTATAGGTGAGCCAACATTTGATAGCTAGTTTTAATGTCTTCATGTTGGCGCTGGAGCTCATCAGACATCGAGCCCAATATGTAATACCTAGCTTTGTTATCATCATCCATCCACTTCTCGAGAGATGCTCTCTGATCAGCGAATGGATGGATTGATAAGGTGGGAGGATCCTGTTCCAACACATGAGTCAACTTCTTAAAATCCAAAATAATTTTGATGTTCCATAGCTAATCCTTGTAGTTGGATCCGATCAGCCTATGGGTGTCCAGGATACGGGCTAGTGGGTTGGACACAGATATTTTTCTATAAAGAGTCAAAATTTTTAGTTAGATTTTATAATTAGACTTAAACAATTTATTTAAAAATTTTATTTTTAAATAAATTAGGTTCTCACTATTTACTCGGATCCCTATACTTTCTTGATAGAAATGCAAAAATCTCCGTGATTATAGATTTCTATAGGATGGTGCGATTCCACCAACTGACTCACCACCTCACCTAACAATTATTGGTGATGGGTCAATCGATGAGTGGACAACTCTTTATGAGGATTTATGGTACTTTCAAGCCTTGGGAGGCCATGGGAGGAGTCACAGTGTTGGCTTCAGGGATTCCAAGGGCTTGGTTGGTGCTTCGAAGACCTAAGATTCATGGTAGAGTAGGAAACCAAAGTTGGAGAATCAAGACTGTAGAAAAGAGATTTTCTACAGGTTAGCTGGCTCAGTCCAAAATTGGGTTAGCTAGGTCTTAGTGCATAGGCAAAATAGAGAGCTACGCATTCAGAACTACTGGCATGGTACAAAACTAGACCAGCTCAGTTTCAGACTGAGCTGACCTAGTGGAACTTAGCCGGCTCAGCACTGAGACTAAGCCAATTTAGTGCATAGGCAGAGTTACGCGAGGGTCTATTTTGGGCTAGGATCTGGATTGATCATAAGGATCTTAAGGCCTGGTTTGAGAGATCTTAAAGAGGCTAATTCATGTATGGATCGGGTCTAGATCCAGAGGATGAGAGCATAAGAGACATGGGTGTACATGGGCTCGATGAGTGCTTTCATATATTGGGTTAGCCAAAAAAAATTTTTGTCGGGCCTAATGGCTATGTATAAATACATAGGTTGTATTAGGATTTTATAATGCTGTGAATGTTGTGGAATGTAGACCTTTTCTCTCTTAATTCTCTCTTCTTCTCTTTTCTCTAGTGTAGTTGCCCTAAGTTCTTGAAGAAGCCCTAGAGAGAGGGGGTGCCTCCCTCAAGCCCAAGGAGGGAGGTGCCCCAGCATAGATCTAGGTGTTGGATCTATAGTTTGCTGCCCATAGAGAATGTCACAGGTTCCTTCAAGTCCGTGCTAAAGATCATGGGCTTCCACAAAATGGTATCGATTCTTGTGATTCAAGGATGATTGGCGTTCGAGCAATATCATGGTTCTACAATTTGGTATCAGAGCTAGGTGATGCCTGGGATGTTGTGGATGATAATATAGTATCAAAGCTAGGTTTCAGAGCCTGATGGTGAAGGGGAAATCCTGATTTCCCGGTCCAGGTTCGTCCAGATCTGATTAGATCAAGAGATATATTTCAAAACTTTTCTCTTGATCTCAATCAGATCTTGATATGTTTCAGATCTGATTCTTATTATTTTAATAAGAAAAATAAAACAAAATAAATTAAATCAAATTCAATTTACCTGATTTGGGTAATCCTATTACCCTGTAGATGATCCTGATTGCAGCGGAAGGTTCTGGATCTTAGCCACGCAAGCGCCTGGCCTCTACCGGTATCCACTCGGGTTGGATCTGGAGAACCTCTTCTTCTCTATCACACCTCCAAAAATCAGATCTGGATCTGATCTGGAGGATCTTCAAAACTCTTTTGAAGATCTGCAGTCGTCCTTTTGCAGCAGCGCAGCCTTCTTGCTTTTGATCGCCTTTCTTTGATCTGAATCGCACCAAACTAAGTCCAAAACACTTTTGGACATGGAGAGCAAGGGGAGAAGAGACTATGGTGTGGAGAAGGAGGGGAGAGGCAGCCTTGGGGCGTGGGAAATCTCTATTGACTTCACTTAGGATTAGGGTTGGGCGCAGGGTCTTATTTATAGACCTCTTGTGATCCAACTCCTCTTCCTCTCAACCAATCACAACCCTTTGTGAAATCAGATCTAAATCTGATTGGTTGGAATAGAGACCCCTGGATTCCTCCTTAGAGGGCGCCTAAGACCAGTCAAACTGGATTCTTAGTAGAACTCTGATTGGAATCCAAAAGGGAGGTGGAGTCCTTGTCCAACAAGGACTCCTAGGCGCCTCCTACTTGGGCTCACGCCACCCTTGGCGTGCGCCCTTCTCCTTGCCAGGTTCTGGCAGGGGGACAGGCCCCCACCAGCTCTCCAATAGGTGCATGACATGTGGTCAAAAGTCAAAGGGTGAATGGTCAACGTTTGACCAGTCAAAGGTAGACTTTTGACCAAAGTCAAAGAACAAGAAATGGCAGGTGACCAAAAATGGTAGGTAATGTCTTACAAATAAGACAACCTTATTCTGACTTGGACAACCTCCAGTCAGACCATATGAAGGCCTCTGATTGAGCACAAACTCCTTTGGCTCAGTCAGGACAACTTATTTATGATAGTAAAAGAAGAACGTTAGGTTCAATCGAGTGCTAGCACGATTTTCCTTGAACCTAATTGAATCTCATTCAGATCAATTGAACTAGATCAGTTCAATTGATGATCACCAGATTCAAACCCTTGTTTGTGTGACCCAGTTAGGTTCAGTTCTGTATGGTAATGGGATATGTCATGATCTCTATCATCGACATCATCGAAACTCCTTTCGATGGATCAGAACTCTTCTGATTCGAACAGCTAGAATGATCGATCATCTAAATCATTCTAATTGCTCCCAAAATCCACCAGTGACACCTAGCAGTATATGGTGGCAACCCATCAGAGCTGAATGCGAACCTCTTGGTGCAGCTACCTGTGTGATTAAGTTCTTCTATCTTGAGCCCCGATCAGATTAGGGTTAAGGTGAACTCGTCAAACCCTAGTCTCTGTCATATGATGTAATCATTCGATTCGAGTCCAATGTGAAAATCTAAATAGAAACTCTTTCTATTATTTCACTCTACCATGGCCATGGGATTTCTGGACTTGATTCTCATGATCATCATAGGGCTGCTCCTCTACCACCGAGGTAGATAGATTCCATCTTGATGCAATCCAGTTCCTACAATGAACATGCTATAGCCAACATACACCTCAGGGTTCCATATGGCTAGGAGACCGAGTAATGGTGTAGTCAAACTATAACACCCTCAAGGTGAACTGCCGATGCATCTCAGGTCAAAGAACCAGACACACTACTGCAGCATCGAGTCAGTCATTGACGAGAAGGTAGACTCCCTAATGACTACTCGAGGTGGTCACGCTCAGTGCCCTCGTTCTCTAACGAGTACCTGTACTCTCGCTCCGGTGTCTCCACACCGTAGACTCAAGACTCATCTACTAAAGAGAAGCGATTCGTACACCAACCTTCCGGATCAATCACCATCCTCGTGATGATCCTATGGTCGGGAGCATGTTTATGAGTTAATAATGATTATTCATGTCTTAAATTTTCAACTCTTGAAAATATGAATTATCATTACCATTAACTCAAAGGATGTATCACAGACACTAAATACACATATGTGATAGAAAATAACCCATTTTATTGATTATAGTCAAAATTATAATTTTGCCCCTAGAAGTGTATTACAAGTGTCAGCCAATTCTGGCTTCTAGGGCACATATATCTAACAATCTCCCACTTGTCCTAAAGCCAATTGGCTACAAGTCTAAGTCCCATCTTCTCAAGGTGGGCTTCGATCTTCTGCTGGCCCAACGGCTTTGTAAGTGGGTCTGCCACATTATCTGTGGAGTTGACTCTCTTGACCTCAACGTAACCATTTCTCAAGGTAATCGCGGATGAGATGGTATCACCGTTTGCTAGGAACTCTGCTTCCAGCACAAACAGTCTGCCAGATGTCGACTTTCGATCATCTATATCGGACATGAAATCCGAGTCTGTGTATCCCTGGACTTGGAGTTCTCCGTTACCAAAGACCAACATCATATCCTTAGTTCTTCTCAAGTACTTAAGGATACATTTCACAGAAGTCCAGTGTTCTTCACCTGGATTTGACTGATATCTGCTTGTGACACTCACAGCATGGGCTATATCAGGTCGTGTACATAGCATGGCATACATGAGGCTCCCTATTGCAGAAGCATAAGGGATCTTGCTCATGCATTCTATTTCCTCAGGTGTGCTAGGGCACATCTTCTTGGAAAGATGAATACCATGTCTGAAGGGTATTAATCCCCTCTTAGAGTTTTCCATACTAAACCTCTTTAGTACTTTCCTCTATGTACATCTTCTGTGAAAGTCCTAGCATCCTATTCGGTCTATCCCTATAGACCTTAATTCCTAGAATAAAGGATGCTTCACCTAGGTCTTTCATGGAGAATTCCTTGGACAACCACATTTGACTGTTGTCAACATGGGAATATCATTCCCAATAAGGAGGATGTCATCCACGTACAATACGAGGAAGACAACAGCGCTCCCACTGACCCTTTTTGAAAACACATGGTTCCTCTTCATTTTTGATGAAACCAAACTTTTTGATCACATCATTGAAACGAGTGTTCCAGCTCCGAGATGCTTGCTTAAGTCCATATATGGACCTTTGCAGCTTGCAAACCTTGTGATCAGTATCACTGGATGTGAAACCTAGCGGCTGTTCCATATAGATATCTTCCTCAAGATATCCATTTAAGAATGCCGTTTTCACGTCCATTTGCCATATTTCATAATCGAAATAGGCTGCAACGGCAAGCAATGTGCGGATGGATTTTAGCATAGCCACTGGGGAAAAGGTATCCTGATAGTCAATGCCTTCGCGTTGACTATAACCTTTTGCCACTAGTCTAGCCTTGAATGTCTCCACATTCCCATCTGCACCAATCTTTCTCTTGAAGATCCATTTACACCCAATAGGTACTATACCTTCTGGTGGATCTACCAAGGTCCAGACTTGGTTTGAGTGCATCGAGTCAATTTCTGACTGCATTGCCTCTAGCCATTTCTCGGAGTCGATATCTGATATCGCCTCGTTGTAGGTTTTGGGATCATCACCATGAGCACCATTACCTACGAGGAACATTTTCCTCTACTTCCTCTGAAATAATACCTAAGTATCTTTCAGGGGGATGGGAAACTCTTTCCGATCTACGAGGTGGAGGAGGTAGTGTTCTTATTGGCTCAACCTGATTTGGTTCCAATTGGTCCTTAGCTCGTTGTACTTGTGAGACTTTCTCATCAAGCTTAATCTGCTTTCCAATGCCGCTATCTTGAATAAACTATTTTTCAAGAAAGATGGCATGTCGACTCACAATCACATTGTGGTCTTCTGGAATGTAGAAATAGTATCCTAATGACTCTTTAGGATATCTTATGAATCGAGCTCTAAAGGACCTAAACTCTAACTTGTCCGCTTGTTGTCTTTTGACATGAGCCGGACAACCCCAAATTCTGAGATGACTCAGACTTGGTTTCTTACCGTGCCATATCTCATACGGTGTGGTAGGAACGGTTTTAGAGGGAACCCTATTCAGTAGATAAATTGAAGTTAACAATGAATGTCCCCAAAGAAAATCAGGAAGGTCTGTGAAGCTCATCATGGATCGAACCATATCCAATAGAGTCCGATTTCTCCATTCTGAAACCCCGTTGAGTTGAGGTGTTCCTGGTGGAGTCCATTGAGAGACTATGCCATTTTTCTTGAGATAGTCTAGGAATTTCCCGGCTAAGGTATTCACCTCCTCGATCTGATCGAAGAACCTTAATGGGTTTTTCCAGTTTATTTTTCTACTTCATGTCTGAATTCTTTGAACTTTTCAAAAGCTTCAGACTTGTGTCTCATAAGATACACATACCCATACCTAGACAGATCATCGGTAAAGGTAATGAAGTAGACAAAATTGCCTCTAGCCGGCACATCAAATGGGCCGCACACATCAGTATGTACTAGGGCAAGGAGATCTGTGGCCCTTCTCCCCATGTCCAACAAAAGGGAGTTTAGTCATTTTGCCTTGAAGACAAGATTCACAAGTTGGATATGACTCGAAAGTCAATGGACTCAATAGCCCATTTTTCTCCAATTTGTTGATCCTATCTTCTGCTATATGACCTAATCTCAGGTGCCATAGATATCTATCATTTGGACTATCCCTAGGTCGTTTGGCATTCACGTTTTGCTCGATAGTTAGAATAGGTACATCAATATGTAGCTGATAAAGACCATTAATAAGGAAACCATTTGCAATTTTATTTCTTTCATAAAGAATGTTACAATGGTCCTTAAAGAAGGTAATCACATAGCCTTCTTGTGCTAAGCATGAAACAGAAATCAAATTCCTGCTAGCTGCAGGCACATAATAACAGTCTTTCAAAACTAAGTCTAAACCAGATGGTAATCGAAGAGGGTATGTTCCCACGGCTACTGCAGCAACTCTTGCTCCATTACCGATGCGTAGGATCATGTCTCCATCCCTCAGCCTCCTGCTATCCTCAAGACCCTGCATGGAAGTGCACAGATGAGCACTAGAACCAGAGTCAAGCACCCAACTGGATGCAGAAGAAACCGTAAGGTTAGACTCAATAACGAGCATACCTCCAGAAGGACCTTCCTTCTTGTTCTTCAGGGTGGCCAGGTAAGTAGGGCAGTTCCGCTTCCAATGGCCGTCGCTGTTGCAATGGAAACACTTTCCTTTGACATCGGCCTTTCTTCTTCGGCTCTGCCTTCTTCTTCTTTGCTCCTTCCACCTTTCTGCTTTTTCACAGACTTCTTTTTCTTTCCATAAGACTTTCTTTTGGAAGAAGTCCATTCCATAGCAAGAACTGAGCCTTTAGAACCTTTCATAGAAAGCTCAGCGGTAACCAGCATATTCATTAATTCGGCCAAGGAATTTTGAAGTTTATGCATGTGGTAATTCATGATGAATTGCCCATATGCATCAGTCAAGGATTGCAGAATAATATCATTCTGCAGATCCAAGTCTAACTTCACACCGAGCTTCTCAAGCTCTTCCATGTCCTTGATCATTCATCAGACAGTGATCTTGGACTGACTGCCCATCACGCATCTTAGCCTTAAAAAGTCATTTCGTGACTTGATATTTGGCTGCGCGACTCTGTTCACCAAACATCTCCTGCAGGTGAGCCAACATTTGGCGAGCAGTCCCGATATCTTCATGTTGGCGCTGGAGCTCATCAGACATCGAGCCCAACATGTAATATCTGGCCTTATTATCTTCGTCTATCCATTTTTTCAGAGACGCTCTCTGTTCAAGTGGATGGACGGGCTGGTAAGGTGGGAGGGTCCTGGTCCAATACATGGGTTAACTTCTCAGAACCCAAAATATTTTATAGTTCTGAGCCAATCTTTATAATTGGGTCCGGTCAGTCTATGTGTGTCCAGGATACGTGCCTAATGGGTTGGACGCAGACATTTTTCTGTAGAGAGTCAAAGATTCTAGTTAGATACTGTAATTATGACTTGACCAATTTATTTAGGAATTTTATTTTTAAACAAATTAGCTCCCACTATTTTCTCGGATCCCTACACTCCCTCTGTAGAGATGCAAAAATCTCCATGATTAATGATTTCTAGTGGGTGGTGCGGTCTCACCAACTGACTCATCACCTCACCTAACAGTTATTGGTGATGGGTTAGCCAATGAGTGAACAACTCTTGTTCAATGATTCTCTAATCATGGTGCACCCAAACTTGGTCTCTAATTCATGAATCTCACCGTATCCGAAATATTGATCCACTCCTTAGTTAAGTCAGACCCACCATTTGCATAGACTGGGTTCCTAATTGAGTCTCTCACCGTATCCGAAATATTGAGCCCAACTCATCCTCCAGCCCATAGCATCCAATGCCTAATAGACATGGTTGCATCTTTCCCGGTGCAACTGAGCCACTGTATCCAGCCGAGAACAATCAACCCCGGGAAGGGCCCGCACATCTACAATGGTGGAAGACCTCAGACTTAATCTTTTCTTAGGGAGAATTGATTCAGGTCTCATTAAACTAGACTTGTCATAGTCATAACAATTATGACTAACCTAGTGGCATGGGTTAGCTCGGATTATTGACCACCTCAGATCAGAACTGTGTCAACAGATATGGCCAGGTAAGTGAGACCGGTGGAAGGAATATGCCATTAACTCGTACAAGAATGCATTCAGGTCGAGTAGCTTCCAATTAAAAACCAGTCGGTCGTATGTGCCAAACTTACCTTAGACACCAAATTGTTGAGTCAGAACCAATTGGGTTAGCCTACAATCCAGACTCTAACCTCTGAGCCTAATTAGGTCTTGCTTGATCGTGACTCGATCTTGACCCAGACTTAATCCTATTAGGCTGGTCAATTTAAGCATTGTTGATCCCATCTAACCAACTCTTGATTCGGTTTGATCAACCGCTTAGACCTAATTGAGCTACCCAAGCCCGAACCCAGTATTATGAATATGTCTTAGATCTAAAATTCTCAATTTTAGACCTAATTAATATTCCATATAATCTTAATTTCTTAATTAAGTAGGGTTCATAAACAAAATATGCACAATAAATCCTAGGGTTTCAGGATCTAGGGTTTTGCAGAAAGTAAGTTTTGGGTTTCTGATTAAGGACGAACACGCAGCACCCCTACACATCATAAGAACACCCCATCGAATGGGAAGAGAGGGCCTTTAAACCCTTCTTCGTTCTTATGACCGGACGGCCAAGAGGAACGCCTTAATCAGGAACATGCAATACTACAAAACAGTTTTAGATCTATATCATATATCTCATATACAAATTAGATCTAATCATGGCATATTTTGCATACATCTCATGTATCGAATCATGCATATTTTTCAGATCTAAATTATCTCATAATAATCTAAAAAATTAGATTTAAATTGATCTAATCAAAATAAATTCTAATCTAGATAATTATGTAGAACTATTCTACAACTAGTCTAGACATGCATCAATCATATCTCATATGATATTTAAAATTAAATAATTTTTATTTGCTATTTTTTAGATGTTATTATAATAATTATAATATCAAAAAATAGTAAATAAATAGATCTAAAATATGATTTAATCAGATTAAATTCAAAAACATGCAAGACTATTCTATAGAACTATTCTATTTTAGAACTAGTCATGCATATTTTCTAATCTTAGATCCAAATCATTTAATTTTAATTTTTTCTGATTTCAGATCTGATCACATCTCATGTGACATCTAAAATCACTTATTTTTTAATTAAAATAAATTTAAAATTAGATCTAAATACTTTTAGAACCATGGCTCTGATACCAGTTGAAGGAAAATCCTGATTTTTCGGTCCAGGTTCGTTCAGATCTGATCAGATCAAGAGATATATTTCAAAAATTTTTCTCTTTGATCTAATCAGATCTTGATATTTTAGATCTAATTCTTATTATTTTAATAATTAAAATAAAATTAGATAAATTAAATCAAATTTAATTTACCTTGATTTGGGTAATCCTATTACCCGTTGATGATCCTGTATTGCAGCGGAAGGTTCTGGATCTAGCCACGCAAGTGCCTGGCCTCTACCGGTATCCACTCGGGTTGGATCTGGAGATCCTCTTCTTCTCTATCACATCTCCAAAAATTCAGATCTGGATCTGATCTGGAGGATCTTCAAAACTCTTTTGAAGATCAGCAGTCGTCCTTTGCAGCAGCGCAGCCTTCTTGCTTTTGATCGCCTTTCTTTGATCTGAATCGCACCAAACCTAAGTCCAAAACACTTTTGGACGTGGAGAGGCAAGGGGAGAAGAGACTATGGCATGGAGGAAGGAGGGGAGAGGCAGCCTTGGGGCGTGGGAAATCTCTATTGACTTCACTTAGGATTAGGGTTGGGCGCAGGGTCTTATTTATAGACCTCTTGTGATCCAACTCCTCTTCCTTCCTCAACCAATCACAACCCTTTGTGAAATCAGATCTAAATCTGATTGGTTGGAATAGAGACCCCTGGATTCCTCCTTAGAGGGCGCCTAAGACCAGTCAAACTGGATTCTTAGGAGAACTCTGATTGGAATCCAAAAAGGGAGGTGGAGTCCTTGTCCAACAAGGACTCCTAGGCGCCTCCTACTTGGGCTCACGCCACCCTTGGCGTGCGCCCTTCTCCTTGCCAGGTTCTGGCAGGGGGACAGGCCCCCACCAGCTCTCCAATAGGTGCATGACATGTGGTCAAAAGTCAAAGGGTCAATGGTCAACGTTTGACCAGTCAAAGGTAGACTTTTGACCAAAGTCAAAGAACAAGAAATGGCAGGTGACCAAAAATGGCAGGTAATGTCTTACAAAATAAGACAACCTTATTCTGACTTGGACAACCTCCAGTCAGACCATATGAAGGCCTCTGATTGAGCACAAACTCCTTTGGCTCAGTCAGGACAACTTATTTATGATAGTAAAAGAAGAACGTTAGGTTCAATCGAGTGCTAGCACGATTTCCTTGAACCTAATTGAATCTCATTCAGATCAATTGAACTAGATCAGTTCAATTGATGATCACCAGATTCAAACCCTTGTTTGTGTGACCCAGTTAGGTTCAGTTCTGTATGGTAATGGGATATGTCATGATCTCTATCATAGACATCATCGAAACTCCTTTCGATGGATCAGAACTCTTCTGATTCGAACAGCTAGAATGATCGATCATCTAAATCATTCTAATTGCTCCCAAAATCCACCAGTGACACCTAGCAGTATATGGTGGCAACCCATCAGAGCTGAATGCGAACCTCTTGGTGCAGCTACCTGTGTGATTAAGTTCTTCTATCTTGAGCCCCGATCAGATTAGGGTTAAGGTGAACTCGTCAAACCCTAGTCTCTGTCATATGATGTAATCATTCGATTCGAGTCCAATGTGAAAATCTAAATAGAAACTCTTTCTATTATTTCACTCTACCATGGCCATGGATTTCTGGACTTGATTCTCATGATCATCATAGGGCTGCTCCTCTACCACCGAGGTAGATAGATTCCATCTTGATGCAATCCAGTTCCTACAATGAACATGCTATAGCCAACATACACCTCAGGGTTCCATATGGCTAGGAGACCGAGTAATGGTGTAGTCAAACTATAACACCCTCAAGGTGAACTACCGATGCATCTCAGGTCAAAGAACCAGACACACTACTGCAGCATCGAGTCAGTCATTGACGAGAAGGTAGACTCCCTAATGACTACTCGAGGTGGTCACGCTCAGTGCCCTCGTTCTCTAACGAGTACCTGTACTCTCGCTCCGGTGTCTCCACACCATAGACTCAAGACTCATCTACTAAAGAGAAGCGATCGTACACCAACCTTCCGGATCAATCACCATCCTCGTGATGATCCTATGGTCGGGAGCTGTTTATGAGTTAATAATGATTATTCATGTCTTAAATTTTCAACTCTTGAAAATATGAATTATCATTACCATTAACTCAAAGGATGTATCACAGACACTAAATACACATATGTGATAGAAAATAACCCATTTCATTAATTATAGTCAAAATTACAATTTTGCCCCTAGAAGTGTATTATAAGTGTCAGCCAATTCTGGCTTCTAGGGCACATATATCTAATAGATGGTGCATGAAAGAAAAGAAGAAGTCGTACAAGATGAAATCAAAAATCTGCATAAGGATTCCAATGGTATGTCTCAAATCTATCTTGTTGTTACTGTAGTTTGGCTAATCGAGAGGAGCGGATTGAAAGTGGTGGTTCAGAGGTTTAATGGGAAGAGATTTTTTCAGGGTGAAAGAATTTGGTGCATGATTTGCTGATGGATCTTGGTGGCAAGGTCAGGGTATATGATGGTTATGTGATAGGCAGGGAGCGCTGGAGTGCTACAGTAGCATTTCTCTGAAGATGCAGGGCTGAGAGAGGCTTGATGATGTAGTAGCCGAGGAAGGTATCTCAGCAGAGAGCATCAAGATTCTCTAGAAAGATGGGCAGTGTAGGACTATTGAAGAGAGGTTTTCTAAGGGGTAATGGTTGAAGGAAGGTTGAAAAAGCGGCTATACATTCTTCGGTGTTAGGAAGGTGGAAAAGTAGTCGGAGATGTATTCAGTGGTTCGACCAGAGCATGGATTTGCGAAGCCTTGGGAGTGATGGAGATGGATGATCCATGGAGGTCTAGTAGGTTAGGACTGGATGGCTATAGAGCGGCATAGAGATGGGTCAGGGAGCATTAGAGTGCTGCAGAAGCACTTCCCTAAAGGCACAGGGCTGAGAGAGGCTCGGTGGTGTAGTAGCCGAGGAATGTATCTCAGTAGAGAGTATCAGTGGTATCTCAGAAAGATCGAGTGCAGGTCTCAGGGAGAGCCAGGGGGTCTCAAAGAGTGCCAGAGGCATCTAGCAGTCGGAGTATCATGGATCAGGTTTCTTCTATAGAAGCACTAGCAAGAGTCGCGGTTCAGGTGGAGGATGGTACTCCGAGTGTAACTGAAGTGATGGCTAGTGTAGGGACAGAAGAGAAGGACTAGGATGGAATTCCTTATGGTTTAGTTGCTGAATTCAGAAGAGTTGGATGAGCTCTTAGATTTCGAAGGTGCCCGCGGATTGCAGAGGTATCCGAGATGATTTTGAAGGGGTTCGTAAAGTATGGAGAATTCAAAGGGACAGCAATGGTGTTCAAGGTGCAGCGGCAAGCTCAACAGTGCAGCATTGAGTGGTCAGCCTCGAGGGACTCGATGATAGAGTCAGCTTCTATGGCATCAGATGGACTTCAGATATAGGTGGAGCTCTGGAGAAGTAGCTTCATAATTGGAGAGGAATTTGACATGAGTTTAGAGCAGAAGGGTGCGGGAGGATCGATATTCTAGCACTAGCACTGGTGATGCATAATTCCAGGTGGAGCGACATGTGCTGGAGGATGGGCATAATTTTGAGGAGACCATGTCAGGATTTGCAGTGAGCGTCGGTACAAGAATGCTGCAGGTTCTCCAGGAAAGTCCGAAAAAAGTGATGCAGCAGCTAAGCAGAAGGGATCCTACAATTTTAGGATGGTGCAGAGGTACAAGCTAAGGTCTTTAGCGGTGGAGGCGATCATCCCAAAGGCCTCAAGACTGTACAACAGCTGAAGAGGATTGGCAGAGGTGATGATTGCACAAGGGGCTATCGAGTGTGCAGGGATAATGTGATCATGTAGGAGGGCATTATCGAGGAATTTGCCAAGACTTGGGAGCACCAACTGCTAGATATATGTGCCCTAGAAGCTAGAATTGGCTGACACTTGTAATACACTTATAGGGGCAAAATTATAATTTTGACTAATATTAATAAAATGGGTTATTTTCTATCACATATGTGTATTTAGTGTCTGTGATACATCCTTTGAGTTAATGGTAATGATAATTCATATTTTCAAGAGTTGAAAATTTAAGACATGAATAATCATTGTTAACTCATAAAATGCTCTCGACCATAGGATCATCACGAGGATGGTGATTGATTCAGAAGGTTGGTGTACAATCGCTTCTCTTTAGTAGATGAGTCTTGAGTCTACGGTGTGGAGACACCGGAGCGAGAGTATAGATACTCGTTAGAGAACGAGGGCACTGAGCGTGACCACCTCGAGTAGTCATTAGGAAGTCTACCTTCTCGTCAATGACTGACTCGATGCTGCAGTAGTGTGTCTGGTTCTTTGACCTGAGGTGCATCGACAGTTCACCTTGAGGGTGTTATAGTTTGACTACACCATTACTTGGTCTCCTAGCCATATGGAATCCTGAGGTGTATGTTGGCTATAGCATGTTCATTGTAGGAACTGGATGGCATCAAGATGGAATCTATCTACCTCGGTGGTAGAGGAGCAGCCCTATGATAATCATGAGAATCAAGTCCAGAAGTCCATGGCCATGGCAGAGTGAAATAATAGAAAGAGTTTCTATTTAGATTTTCACATCGAACTCGAATCGAATGATTACATCATATGACAGAGACTAGGGTTTGACGAGTTTACCTTAACCCTAATCTGATCGAGGCTCAAGATAGAAGAACTTAATCACACAGGTAGCTGCACCAAGAGGTTCGCATTCAGCTCTGATGGGTTGCCACCATATACTGCTAGGTGTCACTGGTGGATTTTGGGAGCAATTAGAATGATTTAGATGATCGATCATTCTAGCTGTTCGAATCAGAAGAGTTCTGATCCATCGAAAGGAGTTTCGATGATGTCGATGATAGAGATCATGACATATCCCATTACCATATAGAACTGAACCTAACTGGGTCACACAAACAAGGGTTTGAATCTGGTGATCATCAATTGAACTGATCTAGTTCAATTGATCTGAATGAGATTCAATTAGGTTCAAGAAAATCGTGCTAGCACTCGATTGAACCTAACGTTCTTCTTTTGCTATCATAAATTAAGTTGTCCTGACTGAGCCAAAGGAGTTTGTGCTCAATCAGAGGCCTTCATATGGTCTGACTGGAGGTTGTCCAAGTCAGAAAAGGTTGTCTTATTTTGTAAGACATTACCTGCCATTTTTGGTCACCTGCCATTTCTTGTTCTTTGACTTTGGTCAAAAGTCTACCTTTGACTGGTCAAATGTTGACCATTGACACTTTGACTTTTGACCACATGTCATGCACCTATTGGAGAGCTGGTGGGGGCCTGTCCCCCTGCCAGAACCTGGCAAGGAAGAGGGCGCACGCCACCCTTGGCGTGTGCCCAAGTTGGAGGCGCCTAGGAGTCCCTGTTGGACAGGGACTCCATCTCCTTTTTGGATTCCAATTAGAGTTCTCCTAAGAACCAACTTTGACTGGTCTTAGGCACCCTCTAAGGAGGAATCCAGGGGACTCTATTCCCACCAATCAGATTTAGATCTGATTTCACAAAGGAGTTGTGATTGGTTGGGAAGAAGAGAAGTTGGATCACAGTCAGTCTATAAATAAGACCCTGCGCCCAACTCAGATTATGATTGAATCACAATTCCCCATGCCCCAAGGCTGCCTCTCCCCTCTTCCTCCATGCCAAACCCACCTTCTCCCTCTCCTCTCCACGTCCAAAAGGAGTTTTGGATTCTTGGTTGGTGCAATCCAGATCAAAGAAAGGCGACTGAAAGCTAGAAGGCTGCGCTGCTGCAAAGGACGACTGCTGATCTTCAAAAGGAGTTTTGAAGATCCTCCAGATCAGATCCAGATCTAATTTTTGGAGATGTGATAGAGAAGAAGAGGATCTCTAGATCCAGCCTGAGTGGATACCGGTAGAGGCCAGGCACTTGCGTGGCTAGATCCAGAACCTTCCGCTGCTTACAGGATCATCAACGGGTAATAGGATTACCCACTTCAAGGTAAATTAAATTTGATTTAATTTATCTAATTTTATTTTAATTTATTAAAATAATAATAATTAGATCTAAAATATCTTAGATCTAATCTAGATCAAAGAAAAAAATTTTTAAAATATATCTCTTGATCTGATCAGATCTGAACGAACCTGGTCCGAAAAATCAGGATTTTCCTTCAACTGGTATCAGAGCCAAGGTTCTAAAAGTATTTAGATCTAATTTTAAATTTATTTTAATTAAAAAATAAGTGATTTTAGATGTCACATGAGATGTGATCAGATCTAAAATCAGAAAAAATTAAAATTAAATGATTTGGATCTAAGATTAGAAAATATGCATGACTAGTTCTAAAATAGAATAGTTCTATAGAATAGTCTTGCATGTTTTTAATTTAATTTGATTAAATCATATTTTAGATCTATTTATTTACTATTTTTTGATATTATAATTATTATAATAATATCTAAAAAATAGTAAATAAAAATTATTTAATTTTAAACATCATATGAGATATGATTGATGCATGTCTAGACTAGTTGTAGAATAGTTCTACATAATTATCTAGATTAGAATTTATTTTGATTAGATCAATTTAAATCTAATTTTTTAGATTATTATGAGATAATTTAGATCTAAAAATATGCATGATTCGATACATGAGATGTATGCAAAATATGCCATGATTAGATCTAATTTGTATATGAGATATATGATATAGATCTAAAACTATTTTGTAGTATTGCATGTTCCTGATTAAGGCGTTCCTCTTGGCCGTCCGGTCATAAGAATGAAGAAGGGTTTAAAGGCCCTCTCTTTCCATTTGATGGGGTGTTCTTATGATGTGTAGGGGTGCTGCGTGTTCGTCCTTAATCAGAAATCCAAAACTTACTTTCTGCAAAACCCTAGATCCTGAAACCCTAGGATTTATTGTGCATATTTTGTTTATGAACCCTACTTAATTAAAAATTAAGATTATGGAAATATTAATTAGGTCTAAAATTGAGAATTTTAGATCTAAGACATATTCATAATACTGGGTTCGGGCTTGGGTAGCTCAATTAGGTCTAAGCGGTTGATCAAACCGAATCAAGAGTTGGTTAGATGGGATCAACAATGCTTAAATTGACCAGCCTAATAGGATTAAGTCTGGGTCAAGATCGAGTCACGATCAAGCAAGACCTAATTAGGCTCAGAGGTTAGAGTCTGGATTGTAGGCTAACCCAATTGGTTCTGGACTCAACAATTTGGTGTCTAAGGTAAGTTTGGCACATACGACCGACTGATTTTTAATTGGAAGCTACTCGACCTGAATGCATTCTTGTACGAGTTAATGGCATATTCCTTCCACCGATCTCACTTACCTGGCCATATCTGTTGACACAGTTCTGATCTGAGGTGGTCAATAATCCGAGCTAACCCATGCCACTAGGTTAGTCATAATTGTTATGACTATGACAAGTCTAGTTTAATGAGACCTGAATCAATTCTCCCTAAGAAAAGATTAAGTCTGAGGTCTTCCACCATTGTAGATGTGCGGGCCCTTCCCGGGGTTGATTGTTCTCGGCTGGATACAGTGGCTCAGTTGCACCGAAAAGATGCAACCATGTCTATTAGGCATTGGATGCTATGGGCTGGAGGATGAGTTGGGCTCAATATTTCTGGATACGGTGAGAGACTCAATTAGGAATCCAGTCTATGCAAATGGTGGGTCTGACTTAACTAAGGAGTGGATCAATATTTCTGGATACGGTGAGATTCATGAATTAGAGACCAAGTTTGGGTGCACCATGATTAGAGAATCATTGAACAAGAGTTGTTCACTCATTGGCTAACCCATCACCAATAACTGTTAGGTGAGGTGATGAGTCAGTTGGTGAGACCGCACCACCCACTAGAAATCATTAATCATGGAGATTTTTGCATCTCTACAGAGGGAGTGTAGGGATCCGAGAAAATAGTGGGAAGCTAATTTATTTAAAAATAAAATTCTAAATAAATTGGTCAAGTCATAATTACAGTATCTAACTAGAATCTTTGACTCTCTACAGAAAAATGTCTGCGTCCAACCCATTGGCACGTATCCTGGACACACATAGACTGACCGGACCCAATTATAAAGATTGGCTCAGAACTATAAAATATTTTGGGTTTCGAGAAGTTAACCCATGTATTGGACCAGGACCCTCCCACCTTACCAGCCCGTCCATCCACTGAACAGAGAGCATCTCTGAAAAAATGGATAGACGAAGATAATAAGGCCAGATATTACATGTTGGGCTCGATGTCTGATGAGCTCCAGCGCCAACATGAAGATATCGGGACTGCTCGCCAAATGTTGGCTCACCTTCAGGAGATGTTTGGTGAACAGAGTCGCGCAGCCAAGTATCAAGTCACGAAATGACTTTTTAAGGCTAAGATGCATGATGGGCAGTCAGTCCAAGATCACTGTCTGATGATGATCAAGGACTTGGAAGAGCTTGAGAAGCTCGGTGTGAAGTTAGACTTGGATCTGCAGAATGATATTATTCTGCAATCCTTGACTGATGCATATGGGCAATTCATCATGAATTACCACATGCATAAACTTCAAAATTCCTTGGCCGAATTAATGAATATGCTGGTCACCGCTGAGCTTTCTATGAAAGGTTCTAAAGGCTCAGTTCTTGCTATGGAATGGACTTCTTCCAAAAGAAAGTCTTATGGAAAGAAAAAGAAGTCTGTGAAAAAGCAGAAGGTGGAAGGACAAAGAAGAAGAAGGCAGAGCCGAAGAAAAGGCCGATGTCAAAGAAAAGTTTTCATTGCAACAGCGACGGCCATTGGAAGCGGAACTGCCCTACTTACCTGGCCACCCTGAAGAACAAGAAGGAAGGTCCTTCTGGAGGTATGCTCGTTATTGAGTCTAACCTTACGGTTTCTTCTGCATCCAGTTGGGTGCTTGACTCTGGTTCTAGTGCTCATCTGTGCACTTCCATGCAGGGTCTTGAGGATAGCAGGAGGCTGAGGGATGGAGACATGATCCTACGCATCGGTAATGGAGCAAGAGTTGCTGCAGTAGCCGTGGAACATACCCTCTTCGATTACCATCTGGTTTAGACTTAGTTTTGAAAGACTGTTATTATGTGCCTGCAGCTAGCAGGAATTTGATTTCTGTTTCATGCTTAGCACAAGAAGGCTATGTGATTACCTTCTTTAAGGACCATTGTAACATTCTTTATGAAAGAAATAAAATTGCAAATGGTTTCCTTATTAATGGTCTTTATCAGCTACATATTGATGTACCTGTTCTAACTATCGAGCAAAACGTGAATGCCAAACGACCTAGGGATAGTCCAAACGATAGATATCTATGGCACCTAAGATTAGGTCATATAGCAGAAGATAGGATCAACAAATTGGAGAAAAATGGGCTATTGAGTCCATTGACTTTCGAGTCATATCCAACTTGTGAATCTTGTCTTCAAGGCAAAATGACTAAACTCCCTTTTGTTGGACATGGGGAGAGGGCCACAGATCTCCTTGCCCTAGTACATACTGATGTGTGCGGCCCATTTGATGTGCCGGCTAGAGGCAATTTTGTCTACTTCATTACCTTTACCGATGATCTGTCTAGGTATGGGTATGTGTATCTTATGAGACACAAGTCTGAAGCTTTTGAAAAGTTCAAAGAATTCAGACATGAAGTAGAAAAAACAAACTGAAAAACCCATTAAGGTTCTTCGATCAGATCGAGGAGGTGAATACCTTAGCCGGGAATTCCTAGACTATCTAAAGAAAAATGGCATAGTCTCTCAATGGACTCCACCAGGAACACCTCAACTCAACGGGGTTTCAGAATGGAGAAATCGGACTCTATTGGATATGGTTCGATCCATGATGAGCTTCACAGACCTTCCTGATTTTCTTTGG
>QRFJ01000891.1:85514-103387 GCA_006176705.1 Cocos nucifera | reverse complement strand
AAGTTAACCCATGTTTTGGACCAGGACCCTCCCACCTTACCAGCCCGTCCATCCACTGAACAGAGAGCGTCTCTGGAAAAATGGATAGACGAAGATAATAAGGCCAGATATTACATGTTGGGCTCGATGTCTGATGAGCTCCAGCGCCAACATGAAGATATCGGGACTGCTCGCCAAATGTTGGCTCACCTGCAGGAGATGTTTGGTGAACAGAGTCGCGCAGCCAAATATCAAGTCACGAAATGACTTTTTAAGGCTAAGATGCGTGATGGGCAGTCAGTCCAAGATCACTGTCTGACAATGATCAAGGACATGGAAGAGCTTGAGAAGCTCGGTGTGAAGTTGGACTTGGACTTGCAGAACGATATTATTCTGCAATCCTTGACTGATGCATATGGGCAATTCATCATGAATTACCACATGCATAAACTTCAAAATTCCTTGGCCGAATTAATGAATATGCTGGTTACCGCTGAGCTTTCTATGAAAGGTTCTAAAGGCTCAGTTCTTGCTATGGAACGGACTTCTTCCAAAAGAAAGTCTTATGGAAAGAAAAAGAAGTCTGTGAAAAAGCAAAAGGTGGAAGGATCAAAGAAGAAGAAGGCAGAACCGAAGAAAAAGGTCGATGGCAAAGGAAAGTGTTTCCATTGCAACAGCGACGGCCATTGGAAGCGGAACTGCCCTACTTACCTGGCCACCCTGAAGAACAAGAAGGAAGGTCCTTCTGGAGGTATGCTCGTTATTGAGTCTAACCTTACGGTTTCTTCTGCATCCAGTTGGGTGCTTGACTCTGGTTCTAGTGCTCATCTGTGCACTTCTATGCAGGGTCTTGAGGATAGCAGGAGGCTGAGGGATGGAGACATGATCCTACGCATTGATAATGGAGCAAGAGTTGCTGCAGTAGCCGTAGGAACATATCCTCTTCGATTACCATCTGGTTTAGACTTAGTTTTAAAAGACTGTTATTAGTGCCTGCAGCTAGCAGGAATTTGATTTCTGTTTCATGCTTAGCACAAGAAGGCTTATGTGATTACCTTCTTTAAGGACCATTGTAACATTCTTTATGAAAGAAATAAAATTGCAAATGGTTTCCTTATTAATGGTCTTTATCAGCTACATATTGATGTACCTGTTCTTAACTATCGAGCAAAACGTGAATGCCAAACGACCTAGGGATAGTCCAAACGACAGATATCTATGGCACCTGAGATTAGGTCATATAGCAGAAGATAGGATTAACAAATTGGAGAAAAATGGGCTATTGAGTCCATTGACTTTTGAGTCATATCCAACTTGTGAATCTTGTCTTCAAGGCAAAATGACTAAACTCCCTTTTGTTGGACATGGGGAGAGGGCCACAGATCTCCTTGCCCTAGTACATACTGATGTGTGCGGCCCATTTGATGTGCCGGCTAGAGGCAATTTTGTCTACTTCATTACCTTTACCGATGATCTGTCTAGGTATGGGTATGTGTATCTTATGAGACACAAGTCTGAAGCTTTTGAAAAGTTCAAAGAATTCAGACATGAAGTAGAAAAACAAACTGGAAAAACCCATTAAGGTTCTTCGATCAGATCGAGGAGGTGAATACCTTAGCCGGGAATTCCTAGACTATCTTAAGAAAAATGGCATAGTCTCTCAATGGACTCCACCAGGAACACCTCAACTCAACGGGGTTTCAGAACGGAGAAATCGGACTCTATTGGATATGGTTCGATCCATGATGAGCTTCACAGACCTCCCTGATTTTCTTTGGGGACACTTCATTGTTAACTTCAATCTTATTTACTGAATAGGGTTCCCTCTAAAACCGTTCCTACCACACCGTATGAGATATGGCACGGTAAGAAACCAAGTCTGAGTCATCTCAGAATTTGGGGTTGTCCGGCTCATGTCAAAAGACAACAAGCGGACAAGTTAGAGTTTAGGTCCTTTAGAGCTCGATTCATAGGATATCCTAAAGAGTCATTAGGATACTATTTCTACATTCCAGAAGACCACAATGTGATTGTGAGTCGACATGCCATCTTTCTTGAAAAATAGTTTATTCAAGATAGCGGCATTGGAAAGCAGATTAAGCTTGATGAGAAAGTCTCACAAGTGGAACGAGCTAAGGACCAATTGGAACCAAATCAGGTTGAGCCAATAAGAACACTACCTCCTCCACCTCGTAGATCGGAAAGAGTTTTCCCGTCCCCCTGAAAGATACTTAGGTATTATTTCAGAGGAAGTAGAGAAAATGTTCCTCATAGGTAATGGTGCTCATGGTGATGATCCCAAAACCTACAACGAGGCGATATCAGATATCGACTCCGAGAAATGGCTAGAGGCAATGCAAGTCAGAAATTGACTCGATGCACTCAAACCAAGTCTGGACCTTGGTAGATCCACCAGAAGGTATAGTACCTATTGGGTGTAAATGGATCTTCAAGAGAAAGATTGGTGCAGATGGGAATGTGGAGACATTCAAGGCTAGACTAGTGGCAAAAGGTTATAGTCAACGCGAAGGCATTGACTATCAGGATACCTTTTCCCCAGTGGCTATGCTAAAATCCATCCGCACATTGCTTGCTGTTGCAGCCTATTTCGATTATGAAATATGGCAAATGGACGTGAAAACGGCATTCTTAAATGGATATCTTGAGGAAGATATCTATATGGAACAGCCGCTAGGTTTCACATCCAGTGATACTGATCACAAGGTTTGCAAGCTGCAAAGGTCCATATATGGACTTAAGCAAGCATCTCGGAGCTGGAACACTCGTTTCAATGATGTGATCAAAAAGTTTGGTTTCATCAAAAATGAAGAGGAACCATGTGTTTTCAAAAAGGGTCAGTGGGAGCGCTGTTGTCTTCCTCGTATTGTACGTGGATGACATCCTCCTTATTGGGAATGATATTCCCATGTTGACATCAGTCAAAATGTGGTTGTCCAAGGAATTCTCCATGAAAGACCTAGGTGAAGCATCCTTTATTCTAGGAATTAAGGTCTATAGGGATAGACCGAATAGGATGCTAGGACTTTCACAGAAGATGTACATAGAGAAAGTACTAAAGAGGTTTAGTATGGAAAACTCTAAGAGGGGATTAATACCCTTCAGACATGGTATTCATCTTTCCAAGAAGATGTGCCCCAGCACACCTGAGGAAATAGAACGCATGAGCAAGATCCCTTATGCTTCTGCAATAGGGAGCCTCATGTATGCCATGCTATGTACACGACCTGATATAGCCCATGCTGTGAGTGTCACAAGCAGATATCAGTCAAATCCAGGTGAAGAACACTGGACTTCTGTGAAATGTATCCTTAAGTACTTGAGAAGAACTAAGGATATGATGTTGGTCTTTGGTAACGGAGAACTCCAAGTCCAGGGATACACAGACTCGGATTTCATGTCCGATATAGATGATCGAAAGTCGACATCTGGCAGTCTGTTTGTGTGCAATGGTGGTGCTGTCAGCTGGAAGAGTTCCAAGCAAACTGTGATAGCAGATTCCACCATGGAAGCAGAATATATCGCTGCATCAGAGGCTGCGAAGGAAGCATTCTGGTACAAGAAGTTTGCTGCAGAAATCGGAGTAATGCCATCAGATGCCATTCCTCTATACTGCGACAACAATGGCGCCATAGCCCTTGCTAAGGAGCCGAGGTCTCACCAGAAATCCAAGCACATTGAGCGGCGATACCACCTCATCCGCGATTACCTCGAGAAGGGTTACGTCGAGGTCAAGAGAGTCAACTCCACAGATAATGTGGCAGACCCACTTACAAAGCCGTTGGGCCAGCAGAAGATCGAAGCCCACCTTGAGAAGATGGGACTTAGACTTGTAGCCAATTGGCTTTAGGACAAGTGGGAGATTGTTAGATATATGTGCCCTAGAAGCCAGAATTGGCTGACACTTGTAATACACTTCTAGGGGCAAAATTATAATTTTGACTAATATCAATAAAATGGGTTATTTTCTATCACATATGTGTATTTAGTGTCTGTGATACATCCTTTGAGTTAATGGTAATGATAATTCATATTTTCAAGAGTTGAAAATTTAAGACATGAATAATCATTATTAACTCATAAAATGCTCCCGACCATAGGATCATCACGAGGATGGTGATTGATCCGGAAGGTTGGTGTACAATCGCTTCTCTTTAGTAGATGAGTCTTGAGTCTACGGTGTGGAGACACCGGAGCGAGAGTACAGGTACTCGTTAGAGAACGAGGGCACTGAGCGTGACCACCTCGAGTAGTCATTAGGGAAGTCTACCTTCTCGTCAATGACTGACTCGATGCTGCAGTAGTGTGTCTGGTTCTTTGACCTGAGATGCATCGGCAGTTCACCTTGAGGGTGTTATAGTTTGACTACACCATTACTCGGTCTCCTAGCCATATGGAACCCTGAGGTGTATGTTGGCTATAGCATGTTCATTGTAGGAACTGGATTGCATCAAGATGGAATCTATCTACCTCGGTGGTAGAGGAGCAGCCCTATGATGATCATGAGAATCAAGTCCAGAAATCCATGGCCATGGTAGAGTGAAATAATAGAAAGAGTTTCTATTTAGATTTTCACATTGGACTCGAATCGAATGATTACATCATATGACAGAGACTAGGGTTTGACGAGTTCACCTTAACCCTAATCTGATCGGGGCTCAAGATAGAAGAACTTAATCACACAGGTAGCTGCACCAAGAGGTTCGCATTCAGCTCTGATGGGTTGCCACCATATACTGCTAGGTGTCACTGGTGGATTTTGGGAGCAATTAGAATGATTTAGATGATCGATCATTCTAGCTGTTCGAATCAGAAGAGTTCTGATCCATCGAAAGGAGTTTCGATGATGTCGATGATAGAGATCATGACATATCCCATTACCATACAGAACTGAACCTAACTGGGTCACACAAACAAGGGTTTGAATCTGGTGATCATCAATTGAACTGATCTAGTTCAATTGATCTGAATGAGATTCAATTAGGTTCAAGGAAATCGTGCTAGCACTCGATTGAACCTAACGTTCTTCTTTTACTATCATAAATAAGTTGTCCTGACTGAGCCAAAGGAGTTTGTGCTCAATCAGAGGCCTTCATATGGTCTGACTGGAGGTTGTCCAAGTCAGAAAAGGTTGTCTTATTTTGTAAGACATTACCTGCCATTTTTGGTCACCTGCCATTTCTTGTTCTTTGACTTTGGTCAAAAGTCTACCTTTGACTGGTCAAACGTTGACCATTGACACTTTGACTTTTGACCACATGTCATGCACCTATTGGAGAGCTGGTGGGGGCCTGTCCCCCTGCCAGAACCTGGCAAGGAGAGGGCGCACGCCAAGCCCTTGGCGTGTGCCCAAGTTGGAGGCGCCTAGGAGTCCCTTGTTGGACAAGGACTCCATCTCCTTTTTGGATTCCAATTAGAGTTCTCCTAAGAATCCAACTTTGACTGGTCTTAGGCACCCTCTAAGGAGGAATCCAGGGGACTCTATTCCCAACCAATCAGATTTAGATCTGATTTCACAAAGGGTTGTGATTGGTTGGAAAGAAGAGGAGTTGGATCACAAGTCAGTCTATAAATAAGACCCTGCGCCCAACTCCTAATTAATGATTGAATCACAATTCTCCACCCAAGGCTGCCTCTCCCCTCCTTCCTCCATGCCAAACCACCTTCTCCCCTCTCCTCTCCACGTCCAAAAGGAGTTTTGGATTTTTGGTTGGTGCGATTCAGATCAAAGAAAGGCGACTGAAAAGCTAAGAAGGCTGCGCTGCTGCAAAGGACGACTGCTGATCTTCAAAAGGAGTTTTGAAGATCCTCCAGATCAGATCCAGACCTAATTTTTGGAGAAGTGATAGAGAAGAAGAGGATCTCCAAATCTAGCCTGAGTGGATACCGATAGAGGTCAGGTGCTTGCGTGGCTAGATCCAGAACCTTCCGCTGCAAACAGGATCATCAATGGGTAATAGGATTACCCATATCAAGGTAAATTAAATCTGATTTAATTTATCTAATTTTATTTTAATTTTTAAAATAATAATAATCAGATCTGAAGCATCTTAGATCTGATCTAGATCAAAAATAAAAAATTTTGAAATATATATCTTGATCTAATCAGATCTGAATGAACCTGGTCTGAAAAATCAGGATTTTCCTTCACCAACATGGAGATTGTGAGGATTTATGGTGCTGCCAAGCCTTGGGAGGCCACGGGAGGAGTCACAATGTTGGTTCCAGGGGTTTCAGGGGCTTGGTTGGTGCTTCGAAGATCTGAGATTCAAGGTGGAGTAAGGAACCAAAGCCGAAGAATCAAGACTATAGAAAAAAGATTTTCTGCAGGTTAGCTGACTCAGTCCAAAACTGGGTCGGCTAAGTCTCAATGCACAGGCAAAATAGAGAGCTACGCATTTGGGACTACTGGCATAGCACAAAACTGGGCCGGCTCAGTTTTAGACTAAGCTGACCTAGTGGAACTTAGTCAGCTTAGTGCTGAGACTGAGCCGGCTGAGTACGCAGGCTGAGTCACGTGAGGATCTATTTCGAACTAGGGTCTAGGTTGATCCTAGGGGTCTTAAGGCCAGGTTTGAGAAGTCTTAAGGAGGCTAATTTATATATGGGTTGGATCTAAATCCAGAGGATGAGAGCATGGGAGACATGGGTGTACATGGGCTTGGTGAGTGCTTTCATGTATTGGGTTAGCCGGAGAGTTTTTTGGTCGGGCCTAATAGCTATTTATAAATACATAGGTTATATTAGGGTTTTATAATGCTGTGAATGCTGTGGAATACAAACCTTTTCTTCCTCAATTCTCTTTTTTTCTCTTCTCTCTAGTGTAGTTGCCCTAGGTTCTTGAAGAAGCCCTAGAGAGAGGAGGCGCCTCCCTCAAGCCCAAGGAGAGAGGTGCCCCAACATAAATCTAGGTGTTAGATCTATGGTTTGCTGCCCATAGAAAACATCATAGGTTCCTTCAAGTCTGTGCTAAAGATCAGGGGCTTCCATAATATCGTATCGGTGCTTGTGATGTCAAGGATGATTGGCATTCGAGCGATATCATGGGTCTACAATTTGGTATCAGAGCTAGGTGATGCCTGGGATGTTATGGATGGTAATACTCTTATCCAACGATTCTCTAATCATGGTGCATCCTAACTTGGTTTCATGAATTTCATCATGTTCGAAATATTGATCCACTCCTTAGTTAAGTTAAACCCACCATTTGCACCGATAGGATTTCTGATTGGGTCCCTCACCGTATCCAAAATATTAAGCCCAACCCATAGCATCCAATGCATAATAGGCATGGTTGCATCTTTCCGGTGCAACTGAACCACTGTATCCAATCGAGAACAATCAACTCTGAGAAGGGCCCACACGTCTATAATAGTGGAAGACCTTAGACTTAATATTTTATTAGGAAGATTTAATTTAAATCTCTTTAAACTTGACTTGACTTAGTCATAACAATTATGACTAACCTAGTGGCATGGGTTGGCTCAAATTGTTAGCCACCTCAAATCGGAACTGGATCGACATAAATGGCCAGGTAAGTAAGACTGGTGGAAGGGATATGCAATTAACTCGATAATAACACATTCAGATCGAGTAGCTCCTAATTAAAAATCAGTTGATCGTATCTACCAAACTTACCTTAGACATCAAATTGTCGAATCAAAATCAATTAAGTTAGCCTACAATCCAGGCTCGAACCATGGGGCCAAATTAGGTCTTGATTTGATCGAGTCACATCTCAATATGATTTGATCTTGATCCATACTTAATCCTATTAGGCTGGTCAAATCTGAGCTTTCTTTGATCCCACCTAACCAACTCTTGATTCGATTTGATCAACCGCTAGACCTAATTAAGTTACCTAAGCCCAAACCCTATTTTATGAATATATTTTAGATCTAAAAATTCATAATTTTAAATATAATTAATTTCATAATCTTAATTTTTAATTAATTTTTGGATTCATGAACAAAACATATAATAGAAATCCTAGGATTTCAGGATCTAGAATTTTGCAAAAAAATAAGTTCTGATTTCTGATTAAGGACGAATGCGTAGCACCCCTATACGCCACAAGAACATCCCATCGAATGAAAAAAGAGGGTCTTTAAATCCTACTTTGTTCTTATGACCAGACGGCCATGGAAAATTTCTTAATCAAAAATATAATTTTTCACTACAAAACTAGTTAAATCATATATCACATATAAAAAGATCTAACTAATACATGTCTTGCATACATCTCATGTATCATCAATATGCATACTTTCAGATCTGAAATATCATATATTAAATCTAAAAAATAAAATTTTAAATTTAATCATATCAAAATTAAAACTATTCTAGATATCTTATAAAACTATTCTATGACTAGTCTAAGCATGCATCTTTCATATCTCATATGAATAAATCAAAGATTAAAAACTTTATTTTTTATTTTTTGAGATCTGATTACAATAATTATAATATCAAAAAAAAAATTTAAATAAATTTAAAATTATATTTAATTAAATTAAATACATGATCATACTAGACTACACAGAGAACTATTCTATACCTAGTCTAGTCATACATCTCATATATATTAGATCTAAATTATTTTATTTTTAATTTTTTTTATTTTAGATCTAATCACATCTGATGTGGTATTTAAAATCTTTTAATATTAGATCATATATAAAAATAAAATCAAATCTAAGGTAGATCTGAAGAACTGCTAACGCCGCTCTGATACCAGTTGAAGGAAAAACACTATTTTCCGCCGCAGGATCGTGTAGATCTGATCTGATCTAAGGAAAATTTTTTTAAAAATTTCTAAATAATCTAATTAAATTTAAGAGTTCTCAACTTTAATCATGATGATCTAATATTAAAAATTAAAAATTAAAATTAAATTAGATTTAATTTAAAGTACCTGATTGGGTAATCTAATTATCCTATAATGATCCTATTGATTCTTAAGGTTCTGGAAGGAGCCACGCACGCGCCTGGCCTCTACCGATATCCACTCGAGTAAGATCTAAACATCTTCTTCTCATGAACCTTTTCTTCAAAAATTAGATCTGGATTTGATCCGAAGAATCTTCAAAACTATTTCTAAAGGCAGCCCATCCGTCACATGAACACCATCCCGTAGATCCTGAATATTATGCCAAAAACTTTGGACCTTCTTCTCAGATTTGTGCCTAACTTTTTAGACTTATAGAAGAGAAGATGATAGAGGATAGAGAGGGTGTGGGATATCAGGGATGGCAGACTTTGGGTGTGGAAAATTATTTCTTGCGTTGCATGCACTTTGACGTGAGAAAGGCTTTTATGTCCAATGCTTACTTATAGTCCCTTTTGACCAAAATAACTTATTTATTTTATCACTAGGACTCTAAGACTTATTCTCCATGAAAAACCATCAGATCTCATCTATTTTTTTTGTCAAAAATGATTAAAAAAGATATCAGCATGAGTAGATAAGGAAGAGTCCACTGCGCACAGGACTCTTTCCTTAAGAGTTTGATCCAGATCAAACTCTATCATAACTTAGTCTAGATACATCCAAAAATCATAAAATTTGGTACACCTAATATATAACTCATGCTATATTATATATCCAAAAATTATATCAAAATAATTTCCATAAAATTTTATAGAAGCATCTAATTAGATGATCCTTAATTCTTTCAAATAGGTCAACTTTTGATCCCAGTCCAATTTGACTATGAATGGATTTAATTTCTATAATTAATCTGATCTGGACTTATTCCAGTTAGATAAAAATAAATTTATTCAAAATATAAAAATGAGTCAAATCAAATTTGACTCGGTTGCGATGAATCAGAAAAATTTTAGAAGAAAAAAGTTAGACTCAATCATGTGCTAGCACGATTACCTTGAATCTGATTGGATCTAATCCAAATCAATCAAAATGGCTTAGCTCAATTGATGACATCCAAATCTAAATCCTTATTTGTGTGACCCAATTAGATTCAATTCTGTATGGTAATGAGATATGTCACGATTTTCATCATCGAAACACCTTTCGATGGATCAGAACTTTTCTGATTCAAACAATTAGAATGATTGATCATCAAAATCATTCTAATTGCTTTCAAAATCCACCAGTGATACCTAGCAGTATATGGTGGCAATCCATCAGAACTAAAAGTGAACCTTTTGGTATAGTTACCTGTGTGATTGGATTCTTCTATCTAAAGCTCCGATAAGATTAGGGTTAAGATGAACTCGTCAAACCCAATGTCCGTCATATGAATTAATCATTCGATTCGAGTCCAATGTGAAATCCTAATAGAAACTCTTTCTATCATCTTCACTTTGCTATGGCCATGGGCTTATGAATATAATCTCATGATTATCATAGGGCTACTTCTCATCTACCGAGGTAGATAGATCCCCTATTAGTGCAATCTAATTCCTATAATGAACATGCTATAGCCAACATACACCTTAAGATTCCAAATGGCTAGGAGATCGAGTTATGGTGTAGTCAAACTATAACACCCTTAAGGTGAACTATCGATGCACCTCAGGTCAAAGAATCAGACACATCATTGTAACATCGAGTCAGTCATCGATGAAAATGTAGACTTTCTTATGACTACTCGAGGTAGTCACACTCAGTGTCCTCATTCTCTAACGAATATCTGTACTCTTGCTTTAGTGTCTCCATACCATAGACTCAAGATACGTCTATCCTAAGAAAGTGATCATATACCATCCTTTCGGATCGATCACCATCCTCGTGATGATCCTATGGTCAGAAGCAGTATATAAGTTAATTATGAAAATTCATATCTTAAATTTTTAACTTCTAAAAATATGAATTATCATTATCATTAACTCAAAGGATGTATTACAGACACTTTTAAATACACACTGTGATAGAAAATAATTTATTTATTAATTTATAATTAAAATTATAAAATTATTCTTAGAAGTGTATTACAAGTGATAGCCAATCTGACTTCTAGGGTACATGATAGGGACACGATGCTGTCGTTAAGACATCGTGTTTATCAATTTAAATCTGACTCTTTATTTTTTAAATTAACTAAAAATTATGAAGAAAGTGGTGAGTCGGATCGAATCCACAGAGAGGCAATGATTTATTTCTAAAATCTTTGATTCTTTTTTTTTTAAGAAAAGAAAGCAAGGATTTTTTTTAAAAAAATTAAAGTCAAAAAATAGATCTATAAATAAAAATAAAATTTAAATTATGCAAAAATAAATTTGATACTAAGATCTACTATTTAGATCTTAGCAACTACTTATAGTAAAATTAAAAAGCAATAAAGAATAAATAATTTAAAGAGCTAGAATTGAAAAGAATAATGAAACTTTCTTTATTAAATTTAAAACTAAGATGCAGAATTTAAATACAAAAAATTAAAGAAAATTTAGAATTTTAATACAAGAAATTAAAGGAAAAAAACTAGATGGAGATCTTGCAGATCGGCGTAGGCATGAAAGATGGCGTAGAAGACTCGGCTCTTCTTCTCAGGCACCGCAGCTTTGAAGCAACCTTTAATCCCATAGCTTGACTTCCACCCTATACCTTAAGCTTCACCTTGATCGGAGACCCTCCTCCCTTTCTTAGAGGCCTAGGATCCTTTTTATAGAGCTAGAAGAGGCTAGGATATTTATTTCTAAAAGGCAATATGGGACTAATTTCCTTTGTAATCATAAAAATTTGAATAAAATTTGAATAAAAATAACTCTGTTATGACTCTGGTAAATCTGGTAAAATCTGGCTATTCGATAGGAATCGAACGGTTCAAAAATCATCAAAATCGGATGCCTATCAGCCCAGATCAGCTCGAATTAAATTCTGGCCGTCCGATCGCGCTTGATCGAGGAAATCTGGCCGCAAATCGCGCTTCGGGAGTCCTGATCACCGTCGGGAGCATTCTGGACCGTCGGATCGAAGCTGGAATCAGGCGCTGCCATTTGATGGTGATCCGAGTGAAATTGGCAATCGAAAAAAATGCTGACCGTCCGATCTTAACCGCAATCAACCGCAGCCGTCCGATCGCGCAATCACTGTTCCCATGGACCGCGTAGACCGGCCGCACCGCACACCGCAACCAATCAACGCTTCTGTCGCCAAGTGAAATGACCAGATTGCCCTGTGAGCCGCGATAAATTTCTGTAGACCCTTTAAGGGTCTAGGTCCACCACGTGGCAGGCTCTGATTCGCCGGACTTTGCTGAGCTGGCGGTCCACGCCTGGATCGTAGACCGGCTGATGGCTTCAACGGCTGAGTCGGCTTTGATGGCTTGGCTTGGCTTGGTGGCTCGGCTTGCGGAGCCGGCTGAGCCATTTTCTTTTTTTATTTAATTTTTATTTATTTTATATTTTTAAAAATTCATATCTTTTCCATTTTAGCTCCGTTTTACTTGAAATTTATTTCGTTGTGATCAAAAAAATGAGCTCTTTCTATTGATAATAAAATTTTATTTTTTAATTTTTATTTATTTTTTATTATTTTTTAATTAATTTTTTAATTAATAAAAATATGAATTTTTCAAAAATTATATATAAATTGATTGATAATTCTTAAAAATTAATATAAATTAATTAATAAATTAATACTTTTATTGGTGAATTTATGATGCTTATCACACCCCCCAACTTAAGCTTTGCTCGTCCTCGAGTAAAGAAAGAATTTAGTTTAGATCAATTACCATATTTTGTTGAGATCCTTCCTTCACAAAAATAAATCTAGAATTTAAGATCAAAAGTTTAGACAGTATCACTAACTAAGTATTGAGTTTCAGAAGTAAATTTCATGGCAGATTAATCAGAAACTTTCTTAGAGTTCATCTAAAGATTTTCAGCACTTTGTGTCGTGAATACTAACTTAGCATTTGGGTGTTGATTCAAAGGGCAAATGAATCTTCTTTTTATCACCTATTTTGGTTAGTTTTATATACTCCCAAGTTAAGTGCATGAATTAAGGTAGCTTTCACACTGCTTTTTTTTTTTTTTTTTTTTTTTTTTTTTTTTTTTTTTTTAAATTGTGCTGAGCATCCTGGCCTTCCCTTCACCATTTGATGTGAACTTCTACATTTAAGGTGCAAAGTTCTAGTTTAGGGCAATCCACATATACTCTATTTTTTGCACTTTTTTTTTTTTTTTTTTTTTTTAGAAAGCAGGTAGCTCTTTCCTTAAATTCAAGTTTCTTTAATTGAAGTATATATAAACCATCAATTTTTAGTGATAATTGAATCCTCAATTTAGCCTTATAATCAAACACCTGCTGTGCTTCATTAGTGTGCATGTGCAAGTAGAAGTGCTGTTAGCCTTTAAATGACCTAAGTAGGTTGCTAATGGTCTGACCAAATAATCTGCTTCTTGACTCGCTACCATTATTAGTTAATACTTTCTAACTTTATTACTTATCCTAGTTTATTTTGCTTAAGATTCTCTTTCCCAAAATATGGTTTGTTCAAAATTTTTATTTTTATTATTATTATTTTATTTATTATATATATTATATATTTATTATTTTTATTTTATTTATTTATTTATTTTTTTAATTTTTTAATATTTTATTTATTTTATTATTATTATTATTATTATTATTAATTTTTATTTTTATTGATTTATTTATATATATATATATTATTATTATTATTTTTTTTTTTTTTTTTTACTTTTTACCCCAACTGAATTGACATTGTCCTCAATAAAAGAGTGTAAATTATGTTTATTTATTTAGCATGGGTCTTGAAGCTTATGATCCTTCTCCCGCTTTTTGGTTCTCCAACTTAGCCTAAAAGAGAAAAAATAAATTAGATTCAAGAAGTATTGGGTTGCCTCCCAATAAGCGCTAAGTTTATTGTCTTCAGCCAGACAAGAATGCAGTTTAATTCATTGTGGTTCTATTAATTGCACTTGATCAATATTTCGATGTTAATGATATCCCTTCGATATATGGTTTAAGCCTTTGGCCATTTACCTTAAAAAAATTTTTAGTCCTGGGATCATAGAGTTTAATTGCACCATGTGGGAATACATGATTAACTATATAAGGTCCATCCCATCTGGATTTTAGTTTTCCAGGAAATAATCGAAGCCTTGAGTTAAATAACCAGACTTGTTGATTTGGCTCAAAGGTTTTTCTTGAAATATGTTTATCATGGAAGGCTTTCATTTTTTCCTTATAAATTTTTGAATTTTCATAAGCTTCTTGCCTTAATTCTTCTAATTCACTTAATTGTAACATCCGATTGGAACCAGCTTTGTTTAAATTAAAATTTAATTATTTTATTGCCCAATATGCTTTATGTTCAAGTTCTACCGGAAGGTGACATGCTTTTCCATAGATTAATCTATAGGGAGACATTCCAATGGGGTTTTATAAGCTGTCCTATAGGCCCATAATGCATCATCCAATCGATCTGACCAATCTTTTCGATCAGGCCTAATAGTCTTTTGTAAGATATTCTTGATTTCCCTATTAGAGACTTCTACCTGACCACTTGTTTGCGGATGGTATGGTGTAGCTATCTTATGTGTCACCCCATATTTTCGTAATAAAGTTCTAAATTGATGATTTGTAAAATGGGTACCCCCGTCACTAATGATAGCACGTGGAAATCCGAACCTGGAAAAGATATTCTTCTGAATAAATTTTAGGACTACTTTATGATCATTGGTTCGAGTTGCTATTGCTTCAATCCATTTAGAAACATAATCGAACAGCTACCAAAATGTATTCAAATCCATTGGAAGGTGGAAAAGGTCCCATAAAATCAATTCCCCATACATCAAAAATTTCAACCACTAAAATGGGGTTCAAAGGCATCATGTCTTTCTTTGAAATATTCCCTAAGGCTTGACACTTAAAACACTCCTGACTAAAAGTATGGGCATCCTTAAATAATGTTGGCCAATAAAAACCACTTTGTAACACTTTGGCCGCAGTTTTTCGTCCAGAAAAGTGTCCTCCACAAGCAAGAGTATGACAAAATTGTAAGATACTCCATTGTTCAGATTCAGGAACACATCTACGAATGATTTGATCAGCACAAATTCTAAAAAGCTCAGGATCTTCCCAAAAATAATATTTGATTTGAGCAAAGAATCGATCCTTTTCATTCTTAGACCAGCCATCAGGAATTTGTCCTATGACTAAGTAATTGACAATATTTGCAAACCAAGGAGTCTTTGTATGTGAAACTGTTAACAATTGTTCATCTGAAAAAGATTCTCTGATTGATACAGGTTCATTATGAGAGATATCAGAAACTTCTTAGACGTTCATCTAAAGATTTTCAGCCTTTGTGTCTGAATTAACTTCATCTTGGGTGTTGTATTAAGAGGACTAAATGAATTTCTTTTTATCACTATTTTGGGTTAGTTTATGATACTCCAATTAAGTGCATGATAATATTCACTGTCTTTTTTCTTTTTCTTTTTTTTTTAAATGTTGCTGTTGGCTTCTTCATTGATCTTTCCATTTAAGTCTTTAGTTTAGGCATTCATTCTCTATTCTTTTAACATTTTTTTTTTTTAGAAGCAGGAGCTCTTTCCTTAAATTCAAGTTTCTTTATTGAAGTATATAATAAGACTACATTAGTGATTTATCCTCAATTTAGCCTTATAATCAAACACACTGCTGTGCTTATTAGTGTGCATGGTGCAAGTAGAAGTGTGTTAGCCTTAAAATGAATAGTAAGGTTGCTAATGGTCTGACAAATAATCTGCTTCTTGACACTTACCATTATTAGTTAAGTACTTCTTTATTACTTGTCTGTTTATTTGTGCTAAGATTCTCTTCCAAATATATGGTTGTTTCCCAGATTTTTTTAGTTAATTATAGTTTTATATTATGTATATTTTTGTATCTATTATTTTTATTTTATTTATTATTGTATTTTTTAAATTCTTTTAATTTTTATTTATATTATTATTATTTATTATTATATTAATTTTAATTTCTTAATTGATTTATTTATATATAATTTATATATTGATATTATTTTTTTTCTTACCCCAACTGAATTGACTTGTCCTCATAAAAGAGTATAAATTTATGTTTAATATTTATTTAGCGACGGGTCTGAAGCTTAAGATCCTTTCCCGCTTTTTGGTTCTCACTGACCAAGATTAAATTAGGATTTTCAAGAAGATGGTTGCCTCCAATAAAGCGCTATTTATTGTCTTTCACGACCAAAATGCAGTTAATTCATTTGTGGTTTCTTATTAAGCACTTGATCAATTGTTTGATATGATATCCCTTCGATATATGTGTTTAATCCTTTGGCCATTTGTGTGGAAGAAAAATTTTTATGTCCTGGATCATAGTTTAGCACCATGTGGGAATACATGATTACACTTAAGGTCCATCCATCTGGATTTTAGTTTCCAAGAAATAATGCGAAGTCTTGAGTTAAATAACCAGACTTATTGATCATAATTAGAGATTTTAAAATCCATATATTTATTTCTTTAGAGATATCTTAAATCGTTTATCAGAACCCTTAGCTGGGAAGCGGTACTATTCTTGTAATCTAACGTCATGTGGTTATTGAGTTTTCCTGAATATTTTGATTACAGTCTGGTTGGCCGTGGGCTCTTGAGGTTCTTCATTTAGTAATTTGCATTAATAGTGTAATAACACCGATTTGTGGTACCAGAGGCATTTTGTTCTAAATTGAAATTTCTAATTATTTATTTGCTCGTGGCTAACTATGCTTTATGTTAAAGTTTCTACGGGGATGTGAGAAAGTAGACTATACTTCACATAGATTTATACTACATTATACAGGGAGTTTGTTGGCGGTCTTTGCTAGGGACCATAGAATGCATATGCCCGATATTGATCGATGGGTTCTGAACGCAATCGGTCTTATTATCGAGATATTACCTAGCCCATTGCTCGCTTCTGAGTGGCTTTTAGTCTTTTTAAGATATTCGTTGATTTCCTATTAGAGACTTCTACCTAAGACCACTTGTTTGCGGATGGTATGGTGGCTATCTTATGTGTCACCCATATTTTCGTAATAAGTTCGAAATTGATGATTTTGTAAAATGGGTACCCCGTCACTAATGATAGCACATGGAATCTGAACCTGGAAAAGATATTCTTCTGATAAATTTTTAGACTACTTTATGATCATGGTTTGAGTTGCTATTGCTTCAATCCATTTTAGAAACATAATCGAAAGCTACCAAAATGTATTCAAAATCCATTGGAAGGTGGAAAGATAAAATCAATTCACATGCTAAAATTCAACACTAAAATGGGGTTCAAAGGCATCATGTCTTTTCTTTGAACTATTCCTAAGGCTTGACACTTAAACACTCCTGACTAAAGTGTATGGGCATCCTTAAATAATGTGGCCAATAAAAACACTTTGTAACACTTTGGCCGCAGTTTTTCGTCCAGAAAAGTGTCCTTCCAAAGCAAGATATGACAAAATTGTAAAGATCTCCATTGTTCACGTTCAGGAACACATCTACGAATGATTTGATCAGCACAATTCTAAAAAGACTCAGGCATTTCCAAAAATAATATTTGATTGAGCAAAGAATCGATACCTTTTCATTCTAGACAACATCAGGAATTTGTCCTATGACTAAGTAATTGACAATATTTGCGCCAAGGAGTCTTTGTATGTGAAACTGTTAAAATTGTTCATTCTGGAAAAGATTATCCTAGACAGATGGTCTGCTACAACATTTTTAAGTACCTTTCGGTTATTCGAAATTTCAATAGTAAATTCTTGTAACGTAAAATCCATGCTAATTAATCATGGTTTATGCATCTTTCTTTGAGAGCAGGTTCTTCAAGGCGTGAATGATCTGAGTAATTTGATTTTTTGATCTAAATAAATTGATTACACTTTTCTAGGGCA
>QRFJ01000891.1:51686-85489 GCA_006176705.1 Cocos nucifera | reverse complement strand
AAACACAATGGCTAGCAACTCTTTTTCAGTGGTGGTATAATTCATTTGTGCTTCATTCAGAGTTCTACTAGCATAATAGATCACTACAGGACATTTGTTTACCCTTTGGCCTAGGACAGCTCCTATGGCAAAATCTGAGGCATCGCACATAATTTCAAAAGGTAGTGACCAATTAGGAGGTTGTATGATTGGAGCTTTGGTCACAGCTTCTTTTAAAATTTCATAAGCTTTAAGACAATTTTCATCAAAGTTAAAAGAAACATCCTTAGCAAGGAGATTACACAAAGGACGAGAAATTTTAGAGAACTCTTTGATGAAGCGACGATAGAATCCTACATGACCAAGAAAAGATCGAATTTGTTTGACAGAAGTGGGAGGAGGAAGTTTAGAAATTAGTTCAACTTTAGCTTTATCTACCTCAATCCCTTTCTTAGATACTATATGTCCTAAAACGATCCCTTCTTGAACCATGAAGTGGCTCTTTTCCCAGCTTAACACTAGATTAGCCTCAATACATCGTTTTAATATTTTCTTCAAATTGTTGAGACAACTCTCAAAAGATTCTCCAAAGACTGAAAAGTCATCCATGAATATTTCTAAGAAATCTCCTATCATGTCTGAAAATATTGACATCATGCACCGTTGAAAAGTTGCAGGTGCATTACATAATCCGAATGGCATTCTACGGAAAGCAAAGGTTCCATAAGGACATGTAAAGGTGGTCTTTTCTTGATCTCCTGGGTAGATTGCTACCTGATTGTATCCCGAGTATCCATCTAAAAAGCAAAAGTATTGTTGGCCTGCTAGTCTTTCTAGGATTTGATCGATAAAGGGTAAGGGAAAGTGATCTTTTCGGGTGGTTGTATTGAGTTTTCTATAATCTATGCAGACACGCCACCCAGTGGAAAGTCGTGTTGGTACTAAGTTTTCCATGTTCAGTGCGGACAACCGTAAGTCCAGATTTTTTTGGAACAACTTGTGTAGGACTCACCCAGTGGCTGTCAGAGATAGGATAAATAATTCCAGCATCTAACCATTTAATTACTTCTTTCTTGACTACTTCTTGCATGTTAGGGATTAAGCCTTCTTTGCATCTCTCGAGTTGGTTTGGCATTATCTTCTGTATAAATATGGTGCATGCATATTGACGGACTAATTCCTTTTAAATCGGCAACGGTCCACCCTATGGCCTCTTTATATGTTTTTAGAATATTTACCAATTGGTTTTCCTGTTCAGTAGTTAAGTTGGAAGCAATTATTACTGGTAGGGTTTTCTTTGATCCTAAAAATACATACTTAAGTGATTCAGGTAAAGGTTTTAGTTCAAGTTGTGGTGGGGCCTGAATTGAAGGACGTAGTGGTTCAATTTTTCGCTCAGGTAAGGGCTCAATTTTCACTGACCAAGGTAATGAATGTGATGGTTGAGGTAAATTAAGCAGGGTATTTACTTCCTGGGTTTGAGTATCTTCAGTGGGTTCATCATCTTGTAGTAAATCTAAGGAGGAATTAGATTCAACTATTTCATCTATCTGATTGATTACAAAGCAGTCTTCCTCCTCTTGGGTGTACTTTGGGGTATTAAAAACATTAATTCTTACTTTTTGATTCCCAAAAGAAATATCCATAGCTCCCGTTTTACAGTTGATATTGGCATTCGCGGTTGCTAAGAATGGACGTCCTAAAATTATGGGATTTTGGTTCAGCTCTTGGGATGGTTCCATGTCAAGTATGAGAAAGTCTACAGGAAAATAACATTTATCTACTCTAACTAGAACATCCTCAATTAAACCACGCGGTGTTTTTATAGATCTATCAGCTAATTGCAAAATGACTGACGTGGGTTTTAATTCTCCAATCCCAAATTTTTCATAAACCGAGGTTGGAAGGAGGTTTACACTAGCTCCTAAGTCTAGTAATGCTCGGTCAAAGGTTATACCTCCAATAACACATGAAATTAAGGGTGCACCAGGATCTTTCATCTTTTGAGGTATTGGATTTAACAGGACCGCACTTACATCCTCGGATAGCATAACTCTTTTGGTGGTTCGTGGCTCACGCTTTTGGGTACAGAGTTCTTTAAGAAATTTAGCATAGGCTGGAACATGCTGAATTGCATCGAGGAGGGGTAAATTAATATGAACTTGTTTAAATAGTTCCATTAGCTCCTTGTTGCGTGTTTCTTGCTTTTTGCGAGAAGAGCCTGCTTCTAAGGCCGAAGGGAACGGGGCTTTGGGTTTATATGTCTCAGCTAATTCATCTGTTCTCTTCTTTTCTTTATCCATCTTATCAGTGTCAGTACCAGTCTTAAGCTCAAGTTCTTCTATATGATTATCCTCTTCTTCAAATTTCTCATCTTGGCTAACATCAGTATTGGCCTCTATCACCTGGTCTTGATATGGGTCCTTAAGAATCCTACCACTTCTAAGTTCAGATATTGCTTTGGCATTTTCTAATTGGGGGTTCTTAGGTGGAATGTTAGATGGATGAGTAAATCCAGGTGGTTGATAGACATTGGATGGATTATTTTTAGGATTTGCAATTGGTTGGCTTGGTAATTGACCCGGTTCTCTCCTCATGCTAGACTCAGCTAATTTGTCCTATTTGAGCTTCTAGTCTGGCGATTGATTGTTGTTGGCTTAGAATTAATTGTTGAAGTTGATTGAATTTATCGTCGGCTAGATTGGTCTGTTGAGGAGGTGGGTATGAGGGTTGATTATAATGTAGTGGTTGAGAAGACTGACTAGGCTGACCCTTATTATAGGCATAGTTCTGGTATTGGGGCCTATTTTGATAATTTCTGAACTGGTGGGATTTGGGTCTGAGCCTGAGTTTGTTGTGGTTTCCAAGAGAAATTAGGATGGTTTCTCCAACCAGGATTATATGAATTTGAATATGGGTCATTAAGTGGTTTTGAGTAACCTTGAGCAGCTTGGACTTGTTCTTGGATAAGAGGTGGTAATTGTGCAACCGTGGGACATTCACTTACATGATGTGTTGGGCTAGCACAAATAGAGCAAATCACTTGATAATTAGAAGCTGGTGTGTATTGTGCAGGGGATTGTTGACCTAAGTTTAGGAATTGATCTAATTTCTGTGCAATAAGGTCGACTTTATCTAATTTTTGTGCTATTATGTTCAAATCTGCCTTAGAATTGAGTTCTGAAGTTTTGATCTCATAAATTCCTGCCCGTTTTTGTTGAGAAATTGATCTTTCATAAGAAGATAATGAAGCATGGTTAATAGAGTTTTCACTTAAAGTTTCAAACAAGGTATAAGCTTCATCCTCACTTTTGCTCATGAATGCACCTCCACAGGATGCATCAACCATCTGCTTATATTGATCTCCTAAACCTTCATAGAAAGCTTGTACAATTTGCCACTTAGATAGACCATGGTGTGGGCATTTTCTAAGGAGTTCCTTAAGTCTTTCCCATGATTCATGAATTTGTTCCCCTGGAAGCTGAGCAAATCCCGTGATGGCTCGCCTCATGGTATTGGTTCGTCCTATGGGATAAAATTTCTTAAGAAATTCATGTTGCATCTCTGCCCATGTTTGAATTGTTCTTCCTAATGTGCCAAGCCAGTACTTGGCTTTATCTTTTAATGAGAAAGGGAACAAGGTCAGTCTAAGGGCATCATCAGAAAAATTCTGAATTTTTACCGTAGAGCAGATTTCTAAGAACTCATCCAGATGTTTGTAAGGGTCTTCATTGGCATTCCCATAAAAAGATGGGAGCATCTGGATTGTGGTTCGACTTAATCTCATAGTGACTAGCAGGGATATCAGGTATGTGGATGCAAGTCGATGGGTTGTAGGTGGAAGGAATAAAGTATTCCTTCATCTGCCTAGGTGGTTCTTCACGATTTCCAGCCATTTGATTATCTGGTCTTAAATGAATTAGTCTTTCAATTTCAGGATCTGGTTTAACTAGGTCAGGTAAAAGTGATCTTCTACCGTGCATGTACTAGTGCAATTTGATATATGGTTCAATTTTTTTTTTTTTTAAATTATTATTATTATTTTTTTAATTTATTTATTTTTTTAAGAAAAGAAGAGAGAAAGAAAGAAGAGGAAAAATCCTAAAGAATCTTAAATCTGGAGAAGATAGGGAGGAGTTAATTTTTATGTTAGATATTATTTGGCAAACAAGTTAGGCAATCAATCCTGACTAAGAGTTATCCTAGATCTAGACAGCTCCTAACTGCCAAGATCACCTTCAAGCCCTCCAAATAGAGGATTAACCAATCAACTGGCCAGGTAAGTGTAAAGTCGGTGGGAGTCCCTCCGTTGCTTGCCTTAGACACCAATTGTGCTTGGCCAGGTAAGCGAACAGAACCAATTAAGTAACCACCTTCTTTCGGGCCCAATCGTCCCTGAACCACTTTCCTAGACACCAGTCAAATTGATTAATCCTAACTTGGTTCAACTCTTAGGATTTCTTGTCCTATTGAGCTCGAATATCCTTAAAGGTTAATGTCTAATTGATTTTAAGAGTTAAGGTTTGGGTTAATGCAGGATGCTGGTTGGTTGTTTGTGGGCTAAGGAAGGGTGATCAAATCCCCACCTTATCTTGTTTAATGGGTTGTGCCCTTAATTTGGTTTAATATGAAATATGCAAAAAAAAAAAAATTCCAATCAAAGAGTTCTATGCAATTTAAACTAATTAATTAAATTATAAAAAGGCTTACCTTGACTCCAGCAATCACCAAAAATAAGAATAAAAACTAATATGATGGATGCTCTAAATAATTAGGGTTTCTAATCTTGTGATGAGATTTTTAATTAGGTTTATGTAGGTAATATTTTTAATTAATTTAAAATAAAGCAAATATTAAAAATAAAGAAAGAGATTTAGGGTTTAGGAATGATCTCACCGAATAGGATTGAGAGTTTTGTTCGTGCCCTAATCTTCCTTGTTCCTTTTTTTTTTTTTTTTTCTTTTCTGCAAAATAAATAAAAAAAATAATGAGTAGGCAGTAAAAAAAAAATCAAAGAAATAAAGAAATTTTAATTTTTATGCCTCCCCGGCAACGGCGCCAAAAACTTGATAGGGACACGATGCTGTCGTTAAGACACCGTGTTTATCAATTTAAATCCGACTCTTTACTTTTTAAATTAACTAAAAATTATGAAGAAAGTGGTGAGTCGGGTCGAATCCACAGAGAGGCAATGATTTATTTCTAAAATCTTTGATTCTTTTTTTAAGAAAAGAAAGCAAGGATTTTTTTTTAAAAAATTAAAGTCAAAAAATAGATCTATAAATAAAAATAGAATTTAAATTATGCAAAAATAAATTTGATACTAAGATCTACTATTTAGATCTTAGCAACTACTTATAGTAAAATTAAAAAGCAATAAAGAACAAATAATTTAAAGAGCTAGAATTGAAAAGAATAATGAAACTTTCTTTATTAAATTTAAAACTAAGATGCAGAATTTAAATACAAGAAATTAAAGAAAATTCAGAATTTTAATACAAGAAATTAAAGGAAAAAGACTAGATGGAGATCGCAGATCAGCGTAGGCATGAAGATGGCGTAGAAGACCGGCTCTTCTTCTCAGCACCGCAGCTTTGAAGCAACCTTTAATCCAGAGCTTGACTTCCACCCTATACCTTAGCTTTCCTTCCAACCCTCCTCCCTTTCTTAGAGGCTTAGGATCCTTTTTATAGAGCTAGAAGAGGTAGATATTTATTTCTAAAAGCAATATGGGACTAATTTCCTTTGTAATCATAAAAATCTGAATAAAATTTGAATAAAAACAACTCTGTTATGACTCTGGTAAATCTGGTAAAATCTAGCTATTCGATAGGAATCGAACGGTTCAAAAATCATCAAAATCGGATGCCTATCAGCCCAGATCAGCTCGAATTAAATTCTGGCCGTCCGATCGCGCTTGATCGAGGAAATCTGGCCGCAAATCGCGCTTCGGGAGTCCTGATCACCGTCGGGAGCATTCTGGACCGTCGGATCGAAGCTGGAATCAGGCGCTGCCGTTTGATGGTGATCCGAGTGAAATTGGCAACCGAAAAAAATGCTGACCGTCCGATCTTAACCGCAATCAACCGCAGCCGTCCGATCGCGCAATTCACTGTTCCCATGGACCGCGTAGACCGGCCGCACCGCACACCGCAACCAATCAACGCTTCTATCGCCGAGTGAAATGACCAGATTGCCCTGTGAGCCACGATAAATTTCTGTAGACCCTTTAAGGGTCTAGGTCCACCACGTGGCAGGCTCTGATTCGCCGGACTTTGCTGAGCTGGCGGTCCACGCCTGGATCGTAGACCGGCTGATGGCTTCAACGACTGAGTCGGCTTTGATGGCTTGGCTTGGCTTGGTGGCTCGGCTTGCGGAGCCGGTTGAGCTATTTTTTTTTATTTAATTTTTATTTATTTTATATTTTTTTAAAAAATTTATATCTTTTCTATTTTAGCTCTGTTTTACTTGAAATTTATTTCATTATGATCAAAAAAATGAGCTCTTTCTTTTGATAATAAAATTTTATTTTTAAATTTTTATTTATTTTTTATTATTTTTTCAATTAATTTTTTAATTAATAAAAATATGAATTTTTTTCAAAAATTATATATAAATTGATTGATAATTTTTAAAAATTAATATAAATTAATTAATAAATTAATACTTTTATTGGTGAATTTACGATGCTTATCAGTACACATCTAACGACAGAACCATCCGATCACTAAGATGATTCAAAGTCTCTCTATTAGGTTAATTCAAATTCAAAGGAACAAGGCTCGAGCTCTTAACTGGGTTAATAAATTAGATAGAGAGAGAATATCAGAGAAAAAGAAATTAACGAGATTGAATATAGTCGATCAAGCAATACTATCCAATATCTTGATTGGCTCGATCAAGGTGATTTAATTAAATTATGATTAAACTATTGTACAAATGGTTCAATAAAAATAATGGATGATTAAATCTAATGATATTCGAATCTGACCAAGATGGATACTGGCACGCTATCCGACAACCATAGATTAGGATCCTTTACTAAGCTTGATCAAATCATCAAAGAGAAGTGCTTTACTAGACTAATCTTAGAGAGAAAATTTTATAAAGAGAGAATAATTCTAGAAAGAGAAATTTATAAAGAGAAAAGCTAGAGAGAGAAAGTAGGGAAGAGGGAGGAAGGTGAAAGGAAGAAAGAAAAGAGAGAAACTCTCTCTTTCTTTTTTTCTTTTTTCTTCTTCCTTCCTCTCTTCTTTGGCAAAACAAGGGACCCTTCAATCTCCTTATTTTTTGAAGTAGAGAGGTTCCCACCCCTTGGCAGCCATGGTCAAAAGAGAGACCATGATAGCATGACTAAATACCCCTGGTCTGGTGATCGACGACAACAAAAGGTGCTAGAAAAATCAAAAAGAACAAGCAAATTAATAAGAGAAAAAATAGGGGTCCTTGTTTCCATTCAAAAATCTGGTGATGATCGGTCAGAAACCATGATCCAAGGACTAGGAAAGATGTGGAGAAAAAATTAAAAGGATCCAATCTGAGCTTCGACAATGATTGGATTGTAAATTCAGTGAATACAATGAAAGATTTCTCAGAAGAAGAATAAAACAAGGGATTTCTCTGGTGATAGCTGGTTGCCGGTGTTGATGAGTTTCATAAGGGACTTGGTCCCTTCAAATAGTGGTGGAGGGGGAGGAGTTAGAGTCTTCCTCGGCTTTGATTTCTATCAAAAATTGGGAGGAAGAAGATGCCTTATCAGAGTCTTCTTCATCGTTCTATTTTTTCCTTTTTTTGCATGCTTTAAAATTTGTGCAATTGCTAGATTGATGGACTGGGTATCACAATAAGTCATCAAAGGATTTGTGTAAATAATAGATTGGTAAGCATGAAAGTTTCCACCCTAAAAAGAATTAATTATTTTAAATATTTATAACTTATTTATATATAAGTATATATCTAAAATATTTATATCTTTTTACTAAGTAATTTAACTTTTCAAAATTTTTATCTAATTTATTTTGAATTTTTTTGTAATTTTAAAATTTTCAAACATACTAATAGTCCTTAAATGCCAAACTTGTGACTATTTTTAAGGGTTTGAATCCCATAGTGATCTATTAAGTCAAAGGGCCATACCCAAATTTGGATTATTGGAATTCTTTTATGTTCATAGAAAAGTGATTTTAAGTGCTTGAAATGCTCAAATATGGTTGAGTTTTATTGATTTCTACAAAGTTTTATCATAATGTCATATATGATTATGGTTAATAGCTATTGTAAAAAAATTATTTTTTTATTATATTTAAAGAAAATTTAATATTTCAAAAGTGCTTGATTGTTGAATGATTATATTTTTTTCCTCTTTATGTTTTTATGTTAGCTAAATGAATGCCTCCAAACTTCTTTTATCATTTTTCTATTATTATTTTTTTCTCTTTTTTTGGTAAAAATAGTGCATTCAAATAATTCTTGTATGAATACAACTCAGGAAATCATAAAGCAAAATGTCCCTAACAGGGCCTAGATATGTCCCCCCTACAACCCATAAGGACTCTCCCAAGTGCTCTATAACATAAGATGTCACCAGTCGGTTGTAGTATTTGCCTCCTAGAAGATATGCCTATCCACCCACACACGACAGCCCAATAATAGTGCAGAAATATCCTTCAAAAGAGGGTGAGCATGACCTCGATGAGTGCAGCCCTGAATCCAGGTCACTACTATAGTCGAGTCACCTTCAATGATGAGATGGTTGGACCTCAAGGTTTGCCTAGCTTGTAGAATCCCAGCCCAAGTAGCATGAAACTCCACCTCCAGTATTGTAGGTACAAAGAGATGGCTTCCCCCTGCCAATACCAACCTGAACATCTATGGATCATGAAGCCCGCCCTGTCTTGTCCATCCTAGATACTACCATTAAAATTGACCTTCAGATACCTTGGAGGAGGGGGCTCTCAAACAATAAACATCCATTGGGTCGCTACATGAACAGGGTGGAAGTCCAAGATCTTCAAGGGCCTACAAGTCACATTAGTCACCTCTACAACCAGGATGCGAGCTCTCTCTACTATAAATCTTGCTAAGCTTCTCCTAGACTCAAAAACCAGCCCATTCCTAACAAGCCAAATGTGATAGGTTGTATATGCAACATAAGGGACCACCACATTAGGGACAACACTTTCTACATGTCTATGAAGGTATTCCAAGGATGCCTGAGTAGGAGCAGTAGTCTAGTTAAAGTGCTGGTGTAGTCCAGCGAGATGCCAAACTTGTCTGGCCCTTGGGCACAAAAATAAAATGTGCTCCACCATCTCTTCCTCCAACTCATAGTATGGGTAGGTCGGCTAGATCTCCATACCTTGGCCCCTCAAAATGGATCTCGTTGGAAGCTAACCCTAGGCCACCTTCTAAAGAAAGAGGCCCACCCATGGGTGAACCCCTATCCTCTAAATCCACCTCACGTCCATATGCCTAGTTGGTCTCCGCTGATATAATCACTAAAGATCTACCGTCACTGCTTTTGGAGAGTGAGAGTGCCTCTAAACCCTGACATCCAGACTACTACGCATCAGAACAAGAAGGGCCAATACTCGCTCTCCTAGCTACTCCTCAAAAGATGAGCCACCACTGCTGGATCCCATCCACCACCATCTGCACTAAAAAGGTCACTCACCCTCATGGCGTCCGCCTCCTCATGACTAATGAATGTCGGTCATTAGCTAAATGGAAGGTCGTCAATCCATTAATCATACAAGAGCCACAAAAATCAACCATCATCTATCAGCCATCATGTTTGAGCAATGATTTTAGAGCATGTGCACAGATCTCCCACCACATGAAGGATGCACCCAATCAGGTCGAATCTCCTTGCCCATAGTCCAAGTCCCATATTTGGTCTTCATCACCATACTTCATAGGCTCGTCAAGTTTAAAAGAAATCTAGCCGCATGTTGAGCAATCAGGATCTTTCACCTTGCAACCAAAGACTGAACACCAAGTCTCCCATCCCTCAGTGGCTGACACACCACCTCCCATGCCAACAAATGCACACCACCCCCACCTCCTAGCCTCGAGCTCTACAAGAAGCTTTGGAAGAGCTGCTCCAATCTGCCTACCATAGTACTAGGCAATAATGAATTTGAAAAGAAATAAGAAAAAATCTCACCCTAGTAACTCTCCCCATCATAGGAAGGGCACGAGTCTACCATCTCTTGAGCCACTCTCATATTGTCGCCTCCATACCACCATAGTCTGCTCTCCTCAGAGTACGGCTAGCAATGGGAACACTCGGATACTATAAGGTCTTACTATACTTCTCAATTCCCAAGCTCTCTATGATGATGTGCCGAATTTGAGATGACATCTTGGGATAGAAAATTATAGAAGATTTAAAGAGGTTCACCTTCTGATCGGATGCCCCATAGTATTCATCCAAAATCCTTCTGAATCTAATCATATTTTGAATAGTGATCAGACTGACCAACATGAAATCATCTACAAAAAAAAGAAAGAAAAAAAAAAAGAAAAAGTAGGCATAAGATCGGCTGGATCTTTGAGGTTGGTATCTAGGAGTCGAGTAGTCGAGCACTGGCCCTAGGCTGCAGCACGTAGGGCTCGCATATAAGATTGGTTAGATCTCTGAGGTTGGTATCTAGGAGTCGAGCAGTCGAGCACTAACCCTAGGCTGCAGCATGCAGGGCTCGCAAAAGGATATTAACACATAAGGAGACATGGGATTCGCCTTTGTTCCATTTTCACTGCCTGTTTGCTATAAATTAAGAGGACAGCATCCCCATCGCTCAGAGCCCCAAACTTTACATCCATTCTCGAGTACTTTACCATACTAATATAAATAAAAAAATTATTTATCAAAATAATGCAAGTTCTAATTTATTTATGAAAATGATGCAAAAGGAAGAACTGCCATTTTGAATGGCATTTTTTAGAGGATAAATGCCATTTGCAATGATGTTTATTGTCCAGTCAGCCATCCTACATGGCCAGGTTGAAAGAAAATAGTGCAGTGCAGGATTTGTAGTGCTACTTTCAAAATTTTTTTTGAAAATAGCAAAAATATAATAAAAAAGGTAATTATTATAATTAATTACCTACTAATCATATTAAAATATTGAATCCTATACTAAGGATCTAAATATAATATGCATGCATTCATATAGGTCTGAAAAATAAAACTATGTAGTAAACTATTTACTACATCTATGTGTCCAGAACACAATACCTTTTTTTGGGTAGTTGATCGCCATGATCTGATCATCATCAAGAAGGTCCGCTGGTCACGATATAGCCATACAAATGTCTAGCCTCCATGGATCATTCACACGAGGTTCCTGATCCTGATCGGCTCTCCGTGAGTGCTAGCTCGATGTCGGAATGCTTCAAGTGCTATTTTGATCGAACGATTTTGATCTTCATCTATGGGCTTCATGAATGCTTTGAGTCACTGGTAGACATAGTACAAAGGTAGAGGAGGTTCTCTCTAAAGTTTCGTGGGCTTTGGATGCTCGTAGCTCACATAATCTCTTCCCAAACCCTAGGTCAAATACCTAGGGGTGCACTCAATGCGCTAGCCCCTCTATAATTTTTCTTCTCATGCAAATTTTAAAATTTTTTTTCTCATGCACACAGAGGCTCAAGAAAGTCCTCTACTTCTTTTTAGATTGATTTTTTGCACATCCCAAAAATCTCCCCTTTTTATTTTCGCCAAACAATGTCACATACGCGTGGGAAGATGAGAACAAATTGGTTGCTAGTTTTGAATTGAAATCTCATTTTAATCCAAAACTTCAACCAACTAAAATTAAACTTAATTGGTACATGGAAAGGAGTTGTGCACCCACTCTTCAGTAAGGAAAAGTCCACGAGAAACCCCTTTCACATGGATATAATAGGTGCACAAAAATTTAGGTGGCGCGGGGATAAGATATGGTTGTTGCTTATCCAAATTCAAACTCTTTTTGAATTTGAATGGCAACTAACCATAACTTATCCCTTGAGGATGAGCAAAGACTAGTCAAAACCTCTTATGTGCGTGGGAAAAAAGGTATGAGAATTAATTTAGAATTTAAATAGGGCATGAGTTTTAAATGTGGTGCATGGGAAGACTAGTCAAAATAGTCTTTGAATTCTAAACTTCAACCAACTGAACCAACCCAATCAAAATTGGTTAAATCCTGTTCGTGCAAAATATGATCATCATCGAAGAAGTGCTGGAGTCGAAGAAGATGAGGTCGCTGCTGCTGACCTGCAAAACAAGTCTTATCCAAAGCCTAAGGGTTGGCTCCGATAAGACCCTCCGATGATCAAGTCAGCTCTTTCAGCCAACATAAATGGAGTACTCAGTAGAAAAAGTTCTAGAGTATTAAGAAGGAGAAGAGATCTTGAAGAAAACACATCTAAAGGATCTCTTTTATAGCTCGGAGCCTGTAACAAACTGATAGTAACAGCCACAACCGCTTGGTAGTGGGGTGTTTGGGGCCATGTGGGATTTGTTATGGAGAGTTGTGTCCGTTGTCGTGACATGCTGGTCTGCTGAAGTTTGGATGGAATAGTTGCAGATGATGAAGGAATCTTGGATATTATTATTCTGAAGGAGTTCGGAGGCTCTCAGGATTGACTGTGTGCTATCTTTTATTTGCTATGTTGAAGGCGTACATCGTGGTCCTTTCAAATGGCTGAAAGAAATTCGGTCAGAAGAAAAGTTCGATAGGGGTTCGATCAGCGAAGAGGCCTGAAAGACGTCCGACTGAAAGGATGTTAGATATGGGTGCCTTAGAAGCCAGAATTGGCTAACACTTGTAATACACTTCTAGGGGCAAAATTATAATTTTGACTATAAATAATAAAATGGGTTATTTTCTATCACATATGTGTATTTAGTGTCTATGATACATCCTTTGAGTTAATAGTAATGATAATTCTTATTTTCAAAGTTGAAAATTCAAGACAAGAATTTTTATTATTAACTCATAAAATGCTTCTGACCATAGGATTATCATGAGGATGATGATTGATCCGGAAGGTTAATGTACAATTGCTTCTTTATAGTAAATGAGTCTTGAGTCTATGGTGCAGAAACACCAAAGTGAGAGTACAGATACTCGTTAGAGAATGAGAGCACTGAGCATAACCACCTCAAGTAGTTATAAGAAAGTCTACCTTCTCGTCGATGACTGACTCGAAGCTATAGTGGTGTGTTCGATTCTTTGACTTGAGGTGCATCGATAGTTCATCTTGAGGGTGTTATAGTTTGACTACACCATGACTCGATCTTCTAGCCATTAGGAATCTTGAGGTGTATGTTGGCTATAGCATGTTCATTGTAGGAATTAGATTGCACCAAGATGGAATCTATCTACCTCGGTGGATGAGGAGCATACCTATGATGATCATGAGAATCAAGTCCATAAGCCCATGGCCATGGCAGAGAGTGAAATAATAGAAAGAGTTTCTATTAAGGATTTCACATCGGATTTGAATCAAATGATTAAATTATATGATAGAAATTAGAATTTGACGAGTTCACCTTAACCCTAATCTGATCGGAGCTCAAGATAGAAGAACTTTATCACACAAGTAGCTGCACTGAGAGGTTCATCTTTAGTTTTGATGGGTTACCACCATATACTGCTAGGTGTCACTGGTGAATTTTGGGAGCAATTAGAATGATTTAGATGATCAATCATTCTAAGTTGTCTGAATCAGAAGAGTTCTGATCCATCGAAAGGAGTTTCGATGATGTTGATGATGGAGATCACTACACATCCCATTACCATATAGAACTAAATCTAACTGGATCACACAAATAAGGATTTGGATCTGGATATCATTAATTGAACTAACCCAGTTTAATTGATTTGAATTAGATTCAGTTAGGTTCAAGAAAATCGTGCTAGCACACGATTGAACCTAACATTCTCCTTTTTCTATCATTAAAAGTTATCTCGACTGAGCCAAATGAGTTTGTGCTCACTTAGGTACCTTCACCTGGTCTGATTGGAGCTTGTCCAGATCAAAAAAAGGATTGTCTTAATTTATAAGATAAATTTGAGACAACACCTACCATTTTCCGTCACCTGCTAATTCTTGTCCTTTGACTTTGGTCAAATGTTGACCTTTGACCCTTGGACATCTGCCCATGAGTCATACACTTATTGGAGTGCTAATAGGGGCTTGTCTCCTTCCTAAAAATTGTAAAAAAAGAGGTGCACTCCTAGGATGGTGTGCATCGATGGATAGGGATGCCTGGAGTCCCATACGGATGGGACTCCAGGTTGCTTCTTGGATTCAAACGAGGTGACCCTCACCTATAGACTTTGATCAGTCTTAGGTGCCACCTTAGGATGAATCTATGGGTCTCTCATCTAATTGGATCAAGTGATGTCATCCCACCAATCAGATTTAGATCTGATTAAACGAAGCAACATGATTGGCCGGGATGATGTGGCACTGCATGATGCAGCAGGGTCTATATAAAGATCTATCTGCGCCCTCTTTTTAATAGACTTCTCTCCTAGCCATAACCCAAGGCTGCCCCTCTTCCTCCTCCATGCTACCTTTCTGATCCTCTCTCTCCTCTCCACGTCCAAGGAAGTTGGGCCTTCAGATTAGTATGATTCAAGTAAGAAAATGCTGACGAGAAAGGAAGAAGGCAGCACTACTGCAGAGATGACAGCAGATCTTCGAAAGGAGTTTCGAAGATCCTCCAAATTAGGTCCAGATCTAATTTTTGGAGAAAAGAAAGAGAAGAAGAAGATCTCTAGATCTAGCCTGAATGGATATAGATAGAGGTCAGGCACTTGCATGGCTAGATCCAGAACCTCAGGCAATTAGCAGATCATCAATGGGTAATTAGATTACCCAAAATCAAGGTAAAATTTATTTAGATTTAATTAAATTTAATTTTTTTGATTATCAAATCATAAAATTAGATCTGAAAATTATTAGATCTGATTAGGATCTAAGAAAAAATTTTGAAATATGCCTCTCGATTCAATTAGATCTGAACGAACCTGACCCTAAGAAATCAGGATTTTCCTTCAAAGGAGTCCGATTATAAGGGGTCCACCTTGACTGAGTACTGACTGATGGCCATAATAAGCAAGCATGATTGAAACACCTATCTCTGTCGTTCATTTGAGGTTCGGCCAATCCCGGGGTTGCTCACTGATGAATACTGATAAAGCACTAAAGTTCATCTACGGGCAGTTTGGAAGAAGCTCGACTGCTGAAGGAGCTCGACTAAGATTCTACCAAAAAAGAGAGATCCAAGAAAGTTCATCCGAGTGGGCCACATAGGCTATCGAAAAGAGATTGGCCAGATGGGATGCGCAAGAGCTAGGGACTTGGTTGGTTCTCTAGGACAAAAGTATTGACTGTTCAAGTTCGTCTAGAGAAGGAATCCGCAATGCCCTATCGAATCCAAAATTGATCTTCCCAACCAATCGGATTATCTAACTATAGTGTTAGAGGTCGGCCATCTCAGAATGATTCAGAGTTTGAATACTCTCATGGGTTGAGGTTCAGTTTTTATAGCAGCAACCGGACGAAACTGATTAAGAATCGGAGTCTTAGCCAAACTTTGGCAAGCATGGATTTATCCCCAACACTAGTCCTCCTACTTTCGAGTTTAAAGTTTGAAGGACGAAAGTAAAATGGAGACTATCAAAGTTTGGCACATTTTTCAACCCTGTTGGGTTTTCTGCACCTGGGTTGGATGGAAAATTTTGACTTTTATCAGGTTGGCACCAAAGCTTCGTAACTGCATGGTAACCCAAAGAGACATTTTTCAAATTCCCCACCAGAAGTCTGCTCGAAGTACAGTGCTATTAAGGATCTGCCCGTTGGAAGCTTTCTGCCATGATGAGTAGGACACGCATCGATCAGAGATCGGCCAGAGGAAATCTGCAATCATAACTTTCTTGAAACTCCAGGGGCTACTTAAACCTATCTTCCTCCTCCGAGTCCCTACTTCTTCTAAAATCTTCATCTCTTCCCTTTGGTTTCCTTCTCCATTCCATGCGAGAGTTCAAGCTTCTTCCTCCATTTTTCTTGGTTTCTGGCGCACCTCCATTCAATTTTCGTTTCATTCATCATCTCCTTGTTCTTCCCTGCCAATTTAGGTCAGCTCTCCGATACTTTTTTGAATTATATCTGCATTCTTTGCTTTCTCACTCTTTCTGTTCTTGTCAAAGTTTGAACGTCTTATTTTTTTTCTAATTTTTGGATAATTCCTCAATTTTACCTTAATCCAAATGTCTACCGAGGGATCCTAGTCAACTTGCTTTGGGAGCCCGGCCCCTTTAACCTTGGAGAACTCACCTCCTAAGGGGGTTGAACCCTTGGGATTGGCCCATCCTTTTATGCCTGTGACCATTCCCAGCAAACTTCGGTCCGACGATCTTTCCCTAGCTAAAATTCAGTTTGGGATTCCTTCTGAGTATGAGCTCGAACTTCTTAGACCCGACGACTGAGCTTGCTCACCCCCTCTCAGTCGAATCTATCTGTATGTCAAAATCTTTCGGGCTGAGCTTAGGTTACCCTTGTCTTCTTTTGTAGATAACCTATTCGGATTTCTCAATATTTTTCTTATTGCTATGGCGCCAAACTCCTTTAGATTCATCATAGAATTTCTTTCTCTGTGCACCATGGCAGGCATCCGACCTACCATTTCCTTATTTCATAATTTCTTTATCTTTAAACATCATCCTACCGCCAAGAATTGGTGGTACGTATCTCCGTAGTTTGGTAAGAACGGACTGCTTAAAGGTGCTCCTTTCTCCGTTCATAGTTGGAAGAAGAAATTAAGAAATTCTTCTTCATTTTCCATCCCTCCTTAGGGCTAGGGCTTCCTCCATAGGGCGAGGTAAGGGAATCGATCGGCCAAGCTCCTGGACTAGAAAGGGAGGATCAGAGTTCAGCCAATAAGCTGAAGTTCTTTGACGCTCCATCAATTTCTAGACTTCTGGATGAGTAGATCTTATTTAATTTTGGTCTCAATCCTCTTAATCGAATAGATAGTTCTTCATATTCAGTCAGCTGGGTGGTATTCTTTCTTCTGACCTTCTAACTTTATCTTCTTTGTAGAAATGACTCTAGAAGAATGGAACCGCTTGACGAAGGGAATCCAAACCCTTCAGAGGAAGGACGGTTCTTTCGACGAACCATAGAAGAAGGCTCAAACTGGAGAGTCGAGCCAGGTTGTGCCAATTTGGTCAATGTCGGCCCTTGAGCCCGTCATTATCGCACCGAGCCCAACCCTGTCTGATGAAGCCACCCCTCCTGCTCCTGTTCGACAAAAAGGAGTTGTGGAGAGGAAGAAGAAGAGGGTTGTTAGCAAGAAGGTTGGATGGAAGGCTAAGAGCATCGAAGGAGAGGATCTTAGCTAAGAATAGGATTTCCTAGATGACTGAGAGGTTGTCCAGTCATTGATGGAGGGGAGCATCCTTCCCCACATCGTAGAAAGGGTGCGCCAGAAGGATGATGTGGAGAGATTCGGTGAGTCCTTCGCCGCCTTCCTGGAGGTAAGTAGCTTCTTCTGATTCTGGCTTCATGCTCTTCAGACTTTAAAGTTAGGATTTTTTAGGATTCTGACTCACTTTTTATTTTGTAGTTGGGACACAATCTTTTTGTCCACTCCGAGGTGGCAAACCAAAATCAGGCCGAAGCTTCCAAAGTCCTACAGGAAGCCCATGCAGAAGTTGAGAAGGCTCGAGCCAAGGCCGATGTTCTGAAGGTTGCCTCGGAGACCCACTCATCTGAAGTCGAACGCCTTCAGAAGGAGTTAAGAGAGGAGCACGGAGAGATGGCGAAGCTGAGGGCCGAGCTAGCTCTAAAGCAGGAGGAAAGGAGGAAAGCGCAGGAGGAGGTCAACGTCACCATGGAAAGGGCAATGCAAGACTTCAAGTCCTCCAAAGATATGGAGGATATCAAAATACACTTCGCCTAGGAATCTTTCCTGGAAGGGTTCCAGATCTACTTGAGGTGAGTTGCTGATAACTTTTTCAACATCAATTTGGACCTCCTCCTAGAGGAGCCAGAGAATAGAGCCAGCCCTTCACTCATTGATGCCGAGGTTGCCCCTACCACCCATGCCGTTGAAGCTGCTCCAAAAATTTCAGAATCTATAGGTGCAGCATCCGAGCCTGTCCGAGAGCTGGAGACAGTCGGGAATGTCCCGACCTCTCTAGTGGGCGAGCCACCCGAGGTCTAAACTTTTGACATTTATGTACTTTTTTTCTTTTTCTTTTTTTTTGATGTATCAAACATATTTGAGGTAATGAAAGCAAATCTTTTTTTTTCTTTACACTCTATGTTGCATGTGATTTAGAACACCTCCAACAACTAGGGCCACGACCCCCTTTCTCCGGTTGATGCCAACCCCTTACCTTAGGGAGTTTCGTTCAAGCCTTTGATAAAGAGTTTGAAGAAGAAAGTCCACCAATTGAGAAAATGGTTGAAGAAGGTTGAGGCGACCTTCAGGCCTCTCGGAAGAATGCTTTGAAGGTGACTAAAGAAGTCACCCACCTCCAAAGCTTACACATGAAAGATTCCACGAGCTTCAGCATCCAGAAAGAAAATTTTGAGAAGGAGCTTGCTGAACTTCGAAAGAATGCAAGCAACAAGTCTTGGGCACTGATGGCAAAGATCGGCTCTCTTGAAGTTGATCTCAAGAAGGCGAAAAAAAAGATCCATATCTTATAAGGAAGTTCATTGTGGTCCACCGATGAAGCCCAGCATAATTGAGATTGGTCAAAAAAGTTCTCCTAGCTTCAGAAGCAGTTGCAGGATGCTGAAGACTGGCACAACAATTATCGGGCGACCTGGGCAGGGAAGATGTCCAGGCTTGAAGGTGAGCTAAAGACTGCCAAGGATGAGGCAACCTATTTTTGGAAGAAGTTTTATAGCATTCAGCAGGCTGGATCAAGCAGTGAATCTGAGGAGGATTATTGGTGAACTCTCGAAGGCTGTTGGGGTGGAGAAAACTGAAGTTCAATAGTTGAAGCTCCAGTTGACCTGCGAGTGTCAAGCCGTCAAGGATGCTAAAGCTGAATCCGAAGTTTTGAGGAAGCAACGATAAGAGCTCGAGGCCAAGTTTGAGTACTCCAATAGAATGTACATCGACGGTCTATACAAGAAGAAGGAGCTCAAGGAGAAAATCTTCAAACTGAAGGAAGCTTTGGTGATGGCTAGAGCCAATAACCCAAAGTCTGAAGAGCTCAAACCACCTTAGGACTTCACCTCCCTTCTTTTTTCCTTATGTAATCAATTTCATTGATCTTCATTTCATCTGTAATGCCTTTGTTCTTTTGCACGGTTAGTCCCTACCGACCTTCATTTTACTTCAGTGTGCCCACTGTGTAATCAATTTTATTTGTAATGAACACAACTTCATGATGACATGGTACCTCTTTTTTTCTTCTTTCTTTTCTCTTCTTCTTCTTCTTGTTCTTTTGTTGTCATCTCCTGTAGATGCGATTCTCGGCACCTTATTTTTCTTTTGTTTCTAATAAGACACTTGTCGTGGACGTTAGGCTAGAGGTCTGCTTCGTGAATCAGGATGGGGTTTTACCTTTGGCATTTGGTGTGGCCGTAGCTGGATGCGTACGATAGTCGTTAGGAGGGCCTTGGCCTTTTCCATGCTTTAGATTAGTGAGACCTCAGCCTTCCACCTTTTGCATGATTGTAGAGGTTCGTTGGCTCCATCGGTAGGATCTCTCTCATCATCTCATCTTAATTTAACGAGGCCCTCAACTTTGTTCATGTTAGGATGAGATTTTTTCTTCTATTTCTAACGGGCTGTAAGGGCACATTAGGGCCATTGGTAGGACCTCTCCCCTCATCTCATCCTAGTTCAATGAGGCCTTTGGCTTTGCTCATGTTAGGATGAGATTTTTCTCCTACTTCTAATGGGCTATAGGGGCACATTAGGACCATTGGTAGGGCCTCTCCCCTCATCTCGTCTTAGTTCAATGAGGCCTTCGACCTTACTCACGTTAGGATGAGGTTCTTCTTCTATTCCTAATGGGCTGTAGGGGCATATTAGGGCTGTTGGTAGGGCCTCTCCCCTCATCTCATCTTAGTTCAATGAGTCCTTCGATCTTGCTCACGTTAGGACGAGGTTCTCCTCCTGTTCCTAATGGATTGTAGGGACACATTAGGGCCGTTGGTAGGGCCTCTCCTCTCATCTCATCTTAGTTTAATGAGGTCTTCGATCTTGCTCATGTTAGGATGAGGTTCTCCTCCTGTTCCTAATGGGATGTAGGGGCACATTAGGACCGTTGGTAGGGCCTCTCCCCTAATCTCGTCTTAGTTTAATGAGGCCTTCGACCTTGCTCATGTTAGGATGAGATTCTCCTCCTATTCCTAACGGGCCATTTTAGGTTGCTTCAGAGAGTTATTAGTCATTACACAATTTTTGTGCCAAGAAGTAATGATGTTAAAATAGAAAAGCTTTATTGAAGGAAAGTCTCTGGTAGTACATTCTTAAGTTTTCTAAATTCCAAAGCTGCGGGAGTGTCGCTCCTCCGAGCTCCTTCAAGCGATAAGTTTCAGATCGGATGACTTTCTCTACTTTATATGGACCTTCCTAATTCACGATGAGCTTTCCTTAATCTTGAGGCTGTGAAATGGATGCTTGTCGGAGCATAAAGTCCCCCACTCTGAATGCTTTATTTTTGACTCCGAAGTTATAGTATCTGGTTACTCTTCATCTGTAGGCTGCCATCCGAACTTGGGCTTCTTCTTTTTTTCCTCTAGTAGATCGAGATTGACTCTGAGGTTCTATGAGTTACGCTGCTCATTAAAGGTCATGACCCATACTGACAAAAGTTTAAGCTTGATTGGGATGACTGCCTCCATTCCAAAGGTCAGGGCAAATAGTGTTTCTCCAGTCGGTAGCCTTTGAGTAGTTCGGTACACCCAGAGGATATGATAGAGTTCGTCCGCCCAAGTCTTCCTTGCTCTTTTAAGCCTTGCCTTGATGCCCTACAGTAAAATTCTATTGGTCACCTCTGCTTCACCATTTACCTATGGATGGGCCACTGATGTGAAGTGATGGGAGATGTTTAGATCTTCGCAGAATCCAGTGAATCTCGTTCTGGTAAACTATCATCTGTTATCTGTTATGAGAGTTCGGGATAGACTAAACTAACAGATGATTGACTTTCAGATGAAGTTTTGTATCTTGACCTCAATAATTTTTGCCAATGGTTTGGCTTCGATCCATTTGGTGAAATAGTCAATTGCAACCAGGAGGAACATTCATTGCCTGGATGCCATTGGAAAAAGGCCAAGTATATCCATTCCCCACTACACGAATGGCCAAGGTGTGCTTAGTGGAGTAAGCTTGGAGGTCGGCTATCTTTGTATGTTTGTATTTCTCTAACAGCGATCATAATTTTTGACATACTCTATAGAGTTATGGCACAAGATCGGCCAATAGTACCCCTACCAAAGTAGCCTTTGTGACAAGGATCTGACTCCTATATGACTTCCGCAAATCCCCTCATACACTTTCCATAATATGAAGTTAGCCTTTGAAGGTTGGAGATACCTTAAGAGCAGTAGAGAATACGACCTTTTATACAACTTGCCTTCATACAGAATATATTGGAAAGCTTGATTTCTGAGTTTCTAGGCTTCTTTCAGATCATGAGGAAGAGCTCCATCCTTGAGGTAGGTGATAAGCACCATAAATTCACCAATAAAAATATTAATTTATTAATTAATTTATATTAATTTTTAAAAATTAATAATCAATTTATATATAATTTTTAAAAAATTAATTTTTCTATTAATTAAAAATTAATTAAAAAATAATAAAAATTAAAAAATAAAATTTTATAATTAGTGTAAAGAGATTATTTTTTTGATCATAATAAAATAAATTTCACATAAAACTGAGCTAAAATAAAAAAGATATAAATTACTAAAGAAATAAAATAAATAAATAATTAAATAAAAATAACATATGGCTCAGTTGGCTCAAGCCGTCACGCCAGATCAGTCGACAGGTCCAAACGCACTGAGCCAAGCTGACAAGCCAGCATGCCAAGCTAGCCACGTAAGCTAACTCAGCCACGGAAGTCATCAGTCGGTCCATGATCCAGGCGTGGACCGTCAGCTCAGCAAAAACTGGCGAATCAAGATGCGACACATAGTGGACCTAGACCCTTAAAGGGTTCATACAAAATTTATCGCGGCTCACAGGGCAATCTGGATCTTTTCACTCGGTGACAGGAAGCGTTGATTGGTTGCGGTGTGCGGTGCGGCCGGTCTACGCGGTCCATGGGAAACAGTAATTGCGCGATCGGACGGTTGCGGTTAGCTTGCATCAAGATTAAATGCTGTGGTTATTTCTGGATTTGTTTCAGCTTCAACTTCACTCGGATCACCATCAAATGGCAGCATGATTCCAGCTTCGATCCGACGGTCCAGAATGCTTCCGATACGGTGATCAGGACTCCCGAAGCATGATTTGCGGCCAGATTTCCTCGATCAAGCGCGATCGGACGGCCAGAATTTAATCGAGCTGATCTGGGCTGATAGGCATCCGATTTTGATGATTTTTGAACCGTTCGATTCCTATTGAATAGCCTAGATTTTACAAATTTACCAGATTTGTATCAGAGCTATTTTAATTCAAATTTTATTCAAATTTCTTTATATTTTTATGATTACAAAGGCTAATTAGTCCCATATTGCCTTTTAGAAATAAATATCTACCTCTTCTAGCTCTATAAAAAGGATCCTAAGCCTCTAAGAAATCAATAGGATTGGAAGGGAAGCTAAGGTATAGGGTGGAAGTCAAGCTCGGGATTAAAGGTTGCTTCAAAGCTGCGGTGCTGAGAAGAAGAGCCGGTCTTCTACGCCATCTTCATGCCTACGCTGATCTGCGATCTCTTTTCTAGTTTCTTTTTTTTTTTCTTCTTTAATTTCTTGTATATTAAATTCTGCATTCTGTTTTAATTTTCTTTAATTTCTTGTATTTAAATTCTGCATCTTAGTTTTAAATTTAATAAAGAAAGTTTCATTATTCTTTTCAATTCTAGCTCTTTAAATTATTTGTTCTTTATTGCTTTTTAATTTTACTATAAGTAGTTGCTAAGATCTAAATAGTAGATCTTAGTATCAAATTTATTTTTGCATAATTTAAATTCTATTTTTATTTATAGATCTATTTTTTGACTTTAATTTTCAAAAATCTTTCTTTCTTTTCTTTTAAAAAAATAAAAAAATAAAAAAAAAAAATCAAAGATTTTAGAAATAAATCATTGCCTCTCTGTGGATTCGACCCGACTCACCACTTTCTTCATAATTTTTAATTAATTTAAAAAGTAAAGAGTCGGATTTAAATTGATAAACACGGTGTCTTAACGACAGCATCGTGTCCCTATCAAGTTTTTGGCGCCGTTGCCGGGGAGGCATAAAAATTAAAATTTTCTTTATTTTTTTTATTTTTTTTACTGCCTACTCATTATTTTTTTATTTATTTTGCAGAAAAAAAAAAAAAAAAGGAACAAGGAAGATTAGGGCACGAACAAAACTCTCAATCCTATTCGGTGAGATCATTCCTAAACCCTAAATCTCTTTTTTCTTTATTTTTAATATTTGCTTTATTTTAAATTAATTAAAAATATTACCTACATAAACCTAATTAAAAATCTCATCACAAGATTAGAAACCCTAATTATTTAGAGCATCCATCATATTATTTTTATTTATTCTTATTTTTGGTGATTGCTGGAGTCAAGGTAAGCCTTTTTTATAATTTAATTAGTTGCATGCATAGTTTAAATTGCATAGAACTCTTTGATTGAAATTTTTTTTTTTTTGCATATTTCATATTAAACCAAATTAAGGGCACAACCCATTAAACAAGATAAGGTGGGGATTTGATCACCCTTCCTTAGCCCACAAACAACCAACCAGCATCCTGCATTAACCCAAACCTTAACTCTTAAAATCAATTAGACATTAACCTTTAAGGATATTCGAGCTCAATAGGACAAGAAATCCTAAGAGTTGAACCAAGTTAGGGTTAATCAATTTGACTGGTGTCTAGGAAAGTGGTTCAGGGACGATTGGGCCCGAAAGAAGGTGGTTACTTAATTGGTTCTGTTCGCTTACCTGGCCAAGCACAATTGGTGTCTAAGGCAAGCAACGGAGGGACTCCCACCGACTTTACACTTACCTGGCCAGTTGATTGGTTAATCCTCTATTTGGAGGGCTTGAAGGTGATCTTGGCAGTTAGGAGCTGTCTAGATCTAGGATAACTCTTAGTCAGGATTGATTGCCTAACTTGTTTGCCAAATAATATCTAACATAAACCAAAATTAACTCCTCCCTATCTTCTCCAGATTTAAGACTCTTTAGGATTTTTCCTCTTCTTTCTTTCTCTCTTCTTTTCTTAAAAAAATAAATAAATTAAAAATAATAATAATAATTTAAAAAAAAAAAAATTTGAACCATATATCAAATTGCACTAGTACATGCACGGTAGAAGATCACTTTTACCTGACCTAGTTAAACCAGATCCTGAAATTGAAAGACTAATTCATTTAAGACCAGATAATCAAATGGCTGGAAATCGTGAAGAACCACCTAGGCAGATGAAGGAATACTTTATTCCTTCCACCTACAACCCATCGACTTGCATCCACATACCTGATATCCCTGCTAGTCACTATGAGATTAAGTCGACCACAATCCAGATGCTCCCATCTTTTTATGGGAATGCCAATGAAGACCCTTACAAACATCTGGATGAGTTCTTAGAAATCTGCTCTACGGTAAAAATTCAGAATTTTTCTGATGATGCCCTTAGACTGACCTTGTTCCCTTTCTCATTAAAAGATAAAGCCAAGTACTGGCTTGGCACATTAGGAAGAACAATTCAAACATGGGCAGAGATGCAACATGAATTTCTTAAGAAATTTTATCCCATAGGACGAACCAATACCATGAGGCGAGCCATCACGGGATTTGCTCAGCTTCCAGGGGAACAAATTCATGAATCATGGGAAAGACTTAAGGAACTCCTTAGAAAATGCCCACACCATGGTCTATCTAAGTGGCAAATTGTACAAGCTTTCTATGAAGGTTTAGGAGATCAATATAAGCAGATGGTTGATGCATCCTGTGGAGGTGCATTCATGAGCAAAAGTGAGGATGAAGCTTATACCTTGTTTGAAACTTTAAGTGAAAACTCTATTAACCATGCTTCATTATCTTCTTATGAAAGATCAATTTCTCAACAAAAACGGGCAGGAATTTATGAGATCAAAACTTCGGAACTCAATTCTAAGGCAGATTTGAACATAATAGCACAAAAATTAGATAAAGTCGACCTTATTGCACAGAAATTAGATCAATTCCTAAACTTAGGTCAACAATCCCCTGCACAATACACACCAGCTTCTAATTATCAAGTGATTTGCTCTATTTGTGCTAGCCCAACACATCATGTAAGTGAATGTCCCACGGTTGCACAATTACCACCTCTTATCCAAGAACAAGTCCAAGCTGCTCAAGGTTACTCAAAACCACTTAATGACCCATATTCAAATTCATATAATCCTGGTTGGAGAAACCATCCTAATTTCTCTTGGAAACCACAACAAACTCAGGCTCAGACCCAAATCCCACCAGTTCAGAATTATCAAAATAGGCCCCAATACCAGAACTATGCCTATAATAAGGGTCAGCCTAGTCAGTCTTCTCAACCACTACATTATAATCAACCCTCATACCCACCTCCTCAACAGACCAATCTAGCCGACGATAAATTCAATCAACTTCAACAATTAATTCTAAGCCAACAACAATCAATCGCCAGACTAGAAGCTCAAATAGGACAAATAGCTGAGTCTAGCATGAGGAGAGAACCGGGTCAATTACCAAGCCAACCAATTGCAAATCCTAAAAATAATCCATCCAATGTCTATCAACCACCTGGATTTACTCATCCATCTAACATTCCACCTAAGAACCCCCAATTAGAAAATGCCAAAGCAATATCTGAACTTAGAAGTGGTAGGATTCTTAAGGACCCATATCAAGACCAGGTGATAGAGGCCAATACTGATGTTAGCCAAGATGAGAAATTTGAAGAAGAGGATAATCATATAGAAGAACTTGAGCTTATGACTGGTACTGACACTGATAAGATGGATAAAGAAAAGAAGAGAACAGATGAATTAGCTGAGACATATAAACCCAAAGCCCCGTTCCCTTCGGCCTTAGAAGCAGGCTCTTCTCGCAAAAAGCAAGAAACACGCAACAAGGAGCTAATGGAACTATTTAAACAAGTTCATATTAATTTACCCCTCCTCGATGCAATTCAGCACAGCATGTTCCAGCCTATGCTAAATTTCTTAAAGAACTCTGTACCCAAAAGCGTGAGCCACGAACCACCAAAAGAGTTATGCTATCCGAGGATGTAAGTGCGGTCCTGTTAAATCCAATACCTCAAAAGATGAAAGATCCTGGTGCACCCTTAATTTCATGTGTTATTGGAGGTATAACCTTTGACCGAGCATTACTAGACTTAGGAGCTAGTGTAAACCTCCTTCCAACCTCGGTTTATGAAAAATTTGGGATTGGAGAATTAAAACCCACGTCAGTCATTTTGCAATTAGCTGATAGATCTATAAAAACACCGCACGTGGTTTAATTGAGGATGTTCTAGTTAGAGTAGATAAATGTTATTTTCCTGTAGACTTTCTCATACTTGACATGGAACCATCCCAAGAGCTGAACCAAAATCCCATAATTTTAGGACGTCCATTCTTAGCAACCGCGAATGCCAATATCAACTGTAAAACGGGAGCTATGGATATTTCTTTTGGGAATCAAAAAGTAAGAATTAATATTTTTAATACCCCAAAGTACACCCAAGAGGAGGAAGACTGCTTTGTAATCAATCAGATAGATGAAATAGTTGAATCTAATTCCTCCTTAGATTTACTACAAGATGATGAACCCACTGAAGATACTCAAACCCAGGAAGTAAATACCCTGCTTAATTTACCTCAACCATCACATTCATTACCTTGGTCAGTGAAAATTGAGCCCTTACCTGAGCGAAAAATTGAACCACTACGTCCTTCAATTCAGGCCCCACCACAACTTGAACTAAAACCTTTACCTGAATCACTTAAGTATGTATTTTTAGGATCAAAGAAAACCCTACCAGTAATAATTGCTTCCAACTTAACTACTGAACAGGAAAACCAATTGGTAAATATTCTAAAAACATATAAAGAGGCCATAGGGTGGACCGTTGCCGATTTAAAAGGAATTAGTCCGTCAATATGCATGCACCATATTTATACAGAAGATAATGCCAAACCAACTCGAGAGATGCAAAGAAGGCTTAATCCTAACATGCAAGAAGTAGTCAAGAAAGAAGTAATTAAATGGTTAGATGCTGGAATTATTTATCCTATCTCTGACAGCCACTGGGTGAGTCCTACACAAGTTGTTCCAAAAAAATCTGGACTTACGGTTGTCCGCACTGAACATGGAAACTTAGTACCAACACGACTTTCCACTGGGTGGCGTGTCTGCATAGATTATAGAAAACTCAATACAACCACCCGAAAAGATCACTTTCCCTTACCCTTTATCGATCAAATCCTAGAAAGACTAGCAGGCCAACAATACTTTTGCTTTTTAGATGGATACTCGGGATACAATCAGGTAGCAATCTACCCAGGAGATCAAGAAAAGACCACCTTTACATGTCCTTATGGAACCTTTGCTTTCCGTAGAATGCCATTCGGATTATGTAATGCACCTGCAACTTTTCAACGGTGCATGATGTCAATATTTTCAGACATGATAGGAGATTTCTTAGAAATATTCATGGATGACTTTTCAGTCTTTGGAGAATCTTTTGAGAGTTGTCTCAACAATTTGAAGAAAATATTAAAATGATGTATTGAGGCTAATCTAGTGTTAAGCTGGGAAAAGAGCCACTTCATGGTTCAAGAAGGGATCGTTTTAGGACATATAGTATCCAAGAAAGGGATTGAGGTAGATAAAGCTAAAGTTGAACTAATTTCTAAACTTCCTCCTCCCACTTCTGTCAAACAAATTCGATCTTTTCTTGGTCATGTAGGATTCTATCGTCGCTTCATCAAAGAGTTCTCTAAAATTTCTCGTCCTTTGTGTAATCTCCTTGCTAAGGATGTTTCTTTTAACTTTGATGAAAATTGTCTTAAAGCTTATGAAATCTTAAAAGAAGCTGTGACCAAAGCTCCAATCATACAACCTCCTAATTGGTCACTACCTTTTGAAATTATGTGCGATGCCTCAGATTTTGCCATAGGAGCTGTCCTAGGCCAAAGGGTAAACAAATGTCCTGTAGTGATCTATTATGCTAGTAGAACTCTGAATGAAGCACAAATGAATTATACCACCACTGAAAAAGAGTTGCTAGCCATTGTGTTTGCCCTAGAAAAGTTTAGATCATATTTATTAGGATCAAAAATCATAATTTACTCGGATCATTCAGCCTTGAGATACCTGCTCTCAAAGAAAGATGCTAAACCATGATTAATTAGATGGATTTTACTGTTACAAGAATTTGACATTGAAATTCGAGATAAGAAGGGATCTAAAAATGTTGTAGCAGACCATCTGTCTAGGATCCTAGTGAAAGATAATGAACCTGTATCAATCAGAGAATCTTTTTCAGATGAACAATTGTTAACAGTTTCACATACAAAGACTCCTTGGTTTGCAAATATTGTCAATTACTTAGTCATAGGACAAATTCCTGATGGCTGGTCTAAGAATGAAAAGGATCGATTCTTTGCTCAAATCAAATATTATTTTTGGGAAGATCCTGAGCTTTTTAGAATTTGTGCTGATCAAATCATTCGTAGATGTGTTCCTGAATCTGAACAATGGAGTATCTTACAATTTTGTCATACTCTTGCTTGTGGAGGACACTTTTCTGGACGAAAAACTGCGGCCAAAGTGTTACAAAGTGGTTTTTATTGGCCAACATTATTTAAGGATGCCCATACTTTTAGTCAGGAGTGTTTTAAGTGTCAAGCCTTAGGGAATATTTCAAAGAAAGACATGATGCCTTTGAACCCCATTTTAGTGGTTGAAATTTTTGATGTATGGGGAATTGATTTTATGGGACCTTTTCCACCTTCCAATGGATTTGAATACATTTTGGTAGCTGTCGATTATGTTTCTAAATGGATTGAAGCAATAGCAACTCGAACCAATGATCATAAAGTAGTCCTAAAATTTATTCAGAAGAATATCTTTTCTAGGTTCGGATTTCCACGTGCTATCATTAGTGACGGGGGTACCCATTTTACAAATCATCAATTTCAGAACTTTATTACGAAAATATGGGGTGACACATAAGATAGCTACACCATACCATCCGCAAACAAGTGGTCAGGTAGAAGTCTCTAATAGGGAAATCAAGAATATCTTACAAAAGACTATTAGGCCTGATCGAAAAGATTGGTCAGATCGATTGGATGATGCATTATGGGCCTATAGGACAGCTTATAAAACCCCATTGGAATGTCTCCCTATAGATTAATCTATGGAAAAGCATGTCACCTTCCGGTAGAACTTGAACATAAAGCATATTGGGCAATAAAATAATTAAATTTTAATTTAAACAAAGCTGGTTCCAATCGGATGTTACAATTAAGTGAATTAGAAGAATTAAGGCAAGAAGCTTATGAAAATTCAAAAATTTATAAGGAAAAAATGAAAGCCTTCCATGATAAACATATTTCAAGAAAAACCTTTGAGCCAAATCAACAAGTCTGGTTATTTAACTCAAGGCTTCGATTATTTCCTGGAAAAACTAAAATCCAGATGGGATGGACCTTATATAGTTAATCATGTATTCCCACATGGTGCAATTAAACTCTATGATCCCAGGACTAAAAATTTTTTTAAGGTAAATGGCCAAAGGCTTAAACCATATATCGAAGGGATATCATTAAATCGAAATATTGATCAAGTGCAATTAATAGAACCACAATGAATTAAACTGCATTTTGTCTGGCTGAAGACAATAAACTTAGCGCTTATTGGGAGGCAACCCAATACTTCTTGAATCTAATTTATTTATTTATTTCTTTTCTTTTAGGCTAAGTTGGAGAACCAAAAAGCGGGAGAAGGATCATAAGCTTCAAGACCCATGCTAAATAAATAAACATAATTTACACTCTTTTATTTATTCTTTTATTGAGGACAATGTCAATTCAGTTGGGGGTAAAAAATAAAATAAATAAAAATAATAATAATAATAAAATAAAATAAAAATAATAATAAAAAATAAAAAATAATTAAAAAAAATAATAATAAAAATAATAATATAATAATATATATAATAATAATAAAACTATTAAAAAATATTTTAAAAATTTTGAACAAACCATATTTTGGGAAAGAGAATCTTAAGCAAAATAAACTAGGAAAAAGTAATAAAGTTAGAAAGTATTAACTAATAATGGTAGCGAGTCAAGAAGCAGATTATTTGGTCAGACCATTAGCAACCTACTTAGGTCATTTAAAGGCTAACAGCACTTCTACTTGCACATGCACACTAATGAAGCACAGCAGTAGGTGTTGATTATAAGGCTAAATTGAGGATTCAATTATCACTAAAAATTGATGGTTTATATATACTTCAATTAAAGAAACTTGAATTTAAGGAAAGAGCTACCTGCTTCTAAAAATAAAAAAAAAAAAAAAGTGCAAAAAATAGAGTATATGTGGATTGCCCTAAACTAGAACTTTGCACCTTAAATGTAGAAGTTCACATCAAATGGTGAAGGGAAGGCCAGGATGCTCAGCACAATTTTAAAAAAAAAAAAAAAAAAAAAAAAAAGAAGCAGTGTGAAAGCTACCTTAATTCATGCACTTAACTTGGGAGTATATAGAAAACTAACCAAAATAGGTGATAAAAAGAAGATTCATTTGCCCTTTGAATCAACACCCAAATGCTAAGTTAGTATTCACGACACAAAGTGCTGAAAATCTTTAGATGAACTCTAAGAAAGTTTCTGATTAATCTGCCATGAAATTTACTTCTGAAACTCAATACTTAGTTAGTGATACTGTCTAAACTTTTGATCTTAAATTCCTAGATTTATTTTTGTGAAGGAAGGATCTCAACAAAATATGGTAATTGATCTAAACTAAATTCTTTCTTTACTCGAGGACGAGCAAAGCTTAAGTTGGGGGGTGTGATAAGCATCATAAATTCACCAATAAAAGTATTAATTTATTAATTAATTAATATTAATTTTTAAAAATTAATAATCAATTTATATATAATTTTTGAAAAATTTATATTTTTTTTAAAAAATTAATTAAAAAATTAATTAAAAAATAATAAAAATTAAAAAATAAAATTTTATTATCAATAGAAAGAGCTCATTTTTTTGATCACAACGAAATAAATTTCAAGTAAAACGGAGCTAAAATGAAAAAGATATGAATTTTTAAAGAAATAAAATAAAAATAAAAAATTAAATAAAAATAAAACGGCTCAAGCCGGCTCAAGCCACGCAAGCAGTCGGCGCATCCAAACGCACGAGCCAAGCCGACCAAGCCAGCAGCCAAGCCAGCCATCAAAGCCGACTCAGCCATTGAAGCCATCAGCCGGTCTACGATCCAGGCGTGGACCGCCAGCTCAGCAAAAATCCGGCGAATCAGAGCCTGCCACGTGGTGGACCTAGACCCTTAAAGGGTCTACAAAATTTATCATGGCTCACAGGGCAATCTGGTCATTTCACTCGGATCAATAGAAGCGTTGATTGGTTGCGGTGTGCGGTGCGGCCGGTCTACGCGGTCCATGGGAACAGTAATTGCGCGATCGGACGGCTGCGGTTGATTGCGGTTCAAGATCGGACGGTCAGCATTTTTTTCGATTTGCCAACTTCACTTCATCGGATCACCATCAAATGGCAGCGCCTGATTCCAGCTTCGATCCGACGGTCCAGAATGCTCCCGACGGTGATCAGGACTCCCGAAGCGCGATTTTGCGGCCAGATTTCCTCGATCAAGCGCATGATCGGACGGCCAGAATTTAATTCGAGCTGATCTGGGCTGATAGGCATCCGATTTTGATGATTTTTGAACCGTTCGATTCCTATTGAATAGCCTAGATTTTACCAGATTTACCAGAGTCATAACAGAGTTATTTTATTCAAATTTTATTCAAATTTTTTATATTTTGATGATTACAAAGGAAATTAGTCCCATATTGCTTTTAGAAATAAATATCCTACCTCTTCTAGCTCTATAAAAAGGATCCTAAGCCTCTAAGAAAGGGAGGAGGGTTGGTGAGAAGGAAAGCTAAGGTATAGGGTGGAAGTCAAGCTCGGGATTAAAGGTTGCTTCAAAGCTGCAGTGCTGAGAAGAAGAGCCGGTCTTCTACGCCATCTTCATGCCTACGCTGATCTGCGATCTTCCATCTAGTTTTCTTTTTCTTTTTTTTCTTTAATTTCTTGTATTTAAATTTTAAATTTTTTTAATCTTTTTTTATTTTTTGTATTTAAATTCTGCATCTTAGTTTTAAATTTAATAAAGAAAGTTTCATTATTCTTTTCAATTCTAGCTCTTTAAATTATTTATTCTTTATTGCTTTTTAATTTTACTATAAGTAGTTGCTAAGATCTAAATAGTAGATCTTAGTATCAAATTTATTTTTGCATAATTTAAATTTTATTTTTATTTATAAATCTATTTTTTGACTTTAATTTTCAAAAACCCTTCTTTTCTTTTCTTTTAAAAAAATAAAAAATAAAAGAATCAAAAATTTTAGAATTAAATCATTGCCTCTCTATGGATTCGACCCGATTCACTACTCTCTTCATAATTTTTAATTAATTTAAAAAGTAAAAAATTAGATTTAAATTGATAAACACGGTGTCTTAACGACAACATCGCATTCCTATTAGTAGGCAACTAGCGGATCGATCCAACTTGGCTCGTGCTCAACTTGTAGAATATGCTGCGACTCCTCCAAGCTTGGGCACTTTAGAATTGCAAAAATACTTCTTTGGGCAGTTTGGCTGGGGCTAAAGTAGCCAATTTAGAGAGAAGGTTGGCTCTCATATTTTCCACCCTCGAAATCCGTTAGATGTTGAAACTGTTGAAGACTGAAGCCAAGTTCTTTACTTTCTTAAGAAACTTCATCATGCTTTCCTCCTGGGCTTCATAGTTGCCGCTAACCTATCCGACCACCAACTGAAAATCACTGAAAACTTGGAGTCGATCTACCTCTAACTCTTTTATTATTTTTAACGTAGCAATCAAAGCTTCATATTTGGTCCCATTATTAGTTGCAGGAAATTCGAAGCATAGTGCATATTTAGTGACAACTCTCTCGGGGTTAACTAAGACCAACCCTACGCCTGTCCCAGCAACGTTAGATGAACCATCCACGTACAGAACCTAAAAACCTTCGAAAAGATCAGCGCTCTCTTCGAAAGGGCTTGGCTGCAACCATGGAATGCTGGTTTCATTCTATTCAGGCTCAGCTTCATCTGGAATGGTACATTCTACTACAAAATCTGTAAATATCTGAGCTTTGATCGACGGTCGGGATCGATAATTGATGTCAAACTTCGTGAGCTTGATTGTCCATTTTATGATTCTTTCGGAGGCATCCGCTCAGTGAAAGACAGCTTTAATTGGTTGGTCCGTGAGGATAGTTATGGTGTGCCCTAAAAGTAAGGTCGGAGTCTCCTAGTAGTAATTAGAAGGGAGTAAGTCAATTTTTCTAATTAAGAGTATCTAGTCTCTGC